>OZ023170.1:28738219-28895719 GCA_963678695.2 Diplodus puntazzo
TGATTGATTTCCAATCAGAGTTGACAGTATTGATCTGAATGTGATGTTTTATTTGATCCAGAAGAAAGTTGAAGGAACGAGCTGAAAGAAACAACAAATCTTTTCATCACTTAGAACAAAGAAATGCAGCTTTAATCGTTGTATCAGTTATTGATTGATGATCAGTTCTCAGCTGATTCAACAAATCTTCACTTCCTGTTGAAGAAGTTGATCAAAGAAAATGTTAAATTTGACGTCCAGAAATGTGAAAGTGACAAAGAGAAGCAACAAACAGCAGATCAACACTGAGATGAGACATTACTGTGAAGACCACAGGGACAAAACATCACAACACCATCAGGACTCTGATCATGTCCAACACCTGGAAAACCTGGTTTTACTTCCTGTGTTTCTGTCCCCTGTTACCTGCTGGTCTCACCTGGTTCTGTCCTTCAGCTTTCTCTACTACTTTGTAATCTGTCAATAAAGTTATTCAAAACTGCTGCTGCTGTCTGAACAGCTGATGTTGTGCTTTGTTTCCTCTCAGACTGTCCAGTGGAGGTGGAGGAGGGGGAGGAGTCTGTCCAGCTGCCCTTCAGAACTACACCTGACCTGCCTGAGGACGCTACAGTGAGGTGGAGACGCTATGCACGCCCAAACAGGACAGTCCACCTGTATGAGAACAGATCTGACCAGCCTGAGAAACAGCACCAGGATTACAAAGACCGAACAGAGTTGAAGAAAGACCTGCTGAAGACTGGAGACCTCAGTCTGACCCTGAAACACCTCAAAGAGACAGACACAGGAGTATACAGGTGTGCAGTCTTCAACAAGGACGGAGTTCTGAGAGTGAAAATAGTGGTGCTTGAAGTCAAAGGTCAGTATGAAGATACAGAACAGAGGTCTGTGTGTCTGTCTCTGATTGGCTGCTTGTCTCTGGTTGGCTGCTTGTCTCTGGTTGGCTGCTTGTCTCTGATTGGCTGCTTGTCTCTGATTGGCTGCTTGTCTCTGGTTGGTTGCTTGTCTCTGGTTGGTTGTCTCTGGTTGGCTGCTTGTCTGTGATTGGCTGCTTGTCTCTGATTGGCTGCTTGTCTCTGGTTGGTTGCTTGTCTCTGGTTGGTTGTCTCTGGTTGGCTGCTTGTCTCTGGTTGGTTGTTTGACTCTGGTTGGCTGCTTGTCTCTGGTTGGTTGGTTGTCTCTGGTTGGCTGCTTGTCTCTGGTTGGTTGGTTGTCTCTGGTTGGCTGCTTGTCTCTGGTTGGTTGGTTGTCTCTGGTTGGCTGCTTGTCTCTGGTTGGTTGTTTGACTCTGGTTGGCTGCTTGTCTCTGGTTGCTTGTCTCTGGTTGGTTGTTTGACTCTGGTTGGCTGCTTGTCTCTGGTTGGTTGGTTGTCTCTGGTTGGCTGCTTGTCTCTGGTTGGTTGGTTGTCTCTGGTTGGCTGCTTGTCTCTGGTTGGCTGCTTGTCTCTGGTTGGCTGCTTGTCTCTGGTTGGCTGATTGTCTCTGTCTAACTGTCCTCTGTCTCCTCTGCAGGGAAAACTCAGATCAAAAATGAAACAGAGGACATCAGGAACAGAAGCAGCTCCACTGAGCTGACTCCTCTAAAGGTTAATCAATCTGTTTGATCGGTCTGTTTGTCAGTCTTTGATTATTGATCTGATGTGACTTTGGATCAGAGACTAAATGGAGGTGAAGGAGCTGATGGAGGACGGATGAAGACAGGAGGACACTTCTGCTGTCAGCTTCTTCTTAATTCTGACTCCTCCCACTGACTCTCACACAGTCTACACACTCACAATTGATGACAATTGATCAGTGATGATGTCAGAGTGATGTCACATGGTGGTTTGGACTGAAACATGTGGTTTAGATCCTCTGAACTCTTGACAGTAAAGTATAAATACCTTCATTATTGGAACAACAGAAGTCTGGTTCGTCTTTCGTCGGACTTCAGAGTGTTTCACTGTCTGCTTCAGCCTTCCTGTCCTGGACCGTGATAAATTCTTACTATTTACGACATCAATATTTCTCAAATATGTGTTTTTATTTATAAGATCCATTCAAGTGAAGGGAATATTCCTGAGCACTTCAGGACTTACTTTAAAGCAAATTCACAGGTCCATTCCCACTCAACTTGTCAATCTTCAGATCTTCATCCTCCTAAATTTCTTACTAGTAGAGGTCAATTTTCAATAAGATTTAGGGGTACCAAATTATGGAATGGCTTTTCCCATCTGGCAAAGAACTGTTCTTCCATAAAATGCTATAAAAGAAACTTAAAAGATCATTTAATGGTTGTTTTATGATTGCTTTTTTTTCATGTATTGTTGTTCATTTTTACACATTGTCCATTTACACATTATATACTCACATTTTCTGCTTTTATATTGATGTTATTATTTTTTGTTATTACATATAATTTGTTACTATTAGCTTGTTATTTCTTTATGTAGTTTTTATTTTTCATTTTTAATTTTGTGTTTCCTTATAATATTGAGAAATTTTAACATTATTTTAGGTGGAGGCTTCAAATAAGCCCACTGGGTTTTCTGCCTCTTCCTGCACTGTATGCTATTTGTATTCTATGTCAGTATTTGTGTATTTTTTTTAAAATTGTGCTAAATTTAAAAAAAAAAAAAAAAAAAAAAAACTGACTCACTGAATAAATGAGTTTTCGATGGTGAAATCATTAAATGTCCAGTTTCCAGGAACAGAAGTCTGGTTCGTCTTTCGTCGGACTTCAGAGTGTTTCACTGTCTGCTGACAGCCTTCCTGTCCTGGACCGTGATGAACACTGTACATTTAATGATCTCACCACCGAAAACTCATTTATTCAGTCAGTTTCAAACGATCTTTGTGTCGATATAGTCGATGAGAATATTGAAAACGTCTCGAGTCTACAGCTCAGATTGTTCCACCACCAACTCTGACAGGATACAAGGTCAACAAAATCAGTGATCACATTTACTGACTGACCACAACGAGACAGGTGTTCACATGGAGTCGCACTGTCAACGTAAAAGAAGATTATTCAGGATCTTTCCCTAACCTTCATTTCTTACATGAAATGTGATCAAAAACAGCGCACCGTTTAGCTCAGGTGGTAGAGCCCATGTGCAGAGGCTTCGTCCTCGCTGCAGTGGGCCCAGGTTCGAATATCATCCTGGGGCCCTTTGCTGCGTGTCACTCCACCTCATCCAGTTTCCTGTCTAATCTTTAGCTGTACTATCAATAAAACCTTACAAAGGCCAAAAAAATACTTAAAAAAAAGAAATGTGTTCAGAAACACGTTGATGAATGTGCAGCCAGTGAGTTCCTGTGTTGTTGTTGGGGGTGGAGCCTGTGTTTGTTTTCGCTTCCTAAACCGCCCCTGTGGGGGGGGTGTGGCCTCCTGAATTCACAGTGTGTTACCAGGGAGACCAGTGTGTAAAAACCACAACTCCAGATTGAGACGCTGTGTAAATATAATGCAACTATCTGCAAATTGTTTCTGTCCTGTATTCATATTCTGTTTTTGTAAAGTTACACTCATTCTGAATTCGATCACAGCAGCATGTTTCTAAAGTTGGGGCGAGAAAAGACTGGGACAGTTGTTGAATGATAAAAAAAAAAAACATCTGTAAGGTTTGGAAGCCAGCAACTGTGATGGTCCTGCTGCGTGTTAGAGCCCATGGCATGATGGGTAACGCAGAGGTGAAGGCACCGTGACTGAGTGTCATCAGAGAAAAGGTGGTGCTCCTCAGTGGTGAACCTGCCCAGGACCATCTGTAGAGGAACATGTTGCAAACATCTCATTCAGACTGAATTTGTATTCATAAATAAATAAAGTGTGTCTGCTTCAACATTGAACTTGTCTTTTGATTGAATATATGTTGAAAATGATTCACAGGTTTGTTATAACTAAGGAAATAATGTTTAGAACAGGAAGTTACTGTTATCTATCAATCTGTAGCTTTTTGACACAGTTCACAGCTGTATGGTTTCTCTCCAGTGTGAATGTGTAGTGTTTTCCTCTTCAGGCTCACGTAGAACTCGCGCCTCTAAAACTTCTGACCTCCTGCTAGAAACAGTCCGATGTCGGGGCGCTACCAGTCCAACCTCCTGATGTCACAATGGCAGCACCACTGAGGAGAGGAGGAGGACGACTGTTCTGACTTGTTCTTTAAAACTCTTTTAAAGTCTGCCATCTTGACAGAGCTCTGCTTCTTGACTCGCATTTTAAAAAACAGTCCAAATCACAACCCTGCAGTCACTGGTTCTGGAGCTCCAAGTCCAGCGTTTTAAAACAAACTTAAGACCTCGACTGCGACTGGAAAGCAGCATAAGCCCCGCCCCCCTTAGTTACTGTTGCTAAGGCCAGGTGTGACGACACATTGCGTCCGAAATTCCACACTATACACTACATACTCAATATGTGTACTATCATTCAACATACTTTTGAGTGAATAACAGCAGTATGCTTCTTTTCAGACGCACTGCTGTGCAGAAGTGACGCACTTCCTGCCGGTTGGATTGGAGATGTGTAACCCGTGTCAACCTCGCCTCTACCGGCAATCTGCAATAATACTCGTGTAAAACATGTTTTATTTGGCTTTGACTTTAGTATTAAGTTTGGCTTATGATAACACACTGCTGTGGTTATAATGTTAACTGAGTTATTTAAAGGTGCAGTTGGTAACTTGGAGGAGAGAGAGGACTTGGCATTAAATTTGAACAAGTACAACTTTCAGATCCCTCCCTCTCCGCTGCTCTCCTGCCCCGCCTCCAAAGTCCCTCCCCCAGAAGACGCTGGAGTGCACGCGACCTTACGTGCAGGTAAACAACAGGCACATTAATCTGTAATAACATGAGCTACACTCCACACAGTGAGATATAAACGCTTTACAGTGAATTTCACATGGCTATACCTTACCTAGAAACTTGTTCCTCAATTCATTACATGTTTATTTAGCAATAAAGTCTAATTTTGTGATAAAAATAACGTTTTGAAAGTCTAGTATTTAGCTTGGCACGTCAGTCACACCAGTGAATTAGCAGCTTATTTACATCTGTCGCTTTGCAAAACGTTTTTATTTATTGATATGGTTAGAGTTTTGAGACTGAGACACTGAGCTCAGATGAAGACTTCACCCCAGCAGCTGCTTCTACGAGCACGGGTAGACGAGGGAGCCGTGGCCGAGGTGGATCAGGCCGAGGCCGGGACCGTGGACGCCGGGGCAGAGGGGGTCGCGTGGGACAAACGACCGATGACCTCCGTACAGATGACACTGCTCGAATCAGACATGTGAGATTGCAGAGGATTGCATTTGAACGTGTAAGTAGTCTCAGTAGTAAGAGTCTGTTTCTAAACACAAACAATTATCATTGTATCTCAGGTTATAGTTGTTTCACTAATATATACTTTATCTTGTAATTACTAGGAGCAAATTCAACGCTTGGATGTACATCAGGAACGCCACATATGGAGCAAACTTTGACACAGGACCCCAGCCTCATCTGTGATGTCCTCAGCCACTCAGCCACTGCTGCTGCTCCAACAGCACCTCCTGTCCAGCTCCAGCCCAGAGATGCAGGGAAAGGTCCACTGTTGTAGAGGAAATGCTGCAACCAACAGCCTGAGATGTGCATTTGCATTTTTGAGTGTTGTGCAATACTGTACATAGATTTCTCTTTTTGTTATATTGGTCAAAATTTACAAATCAAAATATTTGTGATTTCATTATTTATCTAATAAAGTTTCTTTCTAAAAGGATTTGTTTCTAACTGCATAAATGTAAAAACAAACATAGCACTTTACCTTATTTTATTGAAATACCCTTCGGACTTGTTTAAAAAACTAACCTTCATATCAGAAATTGGAATCACTGTGTCTGGGTCGAGGCATGCATGTCTCAAAATCAAATATGCTTATCAAAAACACTTAATAACTCTAAATATTGTCAGGCTTTATTTTTCAAAGTAATATAACAATGTAGGTTGTATGCAGAGTAACAATGCAGTTAGTCAAGGTGAACATAAACTTTTATTTTTGCCGGAAGATTCTTTATTCTTCAAAGTGCAACAGCATGCCTCTATGTCTGTGGCAATCTGACCTGTGGAAAGAGAATAAAGAACTGGATGTAATATACACACACATTTAGGAAGAGTCAGAAGAGAGAACAGTCTATAGTTACATGGGTTTTATTTCAACAAAGTTATTACATTGAAAATGTGAAAGAGTCAAAATGATGCCTTGGTTGTTCTAGTGTGAAATGTTGAGTTTGGCCAGATGAGGCCTGACTTGTTTTTAAATACTTATTATTGTGCTTTTTATAGTTTTCAGTAACCATCAGGGAGGCAGTATCTAGCTGTGACAGCTTGAACACAACTGGCCACAGTCTGAATAATAACAGCTAACTAGCATCCTGATTATGATCGTGTTGTTGGAGGATCCTGGTTATGTTTTGCACATGTAAACATTTATCCCAGTTTTGAGAAACCAGAATACTGTTGCATGTAAAAACCTGATCCAGGTTTCTGAACATTCTACAGAACATAGTGGCTGAGATGGTGAGAAATGAAGATAAACTTAATAACATTTATTATGCTTATAACACACTCTATGGAGCCGTCAGGACTTCTCTTGACTGGTCTGTGGACATGGTGGTTGTAGTCCAGATTCAGGCTTCATAGACTGGAGGGCTGAAACTGAAACGCGTGCTGGCAGACATCAGGATGTAGTTGACCTACAAATTCAGTGGGAAATATCAGATTATATATTCTTTCTGAACTGTACTGTAAGTGTACATGTACAAATAAAAACACTGAATAATCTTTGAAAAGCGACACAAAAGGGAAATTAAACTGCATAATCATACCTGAAATGGAACTCCTTCAGCCAGCGTTCACTGAGAATGATTTCAGACTGAACTTCATGGGCAGCAGACATCTTCCCTATCCACTGCTTCTCTCTGTCTTCCTCCAAGGGACCATGTTGACAGGCACCATGTTGACAGGCACCATGTTGACAGGCATCATGTTGACAGGCACCATGTTGACAGGCACCATGTTGACAGGCATCATGTTGACAGGCACCATGTTGACAGGCATCATGTTGACAGGCACCATGTTGACAGGCATCATGTTGACAGGCACCATGTTGACAGGCATCATGTTGACAGGCACCATGTTGACAGGCATCATGTTGACAGGCATCATGTTGACAGGCACCATGTTGACAGGCATCATGTTGACAGGCACCATGTCATGCTCTCCTGTGACATGGTGCAGAAGGCCAATCCACATGTCCTAAAGCAGAACAACAACAGGAACATAAGAGTTTGAATTTAGAAATGAAAGTCTATTTATCTGAGTTGGCTTTACTTTTACACCTAGTTCAGCTGTGAGAGCTCAGAAACGTTACACATAATCACGAGGACAAAAACAAAACCGGTGAGACTGCCAGGTCACTTCATAGAGATACTTTCTGCTACTTTCTAATAAAACAACGCCAACCAGTAACGATAGCATTAGCATCGGAAACAAGCTAACGTTAGCATTAGCTTCGGAAACAAGCTAACGATAGCATTAGCATCGGAAATAAGCTAACGTTAGCATTAGCTTCGGAAACAAGCTAACGATAGCATTAGCATCGGAAACAAGCTAACGTTAGCATTAGCTTCGGAAACAAGCTAACGTTAGCATTAGCTTCGGAAACAAGCTAATGTTAGCCCGACTGCAACATCACAGTAACATCAAATGCACTACGGTAACACTTAGAATTAGCTTTTTAGCCCGGCCTAAAATCAAATCAAAGATTGTGTAAGTGAAGCAGGGATAATTACCTGTCAGGCAGAAAAGTCGCCAGCTCTGCGTCGGTTTTGAATCCTTCCAGATCACGGAGCTCCCTCCACCTCTGAAAAGCCACTCCGATGTTTACTCTGGTTTTATCCCGAGCTCTGTCTAATTCTTTCTTTTGTGCTTTTTTCTTCTGGCTTCTTCTTTTTACTCGTGTATGCTGTTGTTGGTAACGGAGGTATCGGTAGTTGTGTCCTCGCTGATGGTTGTTGCTCCGCCATTACTCTCTCTGGGCTCCAGAAGCCGCTCTGTAGACGTGAACTTGACCGAGCGGAGCTGAGGAGGAAGGGGGCGGGAGCTGTCCGCAGCGTGCGCGTGCGCAGTGATCGACAGCTGTCAGACAGTCCATCAAACGCCATCCTGGCTCTGATTGGTTCTTGTTGCCCGGTCGCGGTGGATTTTGGCAGTTTGCAGTAGAGTCCTAAAGAGAGAGAGTGGCGACAACGGAAGTTCAAAACGCTGGCGGATCACGTGGTCCATGTAGCCCCCAAAAGTTCTCGGAAGTGCTTAGCGGGCAATAGAAAACAAGAATCGGTAAATAATGGTCAATAAATGCTTTGCTTTGCAACATTTATAAGCTTATGTTAATTGATTCGAACTCCGTTATGCTTACTTAGCCTGTAAAGCAATACATTCGTAATATTTTGTTTTTTATTTACTATATGACTTGAGTGAGGCAGAATAACAGTCTAGCAGACAAGTCTAGACTCAGCAGCATTATGATAATAACTGTGTTCTAGTCGGAAATCCATGGCAAATGAATTAAATTTTGATTTGAATTCATTGCAAATAAATGGAATTCTATCACTATTTGTTAACTATTCTTATCAATATATATGCTCTTGTATTAATTGCTTTGAACTCTGTTAACTTTACTAAACGTGTAGTCGTTGATAGCAATAAAATCGTAATTTTTTCTTTTTTTTAAAAACAACTTTCAGACTTGAATGAGGCAGACTAACAGGTGATTAACAATGATTTGCCAATTGACTGCAGAATAAGTCTGGACTCACAACATCATCATGATGATGATGATAACTGTGTTCTAATAGGAAATCCTTGGCAAATAAATTCTGATTTGAATTCATTGCAAATAAATGGAATTCTATCACTATTTGTTAACTATTCTTACTTATCCCAAACGTATTCATTGATGCATAATAAATCACAGTCTTGTTTTTCCCAATGCACTTACCACAATGACTTTCTTAAAAACAGTATCTAAAAAAGTCAAACAGATCAGCACGTCAAGCTGTTTGTGTCCTTTCTGGTATGTTGTTCTTGAATACAGTCTCACCGTGGTATACTGTGCTGCATGGGGATGCTCCAATCGCTCGAAGAAATTAATGTAGCATGGGTGGCTAAAGTCAGAAGTAGCAATTTAACCACCTTCAAAGATTTAAACAACAAAAAAATATGTGGGCTAATCATATTCAAACAATGCATTTGCACTTCTGCACACTTTCAAATACCACACCACTGGGAAGTTTCAGATTTTTTTAATTAAAAAACAGAGAACACAGAACAGGAAAAACAATGCAAAAACCAAGGGATGGGAAGGGCAAAGACTGGTTTCTCCCTCATGGAGCTTCCAAAAGCTGAGGGTGTGTTGGAGAAGGAAGCTCTGGCACCCTCCAGCAGGTTTCCATCATGCTGTGGAGTAAAAGAAAAGATCATCAGGAGATTTATTAGGTTGAAGTTGTGGATTGAAAAAAAAAATGACAGGAAAAAACAACATTTAGGAAGCAAGAGTCAAACCAAGAAGTTGAAAAAGAACAGTGGCCTAGGTTCAACATCAAGCAACCCCAGAACAGCTGACAGTGTTTCAGGATAAAGCCGGCATCACTTACCCTCCACCTACCTGTATCCGGCAAACATCACTTTTCCACCAACTACCAAAACCCAGCTATCAGGTGTCTGCTGTGCTGGGTGCATTATATTCATCAGTGTTCATGATACTTTGCCATTAAAATACTTGAAGGCAAAATATAAGCAACAATTGTTGAGCTAATGCAGTCCAGCACAGCAGCACCAACCAGTCTGACCTCAACAAATAACATAAAGTAGAATGAACACCTTTCTGGTAATGTCAACAAAAACCGAACATAAGCAGAATTTATGGCTCAGCTGCTGTACTGCACTGCATGATGTTGCACAGGTGTATCAAATAATATGACTTATAGCAATGGTTATGTGTAGTATTATTCCAGTATTAGTCTACTTAGTACTCCTGGTCTGCAGCATCACTTACGCTCCACAGCAAAGTGCTCCTACTGTAGGTTCCCAAAGATACACAAGATGATATCACCTGTTAGGGACATGTATTTAGTATGACTGCTTGTAAAGCATCACATTCATTATGTTTTCAGTCTCCCTATTGTCTACTCAGCACTCCTGGGCTGCAGCATGCAAAAAGTTGTGAAGTGGCATCACTGCGCCTGTATTCGAATATCAAATAAAAACTGACAGCCCTAATATAGTACGCTATTGTATAAGTGTACGGGCTGCAATATTTCACAAAATAGCTCTCTTAAGCTAGAAACATACTGACGGTGGTATTGGTGTTGGTATCAGTGCAATGCGGTGGTGAGAGACATTATGAGTTCAGTTCATAATTAATGTCATCATATCATAAGCTTCACCCGTCATTCCGTAGCCTCAATGATATTAAATTGATGTTTAACTACAATGACACTCCCTACACATTAACCTCGCTGCTAGTATACATTGACAGCGTTGGATTGAGTTGTATTTACAGAACCGAATTTACAATTTAGCCTGTTGCAATCGTTATCCAGTGTGTTAGCTTAAACTTTTATCTGTTAATATTCTCTGAATCTTCTAATCTAGACGGGGACAATCCGCCAACACACTTAATTACTCATGTCAGTTTAATTCCGATGCACTACTGATGTGAAAATGTCATTCTTTAAACATTTTACCTTGATCAAGTGTTGCTCCGTACAGGGGTGCCGCCAGGGGGGGAAAGGTTAGGACGATTCCAAGGGCCCGGCACTGACAGGGGGCCCTTTGAGACATGGGCAACCTATACAAGGGCCCAACTAGATTTTTTTTCATGGGGCCCAAAATCCCTGGCGGCGCCCCTGTCTCCGACCGTGTGCTCTATAAGAATTACATTGGGCGGAAGTTAGCGAAAGCTAACTTCCGGGAACTTTTGCGGGGCTCCATGCTCCGCCATTGCTGTGAAAAAACTGAACCATTGCAGTAAACGGAGGTGGCGCCACTCTCTCTCTGTAGGACTCTAGTTTGCAGTAGGAGCAGTAGGCGGGACTTAATGAGCCTGTTTTTGTTTTTTTACAGATTACTTGTTTCATGTAATGCTGTCTTTACATAGTGACAGTTTTAGCAAATATGACAAAAAGGCACTTTTATAAGAGTTACCAACTGCACCTTTAAGGAGCTAACGTTCATTAAACGGCTACCGTTAGAAACTTAAATTGAAGGGTTATAACGTTAGACGTTACACCAGAGCTGCATTTAAGCTGGTGCTGTGTCACTCACTCACTCACTCAGGTCAGAGGAGCTGATTCACCTTCAGTAACCGTACTGCTAAAATTAGCGCTGTGTTGTAACATCCGTGTAGCATCATGTTAAGTGATTTTACTGTGCACAGAGGACACTTTCACCGTGTAATAATGTTAGTGCATGTATACCACTCAAAGCAGCGCTGCGTCTCCCGCGAATGATTGTGTACTATAGTCCGTGAACGCACCGTCCCTCAGTAAGTGAACCTGAACCTCAGGGCTGAATCATGAACTGAATGACGGATCGTTTGGCTGTTTATCAGTTCAGGGAGTTGGAGAGCACTGAACGATTCGGTGAACGAATCTTTTGAACGGATCATTTTAATGAACGGATTCTAGAGATTCAGTTCAGTAAAAAGAACTGCCGTTCCATCACTAGTTTAAACTGCACCTGTTGTCCGTTGTGTTGTTGTGGTCGTCACCGCTGCATTGCATTGTGGGATATTTATGCTGGCGTAGTGTCCAGTGCTTGCATACTGTAATATTTACCGGAAATATTATGCACCTCACGTACTATTAGGTGCATACTAAGGTTTCGGACATACTAAAAAATCTCACATACTGTTTTAGCAAACTCAATAGCATGTTAGTGTGGAATTTCTGACACAGCACTCAGTGACGTCCTCACCTGTGAGAAAACATGAAAACAGCCTTGATTTAAAAACAATATTCCAATAGTTCCATAATAATTTTATTTATCTCGTAATAATAATTATAATATGACTTTTAATCTCATGATTTCTACTTTTATAAATATACATGTCTTCCATACTTCCCTCTCTCAATAACAGACTAATGCCTCCTCATACAAAGACTCAAACAAAAGACATTTTGTGTTTTTCTTCAGTTAGTTTTATAAACACACAACGTCACTTTGAGTTTTCTTTGTAAAGTTTACTTTTCAGAGAACCAACATGTTTTGTTCACACCTGGTAAAAGATTAGAGAACTATAATAACTATTATAACTATAATAATAATGTTCAGTCTCTCTGGCTGTGACGACACGTTCAGGAACCAGAGGGCAGAAACATCTTTTGTTTTTTCATGTGATGAAAGGAAACAAACCACAGAGACACACAAATAGCAAACAGCTGATTTATTCATCTGACTTGTCGAATAATGGATTTCATTTGAAAGATTTGAAATGTAGAACAATTAAATACCAACTCATGCAAAGCTTCACTGCAACAGCCGAAAAAGAAGAAATGAAAACAAGCCAAAGACAAACTCATCACTCAACTCGTTATGAAGCTCATGCCCTGATGTGGACATTGTGGTTGCCGTGACAACAGCATCGTTCAGTCTCTGCCCGACAAAAAACTGTTTGAAACCAGGACTCGTGTTGGAGCTCGATGAGACTCAGCAACTCTGCTGCTGACGTCCTGAAAAGATGCCGCACATTAAAATACGGTTTGGAGGAAACCCCCGTCTGACCTGTGACATCATCAGCACAGATGTGACATCAGAGTGACATCACAGCCCTGGTGAACAGTATCAATTCAATCAAATAACACCTTGTGCTCCTCATTTGTGATGGGGTTAATTTATTAAGAATTTATGTTTTTAATTAAAATATAATTGAGCGAAGTTTTCTCCATTCACAGTGAGCTGAATTAGCAGTTAGCTGCTCCTGTTAGCATCTCCTGTTAGCAGTGTGCTAATGGACATACAGACAACTGTCACTGGATCAACATGAAGATTCTTAAAGTGAAACTCTCACAAAAATGCAACCGAGGCTTTTTTTGTGAATGTATATGAGTCAAACCTTCATGTAAAAGCATAATTACGAAAAAAGAGGCACTTTTAAGATTTACCGTATTTTTTGTTTTCGGGTCAAAATCATTTTCAACGGAGTGCTACGGGCACTTTTTTTTTTCACAATCTCTATTTTCAAAACAGTAAGAAGGCTCGACACAACATGAAACTTTGCTCGTAGTATCACCAGGGTCTCTACACATGAACACGAGCATTGAGAACATTGTTTGTGTACACAGAGTTACTAAAAAGAAGGTTTTTAAACAACTCGTTAGCAGTAGTTGTTCCGCTCGCCGCCGTCCTGCCAGTGGAGAAGTGTCGATTATAGGACAGTTAAGGTGGAACGCTCCTAAAGCTCAGTTCCATATAAATGTGGATAATTAGTTGTTTTGTCGTTAGTGAAAAACAAATATTGACCTTGAAGTTGGAAAAAGGAGCCTCATATAAGAAACAATACTAAAGTCACGTGAGATCTGGCGTGGATAGTTGTTGCTGGGAGACAGTAAATACGGTAAATCTTAAAAGTGGCTATTTCGTCAAAATGTTGCTTTTACATGAAGGTTTATACATTCACAAAAAGCTTAGGTTAAATGTTGGCGTTTTTCACTTTAAGGGAGCTCTGAACGGACTTCTTTTCATGATTTAAGTGGATTTCTTGACATTTATTCTGAAAGGACTTCAGAGATGATGACATCATGGAGAAGTTTAAGTCACAATTAATCTAAAAATATGTGTTTGGCATTCCAGTGTTGATATTTCACTCAGGTGAGACTCATCAATCATCATGGAACTCAGTTTCTGATTGATTAGTTTGGTCTGTTAGAGGTCAGAGGGGGTTCCTTAAGACTCGACCTCACAGTCCACACACACACACACACACACACACACACACACACACACACACACACACACACACACACACACACACACACACACACACACACACACAGAGTTCATGCTGTAATAAATAAAAACATCCATAGCATCTATAAAGTCCAACATTAGAATATATATATATATTTATATATATATGTTTATATCTGTGGTTGTGTTTAAATATAAGTAGCTTTGTTATAATCATGTACAGGTTGAAGTTCACAGGACTCCAGATGAAGAACACTAAACGTGATGCAGTCTTCCATTTTCCTTTTGTTCAGCCGACCCTCAAACGCACCATCCTGTTCGCTCTGAGCAGTGAATTATGGGTAGGAGGGAACAGACGCAGACGCTCCCCGAGCTGAGCCTCCTGGGAGAGATCGGTCGAGCCTTTCTCAGCCCGCGTCCTCGTCATCAGTCCAGTCTGAACGAGGACGCACCAGAACACCTCCGACTGTGTGCTCACCTGGATGTGTTTCACCTCCCACAGGTGCTCTCATGTCACCAAGTGAAGAGTTGGAAATTCTTCAGGTGAGATCAGAAAGATGTGCTGGATTTACTCCAATAACAGTGAAGCAACAAACTCTGAGGAAGGAAACGCCTGTAAGACTGAGCAGAGGGCAGCGTGACGCTCGTAATGAAGCTCTTCAAAGCTGCAGACAGACGGACACATTCAAGCAGGAGGGAAGACAGACGGAGAGACAGACGGAGAGACAGACGGAGAGACAGACGGAGAGACAGCGAGACAATCAGACAGACAGACAGAGGAAAGGAAGAGAATAAAGTTGGCGTGGGCTAAGGCTTCTCTCCGTCACTGTCGTCTTCTCTCCGTCAGTCGCTTCTCGTCTGTCTTGTGAGTGAACCTGCTGAAGGATGATGATCAAACGTCTCTGTTTCTTTCTGTCCCTCCTCCTCTCGGTGTTTCCCCACCAGGAGATGAAATGAAAACATGGTTTAGGTGGTCAGTCCTCTCCTCTCCAGCTCCCTGGTCTGCTTCAGCTCCTTGATCCTGAAGAGAGACGGCCGGCAGCTTTAAACTGAATCTCTGGTCCAGAACATCAAATGTCCGACAGGAGAATCTCTGAGTGTGTCACCTGTGTCTGCAGCGTCTCAGGAACCTCATGATCTTCCTCGCTGCCTGGTCCTGTTTCTTCGTCAAGAACGACCCCCTGTTGGCACAAAATCAACACTGATCATCAATATCTCCTGATGGTGTAAAAACGTTTGACTCTAAACACTATTTTAGTCGCTAAATTTTGAAATTTGTCTCTTGGAGAAAAATGCCAATACACAAAGACAGATAACCTTAAAGTCAACCCAGTACAAACATCAACGTGTTGGGACTCATAGACTCAAAATTGACTCTGAACTGAACTCAGTGTCCCAGAATTCCCCATTCTTCACATCTAGGGGCAAAATTCAGCTTTGAGCTGCTATTGGTCAGAGCGACAGACTCCCCTCTGATCAGACAGTCCAAACTCCAGCTCCTTCATTGTTCTTCCTCTCTTTCTGGTGTTAATATTGTACAGAGTGAATGTTGCCGACCTCTACACTGTCAGGAACTCCAAAATACTTCAACCATCACAGCTGTTATGGTAAATATGGTTGTAGTTATTAAGTTAATTATTAGACAGAGTTATAAACAGTTTGGTACCATTTTATGAGACTGATTTAGTAAATTTGCTATGTCTTCCCTTCTTCAAGGGCAGTGCCCCGAAGTAATAATAGTGTAGTAATAATTATCCCTGAGAAGCATTAATATTGTTGAAAACAATAAAACTCCCTTTTAATGCTCCATGAGTACAACACAGTGGTGCCCCGTGTGAGGCAATAAACAACATGCGTATGAAATTAAACCTCTGAATGTGAACAGAAGGAACAAACATCCGTTTCAATATTTATTAAATATGCTCATGAAGTTCAATAAAAGACAAATCGTTTGATCTCTTAATGAATGGTATGAAGCATCATTCATTACTTCATGAATCTCTAGATTAGCAACTACTTACACTGTCATCATTGATTAGCACACTTAGCCAACAGCTAAAATGCCACAGGTGCATCAGTTATTATGATGCCTATGAGCCATAATGGTTTCCACAGTGAGCTCCTCAGGAAACTGGCAGGTGTTTCCTGTTTCCTGACAGTTTAAACTCACTTGATCTTGGGGTTGTGGCTGGCGGCGCCTCTCGGAGCCTGTTTCAGCCTCTCGTACTCCTTGTAGCTGCGGTAGTACTGCTGGATCAGAACCGCCGCCCGCCGGCTCTGCTGGAAACGCTTCTGCTCGTAGTACGACCTGAACTTGGACTGGATCAAGATGGCTGCCTGGGTCATCTTCTTGTAGAGAGCGTACTGAGAGAACAGAGCCGCAGCGTTAGTGACACGAACACGACGGGAAGTGACGTCTCAGAGTGTTTGGAGGAAGATGAGGAGAAGAAGAAAGCTGGAGGACCAATCAATCATCTGTTTACTGATATCAGCCAATCATATCTGAGACTCACCTGCTGAGGGCTCATTTTTTCTGCTCGGCCAGTTCAGACACAAAGGTGCACAGACTGGCCAAAAGTATGTGGACGCCCCGTCCTGTCTGACAGTTCTGATGCTCAGCAGCAAAGTGTTGCTCAGCGTGTTTCGACATTATGTTTGTTGCACAGTGTGATTATATTACAAATAAGTTGTCCGGGATTTATAATCGAAGCCGGCTGGAGGACAACACGGAGTCTCATCAGGGAGGAGACAACTGGAAACCTTTCAACGGTTCTTTATTATCTGTGAATCAGACTTGAGGCCCACGAGGTTCTCTGGAGGGAACGTGAAGCTAAACTACTTTCTAAGAAACGTTTTTCTCTAAATGAGCTTGTATGTTCTGAAAACATCAACATCAACAAGCAGGTGGAGAAACAACAACATGCAGGAAGGAGAATTATTAATCCTCAGTGTTGCAGAACATGAGCTGATAACTGAGCTGCAATCAGAACTGAACGACACATTCAGAACCACAGACAGAAAACTCTCACCACGTCTGTGGTTCTAATCATATTTCTTATGTGTTTATCAGTTTTCTACATACACAGAACTTGTTTTCATCTTTGTTCACAGTGTTTTCTGTGCTGATAGATTCCTTGTGTGTGAACACGTGATGGTGACAGTACAGCAGACTTCAGCTGTTCACTGACTACTGACAAAAAATAAAGAAATATATGAATAAATAAAGTCCTTAAACCTTTTGAAGAACAACAGCAGGAAGCAGCTCGACACTGAAGCTGTGAGAAGGATTCACAAACATCAGCAAACCTTTCATTTTAATTCTGTTTCTAAGTGGAGAACAAACATTCCAGAGATGCAGGATGTTGTTTAATCAGGATGCAGCAGAGACAACTTGAGTTATGGTCGTTTTCCTGCTCACTCTGACCTGAGAGGATATTTAGGTACCAATATACTTCAGCAGATGAAGGCATGTAAGCAGGAAGGAAGGTGCCTGACACAAAATATATAAAATAAAGATGTTAAAAATGGGCAAATGTTACAAATTCTGCAGGTTTCGAAGTGACAACGTCATCACATCAGGTCTTAAGGGGCCAGAGGCAGCTGACGGCCCAGAGAAGAAAAGCTTCTAATTTCTAAAATATAAACAGAGAGGACAGAGAGTTCGGTTCTGGACGAGTGTCTGCTGAGCCGGAGCTCTTGTCGTCACTACAACAGCCACACTCAAGTTCTCCAGGAAGGAGATCTGGGACAGAACCGTCTGAAGGGTTCACGTGAGCCGGCTGCTGTTGGATTAAACACCTGCTGTGTTTGTTTCAAGGCGAGAGAGATGATGCAGCTCCATCACATGAACTCTCAGCCCAGAACATGTTGCTGCATCAAGATATGAAGGTTTAACATGATTGAACTAATTAACAATTCTGAGCTCAGCACTGCTTTTTAAATGTTTCTTGTTTGATGGCGGTCCATATTCTCACACCAGTATTGTTCTCTTATTATAGATACGTGTTATAGATCTGTGAGGTTGTGAAGCAACAATTAGATGTTACTGTCTTTCAAACTCCATCATGTCGGGCTGATCATATTTCTTAAGAAGCACGTGATCATTTCATGAAGAAGAAAAGAAGAACGAGCTTTGAAGAAATTAACTTCATGACAGAGCTGTGGTGCTGGACTTGTTCCTGTTAAAGGCCCACTGAGCTCAGCTGTCCACATACTTTTGTCCACATGAGATCCGAATGAGCCGGATTAAAAACATGAAGTCGGTGTAATCGACTAAAAGATAAACTGATCTCATCTTCTGCAGCAGCGATTAACAAACAACAGTTCTGATGAAGATTCACGTCACAGGAAACAACCTGAGTGAGTGATGGCTGCTGCACACACACACACACACACACACACACACACACACACACTGACTACACATCACTACATCTACTGGTCAGCTGTTTTACCTTCAGAGCTATCCATGTTAGCTAGCCAGAGGAGAGAGAGAGACAGAGAGAGAGAGACATGGTGAAGAGACACAGCAGGTTAGTTCAGTGTTAGTGAAGCTGGAGGACACAGACACACACACACACACACACACACACACACACACACACACACACACACACCTGTTTGTATTTCCTGTAGCATCTCTGGATGACGGCTGCAGCCATGTCCTGCTGCTCCTTTAACCTCCGACCCTGCACAGAGAAAACATCAGCTGGTGCTTCTTCTTCTTCTTCTGTTACAACATTTATATCAACTCCGACCTCCAGGAGGCAGCATGACGACGTGTGTGTGCGTGTCTGTGGGTGTGTGTGTGTGTGTGTGTACCTTGTATCTCCTGAAGGCGTTCTGGATGATCCTGGCGGCCTCGTACAGCTCCCTCTGCTCTCCATCCGTCAGCGTCAGCAGGGCGAAGTCTCTCTCCATCTTCCCATTGGCCGAGGCGTTCAGGAACTCCGCCCACGCCGCAGAGGAGGGAGGGCGGAGCCTCTGGAGGGCCAGAGCACTGAGGGGCGAAGGGGGGCACACCCGCCTGCAAGTGCACACACACATCATCCATACTTGTCCTCTGTACAGTCTCAGCCCTGACCAGCTTTGGAGGCGGGGCTTACCTGGGCGGGGAGTGTGTGTGGGCGTCGACCGTGTCCAGGTATGTAGCCAGCCAGGTGTCCTGTATGGCCGGGTTGTCCCGCCTCTCTCTGAGCGGAGACTCCGCCCCCCTGGGGAAGTCCTCCTGTTTGATTCGCTCAGGGGTCGCCTCAATGATTTGCTCAGCCAGGGTTGCCATGTCAACCTATTGTATGAGACAGTAACCATAGCAACAAGAGCTCATGACATCTGCTGGTTGTTTGATGTGATCAATTTAGGAACTAGTGTGTGTACCTGCAGCACCTCCTCCTCCAGGTACTCCTCCTCGCCCTCATTCTCGGCGTTCTCGCTGTAGCTCAGCAGCTGCTCCTCCAGCGTCGCCGCCATGTGCGCCCGCCGCCCGCCCGCCATGTGTGCGTGTGGGTAAGTGTGGCTGGGGGAGGGGGGGCTGCCGTTCTCGTAGTCCATGAGGTAAAGATGAGCGTCTCTGGAGCCGCCAGGGTTCAAACCTGCAGGATTGATCAGAGATAATGATCAGTGTCAGACACGGATCAGGAACCAATCAACTCATCCATCACACCACCTGTGTTACCTGTGCTCAGCATGCCGCTCGGCTCCTCCCCCCACATGGACACAGGAGGAAGAGGGAGAGGGAGAGAGGAGGGGGAGGGAGGGGAGACGGGCAGCGAGGAAGAGGATGAGGAAGGAGACGATGGAGAGGAGGGGGAGGTGTCCATGGGGGCGGGGCCACTGGAGTAGGCGGAGCTCGGCGAGGGGGAGGAGGGGTCGCTGGGGGAGGGGAGGCTGCTGGAAGAGCTCAGACCTGGAAACAGGAAACAGCCAGTCAGAGAGCTAGAATCACGTGACCTGAGTTGAGACTGGAGCGAGGAGCAGCAGGTGTGCGTTACCTGTGTCCGGGCTGGTGGACAGAGGAGACGGGGGCAGCTGTGGCTGCGGCGTGGCCGGCGTGTGTGTGTCTGCAGGAGAGGTGTGTGTATCCCCGGGTCTCATGTGTGTCTGCGTATGCAGCTCCTCCAGCGCCGTGGCGAGGCGGGTGTGTCCCCGTGAGCGAGCCACGGCGAGCGGCAGGCGGCCCAGTGAATCAGGGATCCCCAGAGCAGAACTGTTCCAGCCGTACAGGAGCTCTGCTGCCCTCTGGTGGCCCAGAGCACACGCCCACATCTGTAACACACACAGGACACGAGAGACCATCAGAACTGTGGGACCCGGTCTAGGACTACGGTTACCTTGGACCCACTCGGACCAATCAGAGCACAGGGAATTTAGTTTTGTGTGTGCTGTTTTACCAGCGGCGTGCAGGAGAAGTGGTCGATGTTCAGAGGATCCACTTCCTGTTCCAGATCCAGACTGTCGCTGTTAACGGTCCTACAACAAACAAAAGTGTGGAGTTAGAGTGTGTGTGAACCTGCAGTCAGTGTGTGTGTGTGTGTGTGTGTGTGTGTGTGTGTGTGTGTGTGTGTACCTCCAGTGGATCAGAGTGTGTATCAGGTGTGTGTATCCCTGAGCAGCAGCCAGGTGGAGCAGCGTCATCCCACGGTGACGGACGGAATGATGAAGCCTCTCTCCTCCTCCTCCTCCTCCCCATCGTCCTCCCCTCATCATCCGCTCACACACTCCCACAATCCTCCTCTCAAACCACTGTGAGGACTGAGACACACACACACAGACAGAGAGACATTAGCATGAAACAATGATCAATCCTCAGAACTATTGATAGCAGATTCATGTCCTAATGATTGATGACTCATCTGAACACTTTGTTTAAGGTGAGCTGTCTCTATTCCTGTCTGTCTCCCCCTCTCTCCCCTCCTCCCCCTCCAGCTGGTAGGAAACATTACATTCATGCCCCCCCCCTCTGGTTTTTCCCTCCGACTCTCCCTGGCATGCACACCTCCTCCTCCCACCTCCTCCTCCCCGCCTCGTGTGATGCACATGGACGAGCGAGGCTATAAATTACTGACAGCAGAGAGAGAGAGCGAGTTTAAACCTGGAAACACTTCCTGTTATCTGTCCGTCATCCTGCTCTCAGACAGCTGCTTCACACACACTGTGATAACACTGACATGCTAACCTGTTAACGAGCTAACGTGCTAAACCTGTTAACGAGCTAACATGCTAACCTGCCCTTTGATCAGTCAGGAGTGAGGACTTGTTCATTTATTCACCATGGTTTGATAAAGGTTCCAATCATCAGTGGAAACTGAACTCTGTCCAGCGTCGCCTACCAACACGTCTAAAACAGAAACCTGCTTCTCCAAGTTTCCCTGCGACTTTCTATGGCAACACTTGGCATCATTCATGAACTGTTAGCATAGCTTGAAAAGGCATTAGCACTTTATTTTATTGCCAAAGCTAAATTAAGATAACACACACACTCAGGTTAAACAGTTGCTTCAGTTTGTTTCTCTGGACTGGCTCTTCACTGTCTGTGTTTCTGGACACACTCGGGGTGTGTTTGTTTTCTCAGAGTGAAGTCAGAAGTGAGATTGAGTCGTCTCATCCTCTCCTGAGACAAAGTAAACACGACCTCCTCCGCCTGTTTCTGTCAGCTCAGTCTGATAACGGCCCATGTTTTCCATCAGTCACAGAGGTCAGGTCGTCTCTCTCTAGGCTCAAACTGAATTCTACGTTTCGTTGAGCTTTGGTGGTTTTTCCTTTCTGTTTTGGTGGTTGTGTCTCCGTCCTGGAGTCCTGGTGTGTGCAGAGCTTCAGCACCAGCTGGCAGACACGACTCTTATCTTTGTTCAACTCTTGGCACTGAAGGACTGTCTGTCGGTCTCTCTCTGTCACACTGAGTCTATTTTAACTCGGGGACTCGATCTGCCAAATGCCCCATGACATCAGAGAGAGAGAGTGAGCGTGGTAGAGAGAGGTGAAGTGACTGCAGAGATGTTTCACAGGGATTTTCCATTCAGGTTAATTTGTTCTTCTTAACCTGTTTATCAGCTCAACAGTCACCTTCCTGTAATCTGTCCGCTGACCTCCAGTGAGTCCGATGTTTCTCTTCCACTCTGGTCATTCGGTCCAGCTGCAGGTTTTGTTTGTCGAGCACACACCCAGGAATCTGTGAGCTGCTGATACGGGGTCGGGTCGTGGTGGCGGCAGGCCAAGCAGGGTGTTCCAGACTTTTCTTTCCTCAGCCACGTTTTCCAGCTCCTCCTTGGGGATCCCGAGGCGTTCCCAGGCCAGATGAGATATATAATCCTTCGGCTGACTTCTGGCTCTATCTAGGGGTCTTCTCCCAGATGAATGTGTCTGGAAACCCTCCAAAGGGAGGCGCCCAGGAGGATCTTAATAAAATGCTTGAAACAACTTCAGCTGGCTCCTCTACACAAGGAGGAGGAGCAGCAGCTTTACTCCGAGCTCCTCACAAATCTCTGAGTCTGAACCCAGCCACTCGACTGAGCAAACACGAAGAGGCTGTTTGTTTCCACAATGTTATTTCAGTCCCAGTCCAGAGGTCATGACCACAGGTGAGGGTTGGAATGTAGATCAACAGGTAAATCAAAAGCTGCACATTCCGCCGCTGCTCCTTTTTCACCACAAAGGTCCAGCACAACGGCTGCATTACTGCTGACGCTGCACCATCCGTCTACCTCACACTCTCATGCTCTGAGATACTTAAACTCTTTCTCTTCAGGCAGCAACTCGTCCCAAAACCAGAGGGGCAGTCTAGCCTTTCCAGCCCCAGTGCCTGCTGGAGGTCATGGACCAACAAAGCCAGCAGAGACACATCATCTGCAAACAGCAGAGACACAATCCTGAGGCTCCCAAACTGGACACTCTCCTCACCATGGCTGCACCTTGAGATCCAGTCCGTGAATATGACAAACAGGATCAGAGACGAGGGACAGCCCTGGAGGAAACATGCTCGACTGTGTCTGCAGTACACAGACACAGCTCTCACTCTGATTCATATAAGAACTGGATGGCTTGAATCGACGGCCCCAAGGTCTAAAAAACACACGCAGACTGGAACCCCACAGAAAGCCTTTAAGAATGAACAGCTGGTTCAAATGTTCTACGACCAGAACAGAATCTTCATCATTCTCTGAAACAAGGATCCCCTTTTTGAAGATGGAGATCCTGTTCTGTCACACCAGAGGTATGGTCCCCAGACTTCAACATGGCACTGAAGATGTTAACCAAGCCGAGCCTTCAGTTCTCAGGGTGGATCTTTTCTTCACCTGGTGCCCTGCTGTTGAGAAGCGTCTTGAGTCCTGTCAGAGATATGAACGACCCTGCCGCCTCCACAGAGGGCGAGTCTGTTAAGTTGAGTCCTGGTCCTCCCCAGTCTGTCACCGAAAGTCCTTCTCCATAGGCTCCCTGACTCCCTCCACACCTTGGTTTATGCTTCAGCACCTTGTTAAGATGCAGTCCTCCTGGCCTTTCTATGGTTTAAGGTGACTCCTCGGCCAACCACGTCCAAAAGACCTCATTCTTCAGTTTATTAGCTCCCTTCAACACCAGTGAGTTCTTAGGTTTCTGCCATGACTGCCACAACTGACCTCAGCTCCAACCAGCCTCCTTCACAACAGACGCTCTGTACACACATCTACCTGAGACAACCTGTTTGTCCCTTTGGATTCTGGTCTTTGTAGTCCTAAGGTTTATATACATTTCAGCACACAAGCCAAACTGAAAAAGAAACTTGATTTATACACAAATAAAAGATATAAAACAGCTGATTATCTGATGAGAACATTAGAAATGCAGTTCTGTAATTTTACTATCCTCACCTGTTCGTGGTCCTCAGGTAGAGGTGGAGGAGGGGGCGTGGCTAGCTGACTACCATGGTGCTGCTGCTGATGATGATGACAGTGATGATGTTGCTGCTGCTGCTGGTTGTTGTTGTCGCGGGCGGCCATCTCTGCCATCCTGCGCTCCATCTGCTCCAGCCGCTCCAGGATGGACATCCTGAACTGATTATCTGCACACAGAAAACACACAGAGTGAGACCTCCTCTCCTACAGGGGTTTGCTTCCCATCATGCACCTTGATGAATGATTTCACCAGACTGTCCCAAACCTCCAGTCATGACATCATCGCTGACATAAGATCAGTAAGATGAGAGTCTCCAAGATTTAAACCACAGCAGCAACAAGACAAACTGTCAGCCAATCATCTGCACGTCCATCACTCACCCAGCAAGGTCAGCGTGTGTCGAAAGCTCTAACCAGGAGGCAAATGGAAAACTCCTCTCTTAAATAACTGTTTTAAGAGAGCCTCTTTAACACACACACACACACACACACACAGTCTCAAATGGAAACTATCTCGACTGACTTCAAACGTCCGACCGCCTGGCACAGAGTGTGTGTGTGTGTGTGTGTGTGTGTGTGTGCCAGTCACAGTGTATCAGGCTATATTAGGGAGTCTGCTTTTATTTCCCACACACACACACACAAACACACACACACACACACACACACAATATTGTTGATTACTCTCACTGATCTTGTGATCATTTGGTCAAATAGTGAAATAAATGACTAAGAAGAAACATCCACAGAGATTCAGCCAATATTCAACCACACAGCGTGGTGAGGAGTCAGTATTGATCACTGATCAATTATCAACACCAGTTCAGTGCAAGACAACAAAAACAGAACCTCTTCCTCTTCTTCACCTCTTCCTCCCCACGACTCAATAGTCTGCGCAGTTCCGTGTCGCTGTTTGAACAGATCTATTGTCCGTTGTGTTGTTTAACTCCAGCAGATCATTAAGGATCTAGCTGAACGATGTGGTCTAAGAGCTGAGACACGACCGAAGTTAAAGGGATAGTTCTGGTTTTTTGAAGTGGGGTCATATAAAGTACATATCTACAGTCGGTCTGTTTCCTGCCGTAATCACCAATCAGCGCAGCCTCAGTTTGGAGGAGCAGAGAGCCTCCAGCCAGACGCTCAGCTTTGTACTGCAGTGAACGGGTCCAGAGAAAAAGTTAATAAACCACCTAAAACAAGGCTCACCTTAAAACATCTATATTATTGCAAGTGTATGTCGTATAGAGAAAATTCACACCGCTGTGTCTGAAATTGTTAAGTTTCGTTTTTATCGAAAGTAAACCTCTCGTCCAGCAACTGGGCCTCACACTGTATTTCGCCGCTCACAGATCACCTGTTGCGTAGGGATACAGAGGTTATTGATTGTGAGAAGTTGTGAAATCGCTTTCTCTTTCGTCTTTCACACGATGTGAAGAACCAAAATAAAAACCGTCCTGGTGTTCAGAGAGCACAGATGAAGAGTGGAGCAGCGGATCTCTCTGATCCAGGTTCTGATGTTTAAGATGAGAAGTTAAATCTACCTGTCACGACTGATTTGATCAAAATATGCCTTCAGTTACAACAATCTCATGGCTAGCTTAGCGTTAGCCTGCAGCTACACTCACAGACATGTCCTGGAAGACAAACAAGCAACTGTCAGGAAGGTCACTGATTCACTCGTAGAGGAAAACCTCAACCACAGTAAACTGACAACACCGCCAAAGATCCTTCATTGACTTGCTTGGAAAGAAGGTTCACTCCATACTGGTTTGAGACAAACTGAATTTCTATATCTTGTTGTTTATTGTTGAAAGACTGAAAGCTGCTCGTTCTGTATTTTGAACTCCTCCCTGATAAAGTCAATCTGTCATTGTAAGATACTCCTATCTTTGTAAAGAAGAGTTACTGACGGCTGTCGGGACATAAAAGTCTAACGACAGCAGAGATGAGAACATTTGTGTTAATTTAATATATATTGATTCTGTATATATATTGGAAACATCACATTGTAGCTGCACCAATAAATCATCTGAAATCAGTTTGTCACAGATGTATCAGTGTGTGTCAGCTGACCTTGACAGTAACTGAGTCCAGATTGTTTAAATGTTCTTGTGGTGGTTATTTATCTGATTCAACATATTTACTTTAGTCCAGTTAGTATTTGGTTGTGTTCCGTCTGAGAACTGATGAATGGTTTCAGCCGAATATCGTCTGGTTCTGGTTCTTAAATGTGACAGTAAGTGAAGCGTGTTTCTGTTTGGACAAAAGAAGCAGCTTGAAGCAGCTATCCGTTGACGGATAATGACCACAGTCGTTAGTCACGGCACTAATATTAATACAGCTGAACTGTTTGAATCCTCAGAACAGCTGAGTTTAAAGGTGTTTCTATTATTTTGTCCACCCTGTTTTCACACAGGAGGTGGGCAGAATATCAGAAACGCCTCTGAATACAACACAGTGCAGCACTACAGTCACAGTGATCTATCCTACAACACAGAGCTGATCAACAGACAAATCAATAATCAATAAATCCATCAGAGCACAACATCTCACTCACTTCCGGTCGTTCTGTCCTGATCAATACGATCCGATCACGTAGAGATCCTGGACCACTTCCCAACGTGTGTGTGGTTGCCGTGGTTACTGAGCAGCTGTGTAACCATGACAACCACTACAGAAACACACACGAGTGCAAACAGAGTCTCGTCCTACCGACACCATCCTGCTGCTGCGAGCCGTCCATCTCCTGTCTGTCTGTCAAAGTGTGTGTGAGCACAGGTGAGGCGCACACACACACACACTCTGCACGGTGACAACGAGGTGAGGAGAGACGCAACACACACACACACACAGAGTGAACAGACTGAGAGGCCGTGCGAGGCTCAACTAGTTAAAGAGAGAGAGAGAGAGAGAGAGAGAGAGAGAGAGAGAGAGAGAGAGAGAGTGCAGTCTGCAGGCTGGACGTCCAAACACAGCAGCAAGGCATGATGGGAAATCCAGAGAGAGAGAGGGAGGGGTGAGAAAAGGGAGGGAGGGAGGAGAGAAGTGGCTGTCTCACATTCCTGGACCTGAGCCTAACACCCCCGACAGAGTCCAGAGAGAGAGAGAGAGACAGGTGACACAGAGAGAGAGAGAGAGAGAGAGAGAGAGAGAGAGAGAGAGAGAGAGAGAGACGGGTGACACAATCAGATGTTCTGGACAAGACAAATAAAACAGACAGGCTGGAATCACTGTACACCAGGACTGTCTGTCTGGCTGTCTGTCTCTCTGTGAGGTTAAACAGCCTCAGAGTCAGAAATAGCAGTGAGTCCTGATGACTGTGTGTCTTTACAGGTGATGACAGTGGAAAACAGCTCCACCACATCAATCACTGAGAGAGACAACACACACACACACACACACACACACACACACACACACACACATACACTCTGTAGCAGCTCAGTCATTAGAGTGTGTGTCTGTATTATTCTATATTTTCATGTGCTTCACTTTGTGAACGCTTCCTGACTTCCTGTCTCAGGTGTATCTGGTGTCTGATTGGTCCGGCGAGCAGTGTGACACGTGGAGAAGTTGTAACTGACCGTCCAATGAGAGCCAGTCGAGCTGAGAGCTGGGCAGGGAGCTGGCGTTCCTCGCTCGGTACTCAAACAAAACTGAAGAGGAAACCGAACCTCCGGACTCCAGAACCTGCAGACACACCAGACCGGCCTCGTGGGCTGAAACACAGGACACATCAGATCAGTCGAGGTTGGAAAAGGACTACAAACATGGTCTGGTTCAGCTTGTTAAATGTGACGATCTGCTGCTGGTCTTTGTCATTTCTGTCAGTAAACAAAGAGTATTTGTGTTCTGGACTGTTGGACGGACAACAGAATACACTTAAAGACGTCACATTCTGCTCTGGGGATTTTACAGACCAAATTATTCTTAAATAATGGTGACACTACGAAACCAAATCCCCTGGTTGACACAATCCCACGTCCAGCAGGCAAGACGGCCCGTCTTTAAATCTGAAGCGTTATGTTGTACGTCATGTTTCATGTCACTTTGCCCCGGAAACAGAACAACGGCAGTGACAGTAAACACAAGCGAGCAGCGTGGAGCCCAGTGACGATGTTACGTTGATCACTAATTTGTACCTTTTTCTAAAGTATCCTTATTTACATTTGTGTCACCTGTTAATGTCACTGTGTCCACAGATGACAGTAATATATTGTGTGTGTGTGTGTGTGTGTGTGTGTGTGTGTGTGTGTGTGTGTGTGTGTTACCAGGGCAGTAGCACCGCAGCACTCCAGGCTGGATCAGCGATGCCGGGACGGTGCTCTGATCGAACACACACGAGTATCGACCCGACAGCTCGCTCCACGGTCCTGTTATCAACACCTTCACACCTCCCTGAACACACACACACACACACACACACACACACACACACACACACACGCACACACACACACACACACACAGTAGAGAGGATCAGCTGAAATAGTTTGTTTGGTTGTTTGTTTTGCTCTTCTTTAGCATCAGTTCAGGTTTTGTATCGACAGCAGTCTTGAACGAACAATAAGCAGTAAACGATCACCACTTTTCATCAATATTAGTGGGTCACCTGGGTCCTACGTTTAGATCAAAGCCAGGCCGAGGTGATAAAAGCCCACCTGCTGCAGAGTCAACTGACCCGGGTGTAACTACAGCATGTGCACATTCCCACTGTACACAAAAACCAGATCTAAGCTGGTTCAAGTGGGTTTATTGACCAGTGGAGAAGACATGTAACACAGAGCGATCCCTTCTCACTGAGACTTCAGTCTTCTGCTGCCACCTTGTGGACAAACAGGTGAACACCTCGAACAAACTGCAGCTCAGAGTGAAGCTGAGAATTGTCTTGACAGTTCGTATGTAGAAATACACAAGTCCTTGATTCAAATGTATATATTAATACAGATCAAAGTGTTTTGCTGTGTAGTGCGATCTACAATATTACATAATTCGTTACTGATTATCTGAATCTGTAAAGTAACTAAAGCTGTGAAATCAAAGTTGTGAAGTTGAAGTTTTAAGTAGCTGAAATTGTAAATATTGAAGTTAAGTTCAGCTGTCTTTAAGTTGTACTCGAGTAAATGACCTCAGTTGCTGAACAGAACCAGATATAACAGCTGCTGATTGGCTACCTCGGGGTACGACCACTCCGGGGAGAAGTCCGTGATGGAGGCGAGGCGCGTCGAGGAGGAGGAGGGCAGCGGGTGAGGAAAGGGGAGGAAGGAGGAGGAGGGCGAGGGCTGGGGGGGAACCATGTAGCGGACCCCCGCCGGGAACACGGCCGGGTTTGGCACGGCAGCGGCGGAGGAGGCTGGGTGAGCTGCGACGGGATTGGCCTCCTCGGTGATGAGGTCAGAGATGAGGTCAGGGAACTGACTATCGAAGGAGATGTCGAGCTCCTCCCCTCCACGCTCGCAGGGCTCCGCCTCCTCCTCCAGGTGTGTGTCCATGCAGGTGTCTTCGGAGTCGTAGCTCCGCCTACTCTCCTCCTTCACCTGGATGGGAGGCGTCGTCAGCTGAGTGGTGTCCATGGCGACAGCAGCGGGGGTGGAGTCATTGTCCAACACCATGTTAGCTGTAGCATTTGCAAACACTGTCTGACTCTGTGGCAGCACCATGGGCTGATGGGACAGCGTGGAGGGGGGCGGAGCTTCAGGTGCAGACAGGTGATTATAAGCTTGTGCCAGGACCAATGGCGGTTGTCCGTCAGCCTGTCGCTTTGCCTGATTGGCCGGTTGCGCGTGCTGGCTCGTCGAGTCCTGGCAAACCAAGAGCAGTGAGGCAGAGCTACTTCCTGTGTGTTGCCGTGGAGACGAGCAGGAGGAGGCGTGGCTTGTCTGAATGACACAGAAATAAACAGAAGTGACAAGAAGGTCCAGAAGAACTTTTAACTGGACGGAAAAGTCTCAGATCATTTGACAAGGAGTCACGTCGAGTACATATCGGACCTGGAGAGCATCTGGAAAACATCACCCATTTTCCAAACTGTCCAGATACCTTCAAAACAAAAGATGATCGACAAGAATGACAACAATCAATTGTCTCGGAAACACGGACTGTCCCTTTAAAGTCTCACCTGCAGCAGAGCCAGCTTGGTGGGAGGAGCGCTGCCTTCATCATCGTCATCATCATCACCTCTCCGGTCCTTCACCTCCTCCTCTTCTCCCACTGCCTTTGACTCCCTCCCCCCCGTCGACTCCCCCAGAGCTCCCAGCTCCAGGCAGAGGGGGAGGAGGGGCGGGGCTACAGAGGAGGAGGGAGACAGGGAGAGTGATGGGGGGAAGGAGGAGGCCGGCGTAGGGGAGGAAGAAGACGAGGAGGAGAGAGGGAGAGTGGAGTCTCGCCTGTCTGCCTCAGAGGAGGACGAGGAGGAGGAGAGCGAGGAGGGAGGAGAGACAGAGGACGGAGGGGTGGAGGTGGGGGAGAGGGAGAGAGCGAGGGATGGGGGAGAGAGGGGGGAGGAGGAGCAGAGAACAGGAGAGGGGGTGGAAGAGAGAGGTGGTGGGCCGCCATACGTCTGACCCTGTTTGGGGGAGTTGAGGAAGGAGTCGGGGTCAAAAGCTGGGGGGAGGGAAGGGGGAGGCAGAGGAGGTGAGGGGGGCGATGGGGGAGAGGGAGGGGAGGCAGCAGCAGGAGGAGGAGGGGAACTGATGGAGGAGGAGGTGTTGGAAGAGGAGGGGGTAAGGAGCAGGCCTCCGATCACAGGTGAGGGGAGGAGGGTGAGGGAGAGGGTGGCCACCCCCGTTGCCTGGACAGAGGGAGGAGGGGGGAGTGAAGGAGGAGCAGGTGAGGAGGAGGAGGGAGGGGAGGGAGAGGTGGGGTTGCCGGCAGGAGGTGGGAGGGCGGGTGAGAGCAGTAACTGGCCGGACCGGGTGAGTGACAAGCTCCTCCCCGGCCCCGCCTCCTCCCCTCTGGTCCCGCTTCCCCCTCCTCCACCTCTTCCTCCTGCAATGGCGGTGGTTGTTGCCATGACGATCACCGCATTCTGGGGCAGCGCAACCGTCGTCAGGTTGGCATGACGGTCGTAGAAGCCGTTGCCGTGGTTACCCATGGTTATGGTGGCTCTGTGAGGCTGAGGCGGTGAGGAGGCGGAGCTACAAAACAGGAATGAAACATCTTTACGTCCCCTCCGGCCTCCCATACGTCTCTGTGCACTGCGAATGTGTGGCTGACTTACGTGGACGAGGGGCATGGAGACGACACGGGGCTGCTCTGAGCCTGCAGGTGGGGTAGTTTGGCTTCTCCTCCTCCTCCTCCTCCTCCTCCCCTCCCCGCCTCCCCCGCCTCAGAGGAGTGAGACGAGGGGGAGGGTCTGCAGGAGGAGGGAGGCAGTTTGGGGGAGATGATGCGATGCTTGGTGCTGTTGCAGCGGTGGGGAATGTTCACTCCTGAAGATACTACACGGAAAAACACAAGACAGGAGAAGACTGTCAGCTCATCTCAGGGTGATGTCACACAGTGATGTCATAGTGATGTCACAGTCATGTGTTACCCTGGGCGGTGTTACAGAGGCAGGTGTGTGTGCGTGGCTGTGGTTTGGTTCTCTGTCGGTCCAGAATGTGTTGAACCAACTCCTCGATACTGAAATCACCGGAGCCCACCGAGCACTTCATACTGTGAACTGCAAAAAATACTACACATGAGTATGACAGATAATACAGAGTAACACTACAGAGTACACAGATAATACACGGTAACACTACAGAGTACACAGATAATGCACAGTAACACTACAGAGTACACAGATAATACACAGTAACACTACAGAGTACACAGATAATACACAGTAACACTATGGAGTATGATATTTTGGAGTACATGCAGTAAAAGTACTCGTTTCTTACACATGGGCTTCAGTTGGTTCAGCAGGTCGTCCCGGCTCCACCTCACACTGTCATGGCGGTCGGCCACCGCACACAGTAGCGGACTGCATTTCCCAGAATCCTCCAGGGACGGCACGTTCAGGTAGTGGACCAGCACGATGTCCGGGTTCTGTCACACACAGAGACGCATATTGATAAATGATTGATTCTCACTATTCTATAGTGTGTGTGTGTGTGTTTGTGTGTGTGTGTGTAAGTGTGTGTTGACCTGCAGCAGCCAGTAGCATCGTCTGTGGAATGTCGGCACAATGGAGGAATGGACGTAGCAACCATACAGGCACTGAAACCAGAGACGACCATAAGCATTCATCAATAATTAAACTATCAGCTGCCATCCTTCTTCTGAAAGGCTCTCTGGGAGTCATTACTGTGTAGAGTCTGAGTGATTTGTGGGATGGTTTGAGGGTTTCTTGGTGCTTTTTATGATGACAAATTGAGCATAAAGATGATACAAAAGTAATGTTACTGATCTCCTATGAATGCTGAGCACCCACTCATCCCAGCAACAGTCTGTTCACCCTGCTGGCAAGAGATCCAGACTACACAGCAGCTTCACTCCTGCCACTTGACAAGCGATCCAGACTACACAGCAGCTTCACTCCTGCAACTTGACAAGCGATCCAGACTACACAGCAGCTTCACTCCTGCCATGTGACAAGAGATCTAGAACACCAGACTACAGAGAAGAACCTTTTTTGCCGTCTGGCAAAGGATCCAGACTAAAAGACTAAAGATCAGCTTTTTTCCTGATTTCTGACAACAGATGCTGAGAGAATGACTACAGAAATGTCGTAATTGGGTTGTTCTGACCTCCATGCCCTGGACCTTCAGCTTCATGTGGTCCTCTCTCGTCGTTTTCCCATCCTTCCTTTTCTTCCAGCAGTATCCATCCTTCCTATACTTCACCTTCTTCCTGTTGTACAGGATGATGCTGCCGTTCTTCGGCCTGAAAGACAGACACACATCAGTGTTACTGCTGTGAGTCACGTTGTGACGCCCTCAGCTTCGTCTCGTCCTGAAGCTCTGGTGTGAGTCGGTGTCTATACCTGGTTTTCAGAGTGCAGGACAGCCACTCATCATGTCTGTCAAATGATATCAGGTACGAAGCGATCTCCTGCAAAAAGGAACAGAAGAAGAAAGAGAATAATCATCTTGAGACTAAACTGGGTCTCATTAAAACAAGTCATGTGACAACAGATCAGTCAGAGTGGTAGAGATGAGTTCTATCAGAGAGTAGAGCTGCAGGATGTGATGATGGAAAAGCATCTTTTATTTCCTTCGTTATTTCTCATGAAGGATGGCAAACATGGCACAAAACAGTGTGTCAACCAGCCAAGACAAAACCAGCAGCTTATATGTAAAAGCAGATCTGCAGTGATGATTCTATTAATTCATCAAAAAAATGAAATGAAGAAAATTAATTGGCAACTTTATTTGATAATTGACCTTTTCATTCATCTTTTAAGCAAACATGTTGAACATTGTCTGGTTTCAGGTTCTTAAATGTGAAGATTTTCATCCTTTCTTTGTATTTCTGAAAGTAAATGTAGAGTTCAATGAGAAGCAGGCATTTCTACGTAGTCGATGTAACTATTGATTCATTGAACTGACACAAGCTCTGCTACACGTGATATCCTGATGAAGACGTGACATTTTGATCATACTGCACAGCCCTAATTGAGTCTGATTTCTATCAGCCTGATGGAGTGACATGAACAACAGAGCCGGCAGCCATTCTGACGCTGAAGGCTGCAGAGAGGCAGCTCTGTCTGGTCCTCACCTCGTTAGTGTTCCACCTGAGCCGCTCGTTAGGCAGACCGGACAAACGAGGGAGACACTCCAACAGCTTGTTAGGAAGAAACACCTTCCTCGGTCCTTTATTCTCTGCACAGAGACACAGACAGAGAGCACACGACAGGTTCAGGACGAGCTCCAGACATCAGACACGATTTTCTTCTTCGACGACGAAAATCTGTTGACGTCTTCTGAAACCTGCTGATCTCATCATAGCGGTCAGATTTGTCTGTGGTTGTTAATGTCATTTAAATGTTGCTGTGACATGGAAACAAATGACTAACATGAAGGAGTCTTTAAAGGAGCAGTCCGTAGTTTAGGTGAGGAAATGCTAATGAGCAGAGAAAGAAAGATCTTCATTAGCTGAATAAACTGCCCTTTAAAGCAGTCACAGTTAGCTTAGTGTTACCCAGCAGCACTTACCCAGACACTTATAGAGTTTGAGCCACAAAATCAAGTCATACAGTAATAAAGTGTATATTTTAGCACAGGACAAACTGTTGCTAGGAGACAAGAACATCCTCAAAATCATTCAAAAAATTAACTCGTCTCCATGGCAACAGCTGCAGACAGTGCGGCCGGCGATCTCTGGGAATTGATCTACATGATCATGATGATGCAAAACGATGACATCACAGACAAAGAAAACAGCCGTCTGTGATGTCATCAACAACATTTGGCTACCACAGCAACAGAGCTGGGGGGGGACTGACCTGTCTCCGTGGAAACCATCTCCTTGTTGCTCATGGCGACGGGTCCATGCAGGATGAGTCTCACACAACGCACGGCCGCCCGCACTGCCCCACTGCACACACACACACAGTCAATAATCTGATCAATAGGAAACAGGGGCTGTGTTGAGTGTGTGCTGTGTTCAGATGCTCACAGTTAGTGAACAGGATCATGTTGTGATTCATACGCTCACCATCCTCTTGGAGTAATAGATTACTTATTGGTCATTACTCCAGTGTTAGTGTGTGACTCTCAACACACACACAGTCTGCAACAGGACACCAGCATCTCTCTCTGACACACACACACACACTTGAAGTCCAAGTTGCTAACTCCACACACACACACTCTCAATAGCTCCCTGTTGCCTAGCAACAGTTGAATTTGCACCCACTTTATAGCTGGAGACAGTGTGTGTTCATAACTGTGTGTGTGTGTGTGTGTGTGTTGAGTTACATAACATTTACGATTTTACATTCAGTTTCAATCAGTGTGTGTGTGAGTTCATTGCACATCTGACTTGCACTAACACACGTAATAAGTATCGTTGAAAATATTAAACACAGTAACAAATGATTATGATTCTCTCTCTCTCTCTCTCTTTTACACACACACACACACACACACACACACACACACACACACTCCCCGGAGGCCGGGCTCAGACCGCGGACTCGCCTGGCTGCTGTGGCCGCCTCCCGGAGCTTCTCTCCCGGCTGTAGGAGCTCAGCTCCAGCTAACTCTGAAGCTAACGTTAAGGCGCTTCTTATATTCGCGTCATTACCGAATGTAACGGGGCGACAGCACGTGTTAACACATCACTAGCTTCCATCATACCCTCCCCACTTCACCCCAAACCAAACCAAAGACAATCATTGATTCACTAGTTAATAAATAACACTAATGTGTGGTTGTTTAGCTGCTCAGCTAGCCGGCTAAGCTAACGACAGCTACACAGGTCCCTATCAGCAGTGATTAAACACCTCCGACAGCCGAGCTGCAGGGCTTTAGCTCCGGGTCCAAACGAGCTAACCCGGACCGGTCCGCCCACAAGACCCTCTGAATATACCGTGTCTAATAAAACCATTTAAAGAAGCGACACGGGTCGAGCAGCGGCTGATTTAAGGGAAAACAGTCAGTGAAAGCTCCTTTACCTTCCGCCTTCAGCACCGCCGCCATCTTCTCCTTCTCTGACGTCAGTGCGTAACGACGTGGGAGGCAGAGTGGTGGAGGGGGGGTGAGGGGGGGAGATCACCTGTACATTATAACCTCACTGACTTTCATCTGTAGGTCTTTTATAGTCACATCAGCTGGAGAGTGAACTTAAACACAGCAACTCTGTTAATGACACGTTAATCTGAGAGTCAACGCTGTCACCTCACCTGAGACCTCCACCCTTCACCTCACCTGAGACCTCCACCCTTCACCTCACCTGAGACCTCCACCCTTCACCTCATATGACACCTCCACCCTTCACCTCACCTGAGACCTCCACCCTTCACCTCACCTGAGATCTCAACCCTTCACATCACCTGACGCCTCCACTCTTCACCTCACCTGAGATCTCAACCCTTCACATCACCTGACGCCTCCACCCTTCACCTCACCTGAGACCTCAACCCTTCACCTCACCTGAGACCTCCACCCTTCACCTCACCTGAAACCTCCACCATTCACCTCACCTGACGCCTCCACCCTTCACCTCACCTGAGACCTCCACCCTTCACCCCATCTGACACCTCCACACTTCACCTCACCTGAGACCTCCACCCTTCACCTCACCTGACGCCTCCACCCTTCACCTCACCTGAGACCTCCACCCTTCACCTCACCTGAGACCTCCACCCTTCACCTCACCTGAAACCTCCACCCTTCACCTCACCTGATGCCTCCACCCTTCACCCCACCTGACGCCTCCACCCTTCAGCACACCTGACACCTCCACCCTTCAGCCCACCTGACGCCTCCACCCTTCACCTCACCAGAGACCTCCACCCTTCACCTCACCAGAGACCTCCACCCTTCACCTCACCTGAGACTTCCACTCTTCCCCCGACCTGACGCCTCCACTCCTTCACTTCACCTGGTGCCTTCAATTCTTCACTTCACCTGACAGGTGGAGCAAACCTCAGGTGTTCAGCAGGTGGATGTGTGATTGTGCCTTCAAGTTTTTTTCCCTGTGTGTGTATGAGGACTCTACTGCAAACAAAATGTACCTTTGGGTACTAATAAAATAACTCAAACTTGAACTTGAGGTGTTGAGCAGGTAGAACAAACCTCAGGTGTTCAGCTGGTAGAACAAACCTCAGGTGTTGAGCAGGTGAAACAAACCTCAGGTGTTGAGCAGGTACAACAAACCTCCGGTGTTCAGCTGGTAGAACAAACCTCAGGTGTTGAGCAGGTAGAACAAACCTCAGGTGTTCAGCAGGTAGAACAAACCTCAGGTGTTGAGCAGGTAGAACAAACCTCAGGTGTTCAGCAGGTAGAACAAACCTCAGGTGTTGAGCAGGTAGAACAAACCTCCGGTGTTCAGCAGGTAGAACAAACCTCGGGTGTTCAGCAGGCGGAACAAACCTCAGGTGTTCAGCAGGAGGAACAAACCTCAGGTGTTCAGCAGGAGGAACAAACCTCAGGTGTTCAGCAGGTGGAACAAACCTCAGGTGTTCAGCAGGTGGAACAAACCTCAGGTGTTCAGCAGGAGGAACAAACCTCAGGTGTTCAGCTGGTGGAACAAACCTCCGGTGTTCAGCTGGTGGAACAAACCTCAGGTGTTCAGCAGGTGGAACAAACCTCAGGTGTTCAGCAGGGTTGGCTGACAATAGGCTGGCAAACCTTGTTAGAAGCTGGAACTGAACAGAATTGTGACACACAGACATCTTAATAATATTTTGAATAATAATTTTAAGGGAAAATATATTTCCTTAAAAATGAGCCTACAGGTGAGCCTGTAAGCTCCGCCCCTTCCCTTAATAAGCACTAACATTTATGACTTTATGTAACATGTCATGACCCTTTTTCTCCCAACATGTACTTTGAGATGTCTTATATTTATGAAACATTATGTCATTGTTTACATCTTGACTTCTGGAACTGACACATGAGAAGGTTCTGGTTCTGGTCGTCCTCTGGACTGCTGGACGTGGACCAGACTGTGATGAGAACAGTGTTTGTTTCACTGATCAGCAGGTCTTTGAAAGTGTTCACAGAACTGCACTGGACGCATTTATTAGAGCTCAACGGTTCTGAGTTCTGGAGACGGACACTGACAGACTGAAGCTTTCAGAGATCCAGGCTGTTTCCTGGGTGTTTAAGATGGAGAGAAACAGAACATCATTTCCTTCATCAAAACAGTTTAAATGTCTCTTAAATAACATATTTGCTTCTGTCATGTGATCTCGCTGAGAGAAGCTTCACTGTTTATCATTTCAGGATGTCAGAGATCGACTCAAAATACCGGAGCCGTTTCTTTAAAGGCTACAGACAAATCTTCAAGTCCGGTTTTCTCTTCAGCTCCAGAACATGTCAAGTCATTTCCCTCGTGAGTTTATTGTTCATTGTGAAACGCTGTGTTGTGAAATGAGAAGTAAATGAAACCCGATCAGAATCAGACACACAGAGATCAGAGACGTGTAGAGAAAAATATCTGTGGTTTATTTTGTATAAAAGCGGAGCACGTCGTCCAGCAGGAGGCTCGCTGAGCTCTTCACCTCTCTGACTGCTTCACCTTTCCAAAAACTAAACCAACAATTGCTTCAAAAAACCAGCAGGTGACCGTCTCTTCACGTCGACACCAGTCCAGTGGAAGTGTTGGTAGGAGGCCAGAGTTTGACTGAAGCTTCACCTTCACCATTTTTATTCATGTACATCAAAACAAGAACGTTAAAACTCGGTCGGTTTAAAATCAACCAGAAACCAGAACAAAACCGATGAAGAACTCTGATTTAAAGGAACCAAAGTGCTGATTTCAGACTGTTAAATCCTGAACGTCTCGTCCTCCTGCAGAGATACAAAGTTCAGCTATCAATTAGGATTTAAGGCTCATTTTTTCATTTTAGTTCTGTTTAATTTTCAGGTTTTAACTAACTTTTTCGCTGCAGACGTCTTGTTCTGTGTCGACAAACAAAGAACTCACAACAGAAACTGTATGTTGAACTTTGTTGTTCTGAAGCCGACTTTTCATCTTTGTTGTTACACTTCGACAGTTTACATGCAGACTTGTACAGTCTGTTCAGAACAGCTCATTAAAAATCTCAACATCCTTTCATAAAGCGTGACGAGCAGAATGAACACGAGGCGGACGAAGACACTTTGACCAGCAAACACAGATCTGTCATATTCCATTACTCCCATTAATCTAACAGTCCAGCTAGTGTCAGCTTTATGTCGCTGCATGTTTAAACATTCCTTCTGTATCTGACACAACTGGCTTCTTCACTTTATCATCATTTCATGAATGATAAGTTGAGTTACACGACAGAAGAAGCAGCGTGTTGTTCTGAATCTCTCTGACCATCAGACGACCCCGTGACTGCTGAGCTTTTATTGTGAAACACTTACAGGAAGTGTTGACAGCAGCTAAACAACGATCAGGAAGAGCAGATTCACCAAGTGTCTCTCCATCTGTTTTAAACTGCTGTCAACACTTCCTGTACGTATTTCATATTAAAAGTCTATCGCAGACATTCAGGCTGGAAGACTTTTAATGTGAAACATCTGGAGGAAGTGATATGAAAACAGGAAAAACTGGAATGAGGAGTTGGATTAAAGTCGTTTGTGTTTTTCATTTATATCATCCATCAGTGATGGCCTTCATTTGTCTATTCGTTGAGGCTCCGTGACGATTTGAATTTCTTCTTTCTGAATAATCTGACGTTAAATCGACGATCGGTTATCGAGCAGAATGTTCCTTTAAATCAGAGTCGGAAAAATAAAGACACAAACAAACATCAGCTTCAGTCAAACGTAGGCAACCAAACGTGTGTGAGCAGAGAATAAAAAGCAGCTGGACGACTGCGTCAGAGAAACAGGAAGAAGAGTTAAGACTTCATCTGACAAGCAATCAATAACCAATATCTGATCAGCTTCATCAACATGGGAGGAAGTAAAAAAAAAAGAGGGGATGAGGAAGAGAGGTCGGGTTACAGTGAGAAGAAAGACCAGCTCAGTTTAAACTCCACAGGAACAAGTGTGTGTGTGTGTGTGTGTGTGTGTGTGTGTGTGTGGTGTGTGTGTGTGTGTGTGTGTGTGTGTGTGTGTGTGTGTGGTGTGTGTGTGTGTGGTAGGCGGGTCACGATGGCGCCATGTGTTGGGCTCGGCTGCAGGGTCAAAGGTCATCACATGCCCTGCCTGATGCTCTGGATGATCTGGAAGATGGCTGAAAGACACAGATCACACGTATTGATTACTGACTGGACAAACTGTCGAAACATTCCATCTTTAGATCGATTGCTGGACGTCACACACTCTTTCCTTCATGACAGGAGGCAGTTTGTGATGTAAAAAAAATTATAAAACATGGACAGATTTGTGAAATTCAAAATTCATCGCTTGTGTTTTGTTTTTGGGTCGTTTCATCAGCTTGATGTTTTCAGGATATTTTGACACTTTCAGTGATGCAGCAGTTCTGCAGAAAACCCACAGAGATCCAATCAGCTGTGCAGGAAGCAGTTAAAGATTCTCCATAGTCACGATTGTGAACATGGTTTTCAGCACTGAGGCTCTGCTGCTGTCAGACTCTCACAGGTGGATCAATAAGGATCAACAGATCGCTGCTCTTCTGTACTGACAAACTCTTCTTTATAAAAGGCCGCCGCTTGTCTGCATCCTCTCGGCTTTCTGACAAGTTTAAATAATATTTACAGCGTTTAATAACGAACCCAGCCTTCAGTGATTCAGAAATAAAAAGATACAGAAGAGAGAAATCCAGTTTCTCTAATCTGTCCACAGTGAATCCTCCTCTCATGTAAATCTATGAAGGATCTCTGAAAAAGAAAACAAACCAACACATAGACTCACCTGATCCACAAACCACGAAGACGAACAGAGCGAGCAGCCACGGGCCCACCGGAGACTTCTCCTCGTTAACAGGCCGCTGAAACACACACACATATTAATCAATCAATAACTAATCAATACAACAGATGACAGAAAACTACCCTGCAGTTGTTTCATTGCTTTCTTGTCCAAGATATCCAAGTTCTGGACTGTTTAACTGTTTTATGGATTCAAACTGAGCGATTCATTGAGAACATCATGTGCAGATTAACGTACAGACCTGCAAGTGCAGCGCTGAGCATTCTGGGACAGCAGCTGTGTTGTCAGTCAGCACAGGTTAAATAATGATACACCAGATTAAAACTGGGACTTTAAATCAGAATCATGGGAACTACGTCACAGTGATCAGATCCTACGTCACCCTCTGAGGTTCTGTACCGAGTCCAATCTGTGATTGTGGAGTCAAACATGAGGTATAAATCTGATCCCAGAGGTTTTAATCAGCAGAGACAGAGTGGACATTACATCAGTTACAATCATGAAACAGAATATCTTTAGTCCCAGACTGAGATCCAGGTCTCAGGCGGGTCTCGTGAGGGTCTCAGGAGGTCTCAGTCCTCGCACACTGCTGTTACAGATGACAGCACCTTGCTAAAAGAGCCAAGTACGTGCTAATCACGATCTCCGCTGACAAATGTGTGTATTTACAGCCGCGCTCTATGTTTGCAGGAGTAAACCCCACAGATCACCAACATTTGATCTGCATTCAGACTGTGAGGGGACCCGCTTCAATTCGTCTCGTGCAGAATTAGTAAAAACACAATTTATAACGAACACACACACGTTTTTCCAGCAGATGTGCAGTGAGGCGCCTCCGCCCACTGCAGTGTTGACAGCGGGCAGGATGTGTGAGAGGCGGACTGGACCTCACCGTGTCCCCCAAACAAGACCCGACAGGGACGGAGAGTGTCAGCCGAACTGAAGCCGGACTGTCAGACAGTCCAGCTGAAGGCTTCAGTACCACAGTCCTGTCGTGCAGCTGTGTACAGAGGCGACACCACATGAACGTGCCAGATGTTTGATGGAGTCTGGCTCGGTGTTGCTTACAGCAGCGTGTTAGCCTGTCGGTCGGTGCCACAGACGTCAGCTGGGACTGTTTCACTATAATCTATAACAACATGTGAAGACATCTCGGCTTCATGATGTCAGACTGTGCTGAAACACGTCGGTCGTGCAGATGTACATGCTAATGCTAAAGCTAGCTTCGTCAACGCTGAGCGCAAACTGCATCGCAGCTTCCGTCACCGCGTCGCATTTAACCGAGCAGCTGAACTGCAGCAGGCACGTTAAAGACTTTAAGCAACACGTAAATATATAATGTATAATATAAGAGAGGCTGCTGCTGTGTGCTGATGCCTCGATCTGTAGCGGAGTGTTAGCTAGCTGGTTAGCCGTTAGCCCGGCTGTCAGTACCGAGGTTTTCTGGACGTGTCCCCGCTGTGTGATGGTCTTGCTGTGCCGCTCGTTCGCCACTTTCATCCGCTGCACCGCCGACATGTTTGAGGTTTAAGGGCCTGGACCAGGAGGACGGAGAGCCGGGGACAGCCGGGAGGAGGAGACGGTGGAGGAGCGCCGGTTACCAGTGAAAGCGTTCCGCGGGAGGTGAGGAGTCTCCGCCGGGGTTTGTTTCCGTGTTGCTCCGAATGAAATGCTAACCGTGAGCTAGCTGCTAGCCGAGTGAGCTATGAGGGGACTGGCCCGGTCACGTGACAGGGGAGGATTCAAAATGGCTCCCTGCTGCCCTCTAGCGGCGGGAAGAAGATCTAGAGTCCAGAATGATGTTCTGAATGATCAGACTGTATCAGTACCACTGCACCCTTCTGGTTCCGGTCCACCTCAGCCCGAGTCTGTATGATCCACACTGTTCCAGCACATCCGCAGTGTTCTCTGAGTTCTTTAGACCCGTCTCACACTGGCACCTCTTAACCCACAAAGTTGGGGATAACCTGCTCCGGACCAGAACCAGCAAGCCCCAGGCCAAAGTCGGGTTAGCCCACTTTGGACGTGCCAGTGTGAATGCTCCCTTACGGAAAAGCGAACCGTTAGCCCGATGCTAATGAAACGGTTTGTTAATCACCTCTCTGACGGTTCTTGTGTTTATTGATTTGTGTGTTTTCATGTGTGTAAGCAAATAAAATCAGACAGCAAAATAAACAGTTTGACTTTTTTTGTGAAATTATATTCACACAATGTGGAATAAAATGACATCACTTACTGTCCATAGAAAGTCAATATTAAACCCTTAAAATGATGATTAATGAGAAAATAAAGCGACATGAACCAGAAAGAGTTTCTCTTCATTTTATTACATCCTGCAGTCAAACTGCAGTAGGTCCACACACACACACGTCTGCATGTTTAACACATGGTCGTCACACACACACACGTCTCCATGTTGAACACATGGTCGTCTCACACTCACACAGTGCTCTGCTGGCTGTGTAGGAGCCAGGGGTCAGGGGTCAGGGGTCATTAGTAGGATTCCAGAGGAAGTAGAAGACGTCTCCTCTGAGGTCTACCTGTGTTCACCTCCCTACAGGTGCACGTCTCCTTTACATTAGTCCTTTAGTTAGTAATGTTCCAACATGGAGTCCGACTGACTGGCGGGCGTGTTCCCGGAGGTCAGAGGTCATGCAGGGTCAGCCTGGGGTCACCTGCTGTGACATCACAGAGGTTAGAGGCGTCATCAGAGCTGAGTCTGGGTCGTCATCACAGAGGTAACAGGTCTCTAGCAGCCCAGCCCGCTGATGGAGCCGATGCGGTCCATCTTCATCCCGAAGCAGCCTCTCCCTCCAAACATGGACTTCCTGCTCCGCCTCTTGATCTTGGACTGTCGCTGGAGGAAGTCCAGGAAGAACTGCGGGACCGCTTCCTGTCTGCCGGCCAATCCCCTCGCAGCACCACGACTAGCGACCAACCCCCCAGAGGGAGATGAGGACGAGACAGGGCGTCCGGCTGAGCCCTCTGTGATGTCGTCAGAGGGCGGGGCCAAGATGAGAGAAGAGAGACGAGAGCCGAACAGAGAGCGCAACACCTGAAGAAGACACAGACGGGTTCAAATGTCAACTTTGTCAACACTTCATGGTAATTATCAAGTTTTAAACATATTTGAATCTACAACATTAAACATCTTTTCCACCTGTCAACAATCCAACGTACACTTGCTGAGATCAGTGTGAATGTGGTAACTCTGCTTTTACATCAGGTCAGCTGAACAGGAAGGCCATGTGATGTGGTCTCTCTGAGGAGACTAAAGAAGGTCCATCTGTCCCCTCAGGTTTTGGTGAACTTCTACCTCTGCACCATCGAGAACATCCTTACCAGCTGTGTCATGGCAGCCAGTCTGTCTCGGACCGGAAAGCACTGCAGAGCAGGCGATGTCTGCGAGAAGTCTGCAGCATCATCAAGTACTGTTCTCATCCCAACCACAGACTGTTCTCATCCCAACCACAGACTGTTCTCATCCAACCGCAGACTGTTCTCATCCAACCGCAGACTGTTCTAATCCAACCGCAGACTGTTCTCATCCCAACCACAGACTGTTCTAATCCAACCACAGACTATTCTAATCCAACCGTAGACTGTTCTCATCCCAACCACAGACTGTTCTAATCCAACCACAGACTGTTCTAATCCAACCGCAGACTGTTCTCATCCCAACCACAGACTGTTCTCATCCCAACGAAAGACTGTTCTCATCCCAAACACAGACTGTTCTCATTCCAACCACAGACTGTTCTAATCCAACCACAGACTGTTCTCATCCCAACCACTGACTGTTCTCATCCCAACCACTGATTGTTCTCATCCCAACCACAGACTGTTCTAATCCAACTGCAGACTGTTCTAATCCAACCGCAGACTGTTCTAATCCAACCGCAGACTGTTCTCATCCCAACCACTGACTGTTCTCATCCCAACCACAGACTGTTCTAATCCAACCGCAGACTGTTCTAATCCAACCGCGGACGGTTCTCATCCCAACCACAGACTGTTCTCATCCTAACCACAGACTGTTCTCATCCCAACCACAGACTGTTCTAATCCAACCACAGACTGTTCTAATCCAACCGCAGACTGTTCTCATCCCAACCACAGACTGTTCTCATCCCAACCACAGACTGTTCTCATCCAACCGCAGACTGTTCTAATCCAACCGCAGACTGTTCTAATCCAACCGCAGACTGTTCTCATCCCAACCACAGACTGTTCTAATCCAACCACAGACTGTTCTAATCCAACCGTAGACTGTTCTCATCCCAACCACAGACTGTTCTAATCCAACCACAGACTGTTCTAATCCAACCGCAGACTGTTCTCATCCCAACCACAGACTGTTCTCATCCCAACGAAAGACTGTTCTCATCCCAAACACAGACTGTTCTCATTCCAACCACAGACTGTTCTAATCCAACCACAGACTGTTCTCATCCCAACCACTGACTGTTCTCATCCCAACCACTGATTGTTCTCATCCCAACCACAGACTGTTCTAATCCAACTGCAGACTGTTCTAATCCAACCGCAGACTGTTCTAATCCAACCGCAGACTGTTCTCATCCCAACCGCAGACTGTTCTAATCCAACCGCAGACTGTTCTCATCCCAACCACTGACTGTTCTCATCCCAACCACAGACTGTTCTAATCCAACCGCAGACTGTTCTAATCCAACCGCGGACGGTTCTCATCCCAACCACAGACTGTTCTCATCCTAACCACAGACTGTTCTCATCCCAACCACAGACTGTTCTAATCCAACCACAGACTGTTCTAATCCAACCGTAGACTGTTCTCATCCCAACCACAGACTGTTCTCATCCAATCGCAGACTGTTCTCATCTCAAACGCCGACTGTTCTCATCCCAAATGCAGACTGTTCTCATCCAAACGCTGACTGTTCTCATCCAAACGCTGACTGTTCTCATCCAAACGCTGACTGTTCTCATCCCAACCACAGACTGTTCTCATCCCAAACACATACTGTTTTCATCCCAAACGCCAACTGTTCTCATCCCAAACGCTGACTGTTCTCATCCCAACCACAGACTGTTCTCATCCCAAACGCAGACTGTTCTCATCCCAACCACAGACTGTTCTCATCCCAAACACAGACTGTTCTCATCCCGACCACAGACTGTTCTCATCCCAAACGCAGACTGTTCTCATCCCAACCACGGACTGTTCTCATCCCAACCACAGACTGTTCTCATCCCGACCACAGACTGTTCTCATCCAACCACAGACTGTTCTCATCCCAAACGCAGACTGTTCTCATCCCAAACACAGACTGTTCTCATCCCGACCACAGACTGTTCTCATCCAACCGCCGACTGTTCTCATCCCAAACGCAGGCTGTTCTCAGCCCAACCACAGACTATTCTCATCCCAACCACAGACTGTTCTCATTCCAACCACAGACTGTTCTCAGCCCAACCGCAGACTGTTCTCAGCCCAACCACGCAGACTGTTCTCATCCCAACTGCAGACTGTTCTCATCCCAAACGCAGACTGTTCTCATCCCAACCGCAGACTGTTCTCATCTCAAACGCAGACTGTTCTCATCCCAAACGCAGACTGTTCTCATCCCAACCACAGACTGTTCTCATCCAAACACAGACTGTTCTCATCCCAACCGCAGACTATTCTCATCCCAGCCACAGACTGTTCTCATCCCAACCGCAGACTGTTCTCATCCCAACCGCAGACTGTTCTCATCCCAAACGTAGACTGTTCTCATCCCAACCACAGACTGTTCTCATCCAAACGCAGGCTGTTCTCATCCCAAACGCAGACTATTCTCATCCCAACCCCAGACTGTTCTCATCTCAACCGCAGACTGTTCTCATCCCAACCGCAGACTGTTCTCATCCCAAACGCAGACTATTCTCATCCCAACCGCAGACTGTTCTCATCCCAACCACAGACTGTTCTCATCCCAAACGCAGACTATTCTCATCCCAACCACAGACTGTTCTCATCCCAAACGCAGACTGTTCTCATCCCAAACGCAGACTGTTCTCATCCCAACCACAGACTGTTCTCATCCCAACCGCAGACTGTTCTCATCCCAACCACGAGACTGTTCTCATCCCAAACGCAGACTGTTCTCATCCAAACCACAGACTGTTCTGAGCCCAACCACAGACTGATGATGATGGTGATGATGGTGATGATGATGATGATGGTGATGAAGATGATGATGAAGATGATGGTGATGAATATGATGATGACGATGATGATGAAGATGATGGTGATGATGAAGATGATGGTGATGAAGATGATGATGGTGATGAAGATGATGGTGATGATGAAGATGATGGTGATTATGAAGACGTCTCCACAGACCTGGTCATCATCTCGTTGAGGTGAAGGTCTCGACACCACGGTGACGATGAGGAAGAGGAGGAGGAGAGGAATGAGTGAGGAGGAGGAAGCAGCCATCTTCTAAAATCAGAGATCAAAAAGACAAAACTAGGTTAATAATACATCACCATGGCGAGCTGAACACTGTAATCCGATTACTCAGAACAGATGCTGACAGGTGTGATTCAGTGGATTCATCTACGTCTTTTAAAATCTGGAACAAAGCTGCTGCTGTCGGACAACAAACATCATCTTGAACTTTTATTACTTTTATTATTTTATTACTTTTTATTAGCTTTATTAGTTAATTTAATGTCTAAATGTCTGATTTAGCTCCATTGATTTAGAGATAAAACATTAGATTAGATTAAATTAACTAGTAAAATTAGTTTAATTAGTAAAATTAAATTATTTAAAGTTATGATTGGATTAAAATATGTTTTATATAGATTGCATTAGATTAGGATAAAATCATCTAAAACTTTATTGATCTTCTCGCAGCAGAATTAAACACTAAACTTTCTCACATGTGAAGTAAGAATAAAAAGGTAACAGGACAGTAAATCAGCGGAACTTACAGACAGAAAGATGAAGAAAATATTCCAACAAAAATCCAAAAATTTAAACAAAAATCCCAACAAAGTCCAGGAGATTCTGCTGGTCGTCGATCGATGAGTCAACCTGCCCGAAAGTTTGACGTCCAAAATATGTTTCTCCAATAAGAACGATTGATTATTGGTCTCAGACAGTGTCGTACCAAGAATTCTTGTTTTTTTGAATGGAGTTTGGTGTGTTTGTGTCTGTCCTGTCTCAGTGTCAGGACGGGTCGGGGATCTGTGTGAGGACGACCGATGGACGACTAAATACGACTCAGGTCTGTGATGTCACACATTCTCACCACCGTTACCCCGACGACGGGTCACTCACACTCACACTCACACACACACACACACACACACTGAAACATGGAGGAAGAAAGAGACCAAAATATCCACCAATCAGACAAAAAGCTCAACAGAAAGAAGAAAACTTAATTCACAAATAAAAAATCTGTTTTTAATTGGGACGAGGTGCCTGGAATCCTGGAGGGGTTACAAGGTCCTGAGAAGGTTCAGGCCTCTGTGAGGAGGATCAGATGGTCCTGGAGGAGGTCCTGCAGCTCCTCAGGGTTTACAGGTATCAGATGTATTTGAGGAGGTTAAAATGGTCCTTCAGGAGTTTCCAGGATCTGACTGATAGATGAGAAGAGAAAGTGTGATCAGGTTGTAAGATTGTAATACTAATGTCCTCCGTCACAGATCAGCACTACGCGTGTTTGACCCGCAAGGTTCCATGCTCGCCACCTGCTGAACACCTGAGGTTTGCTCCACCTGCAGCTCCTTCAAGTCTGCAGGGGTGTAGTGATAACAAATGTTCGTAGCTAACTGAAGTTAGCACGTTTCCCTCTGTGAGATTACTGAGCTGTACTCATTACAGACAATAACCTGAAGGTTCTGATCCGTCCAGGTTCTGTTGATCCAGCTAATGTTAGGCTACAAACAGACGACATCACGGTCACATGACTGAAACGTCTCCACCACTAAGAGTCTTACTGCACAATTACTATCCAGGTTTTCTATAAACTGATCAGTGTAAAGTTGTACAGTCAGAGTTAGAACAGTGTGTAACTAAAGTGGCTGTAAAGACGGACTAGTGAGTAGATGAGTCTCCGTGTTCGCTGTGAGGACGTTTAATGTCCCCGACAACCTCTGTAGTCTCATTCAGACACTCGTTAGCAACCGCTAACTGTTTCTAACACGTGAAGAGCTTCAGAGTTAAACTGTGGGACATTAATGATGAATGAAGCCTGTGAACATGTTCAGCCTGATACCTCACAGCTTATTACACACATTAAACTGAAAACACACCAACACACTCTGAGACGAGGGGACAGGACGTGCTAACATGCTAACATGCTAACTGATGTCTGGTTCCAGGACTACAGACTGCAGCCCTGAACGGACTCTAACACGCTGCTGCTGTTTGTGTGTCTCTGATTAGTAGTTTCAGTGTGGATGAGTCTCACTCTCTCTCTGTCTGTCTCTCTCTCTCAGACCCTCATGACCTCTGACCTCGGTCATCCCGCCCCCTCGTAAACTGTCACCGTGGTGACTGGGTCCTCGTTACAAACTATTTCCTGTGGAAGGGGGCGGGGCTACAGAAGTTCACATCATCCCAAGGATAGGTGTGTGTGTGTGTGTGTGTGTGTGTGTGTGTTTAATGACCCCCCCGCTGTCTTTGTCCCAAGTCAGACAAAACCACGCCCCCCATTCAGCCTCTGACGTCATCAACCACGCACATAAAACACACACACACACACACACACACACACATACACATACACACACACACACACTGGAAGAATGGCTCATCAATCACCTTATTAGAGAGAAAGAGGTCACTGATCACAAAAACACAGGTTGTTATCCTGTGTGTGTGTGTGTGTGTGTGTGTGTGTGTATGTGTGGGTGTGTGTGTTGTATGTGTGTGAGTGTGTGTGTGAGTTGTGACGCACACAACATTCTTGCCCCCCCACAGCGACACATACACACACATGAGACCTCACAAACCAGGCTGAACCAGAACCATCAGCTCCAGGACTCTGAGTGACTCCAGGAGTCAAACGGTCCTTGAGAAGGATCCTGGATCCGTTCATGTGGAAGTTCTAGAGAGTTCTATAGGGCCTTGAAGAGATTCCAGGTGTCCTTGAGGGGTTCTAAAGGTCCCTGGTGAGGTTCTGTGGAGCCTTCGAGGGTTTCCATGGACCCTGAGAAGGAACCAGCTTTTCACAAACCAGTAACATAAATGTTAGTGCTGCTTGTCGGTGGTTTGGATCCATATAAGACCGTTTTAGAAACACTTCTGGAGCAGCTTTGAATTGTTATGATCCAGTTTTGAACCAGTTCCAGATCAGACTTGGATCAATGCAACTACAAGGGCCAGTTTCAGAACAGCTTGAGACCACATTGGACCAGATTTGGACCAGTTCTGGATCTGTCCAGCAGCTGTGGTTCATGTTTCGTTCTGAGTATCTCTGGCTGTGACAGCTTTTAGCCTGCTGAGGCTCATGGGTACTGTAGTTTCTAGAGTTTGTTTACTTGACTCTGCCGGTGTTTTGGTGGTTTATCAGTATAGTGAACCTGAGGGGTCGCTCCACCTGCTCCACCTGGTGCTGTGCCCCAGTGCACTCTGGGAACAGAGCAGGCAGCTGACGGAGGCTGAAGGCTCGTCTGATGAAGATAAACGTTGGGTTCATTTCTCTGGTTGGATTTTGACGTCCAGCTTCAGTTTAACTTCTCACGGCTGCCGCTCGTCTCCAGGCAACAGATTCTCCCCCCAAACTGTTTCAGCCAATCAGCACTGACGTCACACCAGAGTGTGTGTGTGTGTGTGTGCATGATTAATAGGCCTCAGCGAGTGTGAGAAATCTTCTGCTGTTTCTTCAACCAACGAGCATCAGATGAACGTCTGCTTCAAGTTACTGATGTTCATCAGTTTGAGTCTCAGACGGAGAACTCTTCCCTGAAGACGTTCAGTCACAGGTGTGTGTTTGTGTTGGCAGGTGTGTGTTTGTGTTGGCAGGTGTGTGTTTGTGTTGGCAGGTGTGTGTTCATGAAGCTGCAGCACCTCACCTGCTCCTGCAGCCTCTCGGGGGTCTGAGGTGTGTCACCTGGTGGCCTGTGTGGGAGCCGTTAACAACAGAACAGAACTCCAGAACCTCTGAGAGGCTGACTGTGAGTCCATTAATCCTCTTCTGACACCACGATGGTTATATTTATATACTGATGACACGAAATCCATCCAGACACCAAATGTTTCATGTTCAGAGCCGTTTAATTCAACACAGGAAGCGTTTTACAGAGCCAACACACAGAACACAAAGACATCTTTGTGTTTACAATAAATACAAAAAAAGTGTGTGTGTGTGTGTGTGTTCGTGTGTGTGTGTGTGTGTGTGTGTTAAGCAGCTCGTGGGCTGAAGTAGGGCAGAGCTCTGATGAAGGCGTCCAGGCGGCTGCTGAACAGTTCACTGTCCAAACTGTGAGCAGAGACACAGAGCGGGTTCTTCACGATGTACTCCACATACAGCTGAGAGACAGACACACAGTTTAATGAGCTGATCATCAGAACAGATTTCCTCAGGTTCTGAGTTCACAGTAAAAAAAAACAAAACACACCACAACACCACATTTTAACTGGACGAGTCGGAGGGAAACTTCAGTTTCTCCTGAATCAAATGCTGTCTGACAACTGATGCTAAATGACAGAGGAGGGAGGAACTACTCAATAAAAACTGTTCTGATCCTGAGCTTATAATCACAACAATGCTGCTGTGTGTGTGTGTGTGTGTGTGTGTGTGTCTTACGTTGCTGTAGATGTGCTGCAGTGTCTCTCTGGCGTTGGGCACAGACAGGTCTGTGTTCATGACAAACTTCAGTCCACTGGGAGTCTCGTAGTAATGAAGACGGTACTTGCTGGTCTGAAAGGACAAGAAGCCGTCCTTCCTGAGGACACACAGGCTGCTAAGGACCACAGACAGGTGACGGTGTGACAGACAGGTGACAGTGTGACAGACAGGTGACGGTGTGACAGACAGGTGACAGTGAGACAGACAGGGGACAGTGTGACAGACTGACGGACGGTCTCTGACTCATTCTGTATTATTTGAACCTTCTTGTAAATTCAGCAAATGTTCTACAGGAACTTCTTTCTGTCTCTGAGTAGAAACATGGAGTCTGTTTGTCTCAGAGATGGACGGGTTTGTTTCATACAGAGCAGGAAGTGACATCACATCACAGAGGTCACTTTACCTCATCTTGAGTAAACATGGCTGAAAGCAAAACAGAGGAGCTGGTGAAAAAGACATCTGCTATCTGGACATGGTTCAGATTTAAGCCGTCCAACGAGCAGCAGTAAACTAAACTCTGTGGAGTTTGTGGGGCAACAGTTCCGGCTCGTAGAGGGAACACGACTAATCTGCTCCACCACCTCAAAACCAAACATGTCACTGAACACCAGCACTGCCAGGCAACGCAGCCAACCCCAAGATCCAGTCTGTAGAATGCAGGACAGAAGAACCAGGAACTGATCCATACCTCCATCCAACAGTCATTTTCAAAAGGTTCTCCTTACAGCAGGAAGAAATGACCGGGGCCATCACTGTTCACTTGTGTAAGGACATGGTCCCTTTTCAGATGGTAGAGCGACGCGGCTTTAAAGCCGCGATCAGAGCTACTGTTCCACGACACGAGGTGCCAAGCCCCAAATACTTCACAGAAACAGAGATGCTGAGCTCCGTGAAAGGGCTGAAAAGGAGCTGTGTGACTTGAATAACGGCCCTGTGGTCGAGCCGTCCCATGGAGCCTTCATCAGCCTGAACATTCACGACACAACGGGTGATTAGTCTCAGCATCTGTTCCTTTATTAACAAGACACCAGTTTTCATCTCGTTAAGAGAGCAAAATGTTTCAAACCAAATGCGTTACATTAGGCTGCAGGTAAGAAACTTTATGTTTGAAATATGTTTTTATTCAAAGTTCTTTGCCTAATACTGAAAGTATTTTCAGCACAGCGTCTGTTCTTTAACTAAAACACCAGTTTGTCCTGTTCTCGGCATCTTGGGTGGCATTTAAGAACCAAGTACTTAAACTAAGTGTGGTGCCTTGTGGAATGGTTTGCACTAAAGGAGAGAAACATGATACTTTAAGCTTCTTCTTTGGTAAAGTCTCTGCAGTTAGTGTACTTGGATTTTATTTATCTGCAACATTATGTTGTATAATTACAGTGTTGCACAATAAATACTACGTTTCTTTCTTTCTTATTTAAAAATACATTTAGCAGTTTGGCTTTCTATGTAACTTGTTCTGAAATGGTTATAGTACAATTTATATATCGCAACAGAGCGCAATCGCCCATTCCTGTAAAATATGATGTCTTATATTGTAGTGAAGGATCTGAACACTTCAGACAGACAGACAGACAGGTGAGAGAGACAGACAGACAGACAGACAGGTGAGAGAGAGAGACAGACAGGTGAGAGAGAGAGACAGACAGGTGAGAGAGACAGACAGACAGACAGACAGGTGAGAGAGAGAGACAGACAGGTGAGAGAGAGAGACAGACAGGTGAGAGAGACAGACAGACAGACAGACAGACAGGTGAGAGAGAGAGACAGACAGGTGAGAGAGACAGACAGACAGACAGACAGACAGGTGAGAGAGAGAGACAGACAGACAGACAGACAGACAGACAGACAGACAGACAGGTGAGAGAGACAGACAGACAGATAGACAGACAGACAGACAGACAGACAGACAGACAGGTGAGAGAGACAGACAGACAGGACAGACAGACAGACAGACAGGTGAGAGAGACAGACAGACAGGTGAGAGAGACAGACAGACAGGTGAGAGAGACAGACAGACAGGTGAGAGAGACAGACAGACAGACAGACAGACAGACAGACAGACAGACAGACAGGTGAGAGAGACAGACAGACAGGTGAGAGAGACAGACAGATAGACAGACAGGTGAGAGAGACAGACAGACAGACAGACAGACAGACAGACAGACAGACAGACAGACAGGTGAGAGAGACAGACAGACAGGTGAGAGAGAGACAGACAGACAGGTGAGAGAGACAGACAGACAGACAGACAGGTGAGAGAGACAGACAGACAGGTGAGAGAGAGACAGACAGACAGGTGAGAGAGACAGACAGACAGACAGACAGGTGAGAGAGACAGACAGACAGGTGAGAGAGACAGACAGACAGGTGAGAGAGACAGACAGACAGGTGAGAGAGACAGACAGACAGACAGACAGGTGAGAGAGACAGACAGACAGGTGAGAGAGACAGACAGACAGACAGACAGGTGAGAAGGATACATGTCCAGAGGAGACATCTTGCTGACGAACGACCGGATGGAGAAGAGCATCCCGAACATCAGCTTGAACTCCTGCAGAGACACAGAGACAGAGTCGGTCTACAGACTGAGGGACGTCTGTCCTCGTCCTGTTTCTGCTCAGACCTGCTGTTGCTGTCTGCTCACCTCGTCCTTAGAGATCCCAGCCTGCTTCCTGCGGTTCCACTCGCTGTAGTACAGACAGCTGCCATTACGGTCGAAGATGTACAAGTTATGGACCGTCATCTGACACACACACACACACACACACACACACACACACACACACACACACACACACACACACAGTCGTTATCATCATTTTACCCACAGATCATCAACAAAACACCGTTTACACTTCCTCTGTCATCAACAGTCTGTCTTAAATGAATAAGTCAATAACCATCAGTCAGCACCGGGTGATTCAGCTGTGTATTTCCTCCTGGTTCTGAAAGGTTCGACAGTGTTCTCCACCTGGTGTCAGGTTATTTATGTGTCAAGTGTTGAATTCGGTGTTAAAAATGTCAGTTTTCTCGAATGGAGTCTGGTTCTCTGGGCGACTCAGGCGGCTGAAAAACGGTCAACAAACTGTCCGTTACTCCGTTAAAGCCTCATTTAAACCGAACACAAGTTTAATAACTGTTAAAATACATAAAAATCCGTTTAAACATCGCGAATTCTGTTTCTAAACTGAGTTTTATGAGACATTTTAAGGAGCAGCAGCGGTGTTTACCTTCACTTCCGGGTTCCTGCGGAGTTCAGGACCCCGTGACAGAGGTGTCCGCTCACATGCCCGCAACAAAGCTGTTACTGTGTGAATGTTCATAGAGAGATAGCTAAATAACTTTATACGTTTATACTTAATGAGAGCAGTAACACATGAACATACAGACACAGTTATAAAACATTATCTTTGTAAATGAACCTCACAATAACGGACGGGCGGTATTCACGAACACCTACTTGAAGCGCCGTGTTTCCGGTAAACCAGACAAAATAAATGAGCGGGTTGTAACCGAGTCAACACAAACTCTGTGTCCTCGTGGCTGTTCGGAGGTGAACTGTTCACCTGAAACTGCTGGACGGAACAAAGATTCGGACTTCAACCGCCGAACACGAGACAAACGATCGGGACAAAGACACCTAACAGGTAATTTAAAGTGTTTCAGCGTCCAACATGTTTTAATCATGAGGTCAAACTGCGACCTGTGAGCCGAACTGTTAGAATATATACAGAAATGTGGAGACTGAAAGATTTTTATTAGTTTGTAAAAGTGATATCAAGCTTCCCCGAGATCAGCTGTTACAGCCGCATGTTAAGGGCTTTTATTGTGAAAGGTACAACATCAACATCCTCCTCATATTATTTGGTATCTTCAAACCCAGAGACATATATACATTTACATATTTAGATATATACTCATTTGTCAGACTATCTGTAGAGGCTCATTTTCTGTCTGGTGGCCCCTCCTGGGGATCTGCAGGGACCTTCTGGGTGATTGTTCATGCAGCATGCCTCCAGGTGAGGTCCACACCTCTTCTCTTTCACACCTGGGCAGGCTCTTCAAGTCTTTGAAGCTTGAGCCATGCACTGTTGGTGTTTTCTTGGTCTTGGACACATGCAGAGTCTTCATCAGAGACCTTCATTACGTGACACAAGTGGCAGAGGGCCGGCAGCACTACTGAGCAGGAGACGGAGGCCTCGACACTCAGAGTCTCAGTCACATACCTGCAGCAGAATATCACACGGTTTAGACGCTTCAGCATTTGTTGAGTTCCAACATGTTGGAACGTCCTGGATCAGTGCTGCTGTCTCAGGGCTGCTTGCTGTTTGCTGGACTGTGTCTGAAGTGGAGATGTCTGACACTGATATTGACTGACTGCATCCTAAATACCTATGACACTTCTTCAGATTAGGGCTGGGCAATATGGCCTGAAAATTGAATCTCCGATTTTTTCACACCAAACTCGATTTATGATTTTAAGCGATTTTTCTTTCCTTCTCAAGAACAAATTTCAAATTAGAAAGAAATTATTAAAAGCATTGCATTGATTTTAATGCTATAATTCTGAACAAATTTGCCCTGCTGTTGTAAAGAGTGCAGCTTTAAACTCACTTGAAAAAATAACTAAAAGTGCTTCCTTTTGAAAAGAATGTGTCCCTTTTTGATAAAATGCTTTTGTAAACATAAATGGAACATGTCAGATTGCTTGCTATTAGAAAAACAGATCAGTTTCCATATTGGTATTGATAAAGTGTTAAGATAACTTTTATTTAATACTTTATTTTGCAAAAGGTGCCTTTTGTTTCCAAATAGTATTTTATATCCCTGAAGATAAGTAAACTAAATGAAACATCTGCATGCTGCACAGTAAACATGACGTGTTGGCAGATGTACAGGACATGAGGTGAGCTGGCTGTCTTTATAACTCATTTTTGGCCAAGAACACGAGCCTGTCTGCCTCCTCTGGCTCGAGACATCATGACCCGGTGTGGCTCCGTAACACAAACCTGAGGTCGGACATGTTCAGCATGTGGATGAACCTCCAGCTCCTCTGTATATACGGGCAGCATGTCTTTAACGATATGCAGCGTGACTGCATCCGTACCAGCTGTCCACCGGGACCCTTTCTCCTCATACAGGACACAATGATTTAATGATTGTGCTAATGTCAGCTGCTTTATAGCCTGAGTGTTACAGTGTTTGTGGGCTGCAGCGGTCTGTGCATCTCGTAGTGAACAACACGTATTCCACTCGCGTCCGTCTGTTTGAGAGGCTCAGATAAACGTGTCGGTCCGCTGTCTTCAGTCACAACAGCCTTTGAACAGACTGTGCAGCGGACCGTGGTTTGTTCGAGGTCCGACGGCACAAAACCAAGCTACTAACGAGACGGTGCCGTTTTAGGAACAAGTTCGCTGCATGTTGTTTGTTTGTTTCTCTGCACAAAGTCCGTGCGGGGGGCGGAGCCACTATGAACTACGGGAGCCCATGAGGAGCGGCGGAGGAGCAAGTTAAAGAGAAACTCGATTTTCATTTTTTTAAATCCTCCTAAACCAAAAGTCGAATTAATCGATTTAACCGATTTATCGCCCAGCCCTACTTCAGATATTTAACATTTCAGCCTTCTCAGCTGTCAGTCGGCTCCTTTTATTGATAACAATGGAGGCTGCGCTGAAGAGCCTGTCGCTCCACACCTGTTGAAGGTGCACAGAGATGTTGAGTTGCCGTCACACAGACTGCAGACGACTGGGTGCCATGTTCAGCTCCACTTGAATGTCATGAAAGGAGCGACTACATGAAAGTTCAACTCCTTCCTGAAAGCTTCGAACGTGTGATTACGCTGCAGCTGTAGAGAGCTGAAGCCCCGCCCCCTTCCGGTCCCGCTCATGGACCTTGAGAGGAGAATTTTCTAACTCATGTGTCGTATGCGCTATAATGTGCCATGACAGCTGACGTATTGCCCAAATTCTGACGGTAAAACGAGCCATTTCGGGGGGTTGTGGGTCTTAATTGTCGTTTTTCAGACGGGTCATTCACAATGTTAACTTTTAGGAAAAAGTCTCCAGTGCGTCACACTACGATGTCATTACACAGCTCGGCCACGACAAACTGGCTTCAGGGCCTGGCGCTCTTTGTCCGGGCCTGAGCTCGCTGATGAGGCCAGTCGTTAACATGGAGCCAGCTGTGTTAAATAGTCCTCCCTCTGGTCTGTGTTGGTTTACAGGAGGATTAAAAAACACATCGCCATCCACTTTATCAGAGTGTAGAACATCATGAGACTCTGATCTGCACTAGACAAGCGACACAACTTTGTTTCTGTTTGTCTGCAGATAAACTCTTCGAGCTGACGAGCTGCAGAATCTCTGGAAGACAAATTCTCCACGACGAAGGCCGAGTGAGGAAGAAGAAGAAGAGTTCTCAGCAGGTGAGTGTTTGAAGTGTGTGTAAAGTGACTCTACATGATTCATTCAGTCTTTACACCTGAGGACGTTCACATTGTGACAGTGAGTTCAGGCTTTAATAACCACAGTGTGATGATGGTGTCTTTGAACAGTGAGGGCAAACAGTGACTGTGATCTGTTGTCGTGGCAACTGAAGATCTGAGGTCCGTTTCACAAAGCAGGTTCAACAAACTCTGAGTCTAACCCTGAACTCTGAGTTGATCTACTCTGAGATAGGAAACTCTGAGTTTTCGGTTCCAGAACAGCTGATTTGAGTTAGTTTGATCAACTCGGAGTAGTTTCACCTGGAGTTAAGCGCGTGCACCACAAGTATAGAAAGACAGCGTCAATGGAGCCCCGATTCGACGAGTCACCATGGCAACGGGGAAGAGGGCGGCTACGTTTTTCACCCCACTGGAATTGGAAATATTAATGCGCTCATACGGTGAGTTTGCGCACGTTTTTAGAAGGAAGTGTAACACCGCTGCAGCAGCAAAAGAGAGGGAGACGGTGTGGGAGAACATTGCTGCTCGGGTCAATGCGTTAGTTTAAATGTAGTCCTTTGCAATCACAATAATATTACAGGGGGAAACTGCTTGAGTGGTAGAATATTAATTTATTTCATTTAGGTGCAATCCCGCGGGGGAGAAGCGCACTTGGCAGCAGCTTAAGATGAAACATAAAAACATTAGACCTCCGCATAATCTCATGGGGATTCCTCATTTTGATCATGTTTTACATTGTAAAGTAAATATTAAGTGGCTGTTTGACTGTATAGTTGTTTTATCCCCAACATAATGCTGTTTTCACGAACATAAATGTCTTCTCATCTATATCATATTCTGTTAAATAATTAAGCCTTAAACTAACACAGACTTCTACTCAGCCAACAGAAAGAAGCAGATGTCCGTAAAACGGGTGGTGGCCCAGCACCGCCACCTCTAACGGAGGCAGAGGAGCTGAAAATGATAAAGATGGGTAGAAGCCGTTTCAGGGCGAGACACACTTTTCTGACCGCTCTGCATACAGTTGCTCAAGTGCTCTGCATCTCCTATAAAAAACTCCCATTTGCAAAAAAACCCCACAAAAAACAAAACGCAGCGCAACACACAATATCTGCTGGGATGTGAGAGCTTGACTTCGGTTGGTAATGTTGGAAATGTAAGGACGGATTAGGTTGTGTATGTAAATGATGGACTGTGACGTGAAACGGTACCGCTCAAAAAGATAATTGTCTGGAAATGCAAGAACATCTGTGCGCGGTCTGATAATCATCTCCCGACGAATATTTAATTCTCTGCGCAGTAATGCTGCACCTTCATCCACGGGATCATTATCAAAAGGACATGCCATGGTAGTGAAAATAGTCGCCACCTAATATAACTTCTAATGTAGGACTACTGACTGATTTTGGAATGATTTTCTCAAAAAACAGACTGCAGAACTATGCTACGCCAAAACTCGCCTGCTGACTGAATGAATGAGGAAATCAAATACCGTGTGTGGCTGAAAGAGGGCGGAGACAGAGAGAAACTCGAGGTTTGTTGAGAAAAACCTGGTCCCGACCAGGTTAGGTTCATAGAGTATGTTACCATGGTAACTGACCGAGAGCTTAAGTTACCTCTCTCTGTGAAACAGGCTAGAGTTACCCCTCTTTCTCTGGTTTGAGTTACCTCCCTTTGTGAAACGGAAAACTCAGAGTTTCCCTCATTTCAGGGTTAACAGACTCAGAGTTTTCACTAAACCTGCTTTGTGAAACGGACTCCAGTCGCGATGTGTTCGCGAGTCTGACACAATATTTATTTTCTTGAAGTTCCTTATTGCTGGCACACAAGCGTCACACATCAGCAGCACATGGATGATGAGTGAAGAGAGGCCGTCTCTCCTCATCCTTTATAATAACAGAAATCAATACTCGCAACTCTGGTTTACCACCACGTGGTAGATTTGCTGGTCTACAGCAATAAGATTTTCTGTAATTATCCTCCCCACCATTGTTGTTTTATGAAATTCATGTCAGGAAATGGAAAGTACTCTGAGAAACACCAGTTCTTAGCTAACGACTCTGGTTCTGTCTGGAAGGGGCTCAGACAGATTACAAACTGCAGACATGATTCCCCCCACTCCTTCAACGACCTCAGCTCAGCAGCACCCTGGGCCTTTCCACTTCACACCTCTGCCCCACCCGTCCCCGTCATCCTGTGTGGCTTCCCAGTTGACTCTGTGGAGTCTTGCTGCTTCCTGGGCACCATCATCAACCTGAACATCAGCTCCCTCACCAAGAAAGCACAAACAGAGGTTGTCCTTCCTGCGGCAGCTGAAGAAGTTCAACCTGCCAAAGACGATGATGGTGCACTTCTACGTATCATACGCTCCACTGAGACGGTGATTAGCTGCAACCTTCCATCCCTTCAGGACCTGCACAGCTCCAGGGCTCTGAGGCGTGCAGGTAGTGTTGAGGCCGACCCATCCTGGTCTTTCTCCCGTCTGGCAGGAGGCTGCGGTCTATCAGGACCAAAACCTCCTGCCACATGAACAGTTTCTTCCCTGCTGCAGTTAAGATCCTTAACAAGTCCTGGGAGCCCCACTGACACTGACTCTTGCGCTCTGGCACTCATACCCACCACCGCCCTTCAATCTTTGCATTTCACTTGAGAAAGCATTCTTGGATGAGTTACTAATGCAGAATTAAGACAATTTTGATCATTTTTAACAATATTTTATTTTTTAATCTATCGTCATTTCTGTACAGCTCCTCCGTCTTTATTTATCAGTCATCCCATAGTTATGTCTCTCTTTGTTTATATTGTTCTTTAATGGATGCACCATATTCACCAAGACAAATTCCTTGTTGGTGTAAAATCCTTCTTGGTAATAATTTTGTTTCTGATAAGCGACATTAACATCATGATGTGAGTGTGGTGTCATAACGCTTGAGTAAATATATTTAACTCACGCGAATGCTCACAAGAAATCATATGTGTCCAATATCTGCGTTTGACATTCACCAACACCACAAACAAAGCTGAGAGGTGAAGATCAGTGACTGATCAGCTGACAGTGAGGGCTCCGCCCACCAAGTCTGGGGCCTCTGGTTCCTTCCGACATTTGAAATACAGAAGTATGACAACAAGAAACATAAGTGACCTGAATGCAGCTGTGACCTTTTGACTGGTCACTGTCCTGCCGCATGGGTCGTTTGGTCTGACATCTGTGAACCCGACCACCCCATTCAGCCTGATGCTTAATTTAAGGGTCATGTTTTAAAGTATCAGAACTGGACTCTGGTCCTGGTGCCCTGCTCTGACACTTGGGGTTAAATGTTATGTTCCACACACTTCTAAATGTTGTTTGTCATTGTAGCTCACTCCATCATGATGTCTCACTTACTTTCTCTCTCTGTCTATCTGTTTGATGCTATAGAAACAGAGGGGAGGAGAAGGACTAGAATGTCACCGCTGTCAGCACTGCGACAAATCCTTCAAAACATCAAGCTCTTTGAAGAGCCATCAGAGAACTCACTCTGTGTTCAAATTCAGCTGTGACCAGTGTGGGAAAGCTTTCAGGACAACATCAGCGTTGAAATCCCATCAACGCATTCACACTGGAGAAAAACCATACAGCTGTGACCAGTGTGGGAAAGCGTTTACCACTTCTGGTAAACTAACAATACACAGACGTGTTCATACTGGAGAGAAACCATACAGATGTGACCAGTGTGGGAAAGCTTTCAGGACAACATCAGCGTTGAAATCCCATCAACGCATTCACACTGGAGAAAAACCATACAGCTGTGACCAGTGTGGGAAAGCGTTTACCACTTCTGGTAAACTAACAATACACAGACGTGTTCATACTGGAGAGAAACCATACAGCTGTGACCAGTGTGAGAAAGCTTTTACCACTTCTAGTAAACTAACAATACACAGACTTGTTCATACTGGAGAGAAACCATACAGCTGTGACCAGTGTGGGAGTAGTTTTAGGACAACAGCAGAGTTGACAATCCATCAACGTATTCACACTGGAGAGAAACCATACAGCTGTGACCAGTGTGGGAAAGCTTTTTCCTCTTCTGGTAAACTAACAAGACACAGACGTGTTCATACTGGAGAGAAACCATACAGCTGTGACCAGTGTGGGAAAGCTTTTTCCTCTTCTTTTAACCTAACAAAACACAAATGGGTTCATACTGGAGAGAAACCATACAGCTGTGACCAGTGTGGGAAAGCTTTTTCCTCTTCTGTTCAACTAACAATACACAGACGTGTTCATACTGGAGAGAAACCATACAACTGTGACCAGTGTGGGAAAAGTTGTAAGGCAAGATCAGAGTTGACAGTCCATAGACGCATTCATACCGGAGAGAAACCATACAACTGTGAGCAGTGTGGGAAAACTTTTAAATCCCAAGGTGAAGTAAAAGCCCATCAACTCACTCACACTAGAGTGAAACCGTTCAGTTGTGACCAGTGTGGGAAAGCTTTTACCTTTTCTGGTGACCTAACAAAACACAAACGTGTTCATACTGGAGAGAAACCATACAGCTGTGGCCAGTGTGGGAAAGCTTTTAGTCATCCTCGTTACATTCAAACCCACCGATGCTCTCACACTGCATCCATATGAACAATTTTCAGAGACAAGCAAACTGATTCTAACGAGTAAATCCATGCCGATGATTCTTCATCCATCAAGAACTTCACCCATCTGGAAACTAAAAACTATTATATTTAGTGTATTACTAGTATTCTGTTCGTTTACAGACAGTTGTAGGAGCTGATGCACAGCGAGGACTCAAGGATTGTGTCTTCAGCTTTTGGATCCAGCACAGTGCTGTGAAACTTCCAAATTTTACACAACTTTGTGTGAATTGAGACAGTTAACATCTACAGACTAAAGTGAACAATATAAAGTACTAAGCAACTGCCAGCTGTCAGTCAGAAGCTGACATGGTGATCAAGACCTCAAAGTGGAAGAGACGCAGTTCGTTTGATAAAGAGGAAGCAAAGTGTCGCAGCAGCGGACCACAGGAAGTCCATGTCATCCATCTAAGGACCCCTAAAGTGGACTTTCTGCAGACTTCACTGTTTTAGTTACCCACAATTCATTGCAATACAGATGCGACATCTTAGAAGTGATTTTGAATGTGTAAAGCGGCCTGTAGAGGTCACCAGAATGTATTTTATCATTGTAGTTTCAGGGCGCGCAGAGTCCCGGGACAGCTGATGTCTGCGAGGGCTCAGGCTGAGATCCAATGGGAGGAGGTTTGGATGCAGACAGAACGGGTTCAGTACAGCCGGCCTGTGACGTGTTTTATGTGTTTTCTCTTTGTATCACTGATGTGTAGTGAAACATATTCTCCTTCTGTGTGAACTTTATGTAATAATCTGTATTTTACATCTTTATTCGCTGTTTTACTTTTCTGTTCAGACTGATGCACAATAAAGAGGACGACACTTTAACACCCTCGTACGTCATCAGTTCTTGTCGGAGGTGTTTAGAAATGACAGCAGCCCATCTGGGTTCTTTGCCCTGGCCTCATGCCCCGCCCACTTTCAGCTGAAGGCAGCCTCTCTAATCTGACGGTCAGTAAACGTAAACTTATTTTTCTGTCTTCTGTCATTAAGACTCTTTATGTTGCTGTTTTATTATCCGTTTTTATTGTTTGATGCTCTGTCCTAAATGATCCTATCAGACCACATCCAGAGGTGGTGACCAACTGAAGGATGCCTTCTTAACTAACGTCCTCAGCGAGACAACAGGAAGGACATAACACTGTGTCAGATCTCCAGGTGCTTCACTGGGATGTAGATCAAATGTCTGTTAACCTGCTGATTTTAGAAGCACATGTTTGTAAACACAATTACACTAATATCACCAGGCTCCATTAAATTTTTTTTGTGATTTTAAGAGTTGTTGAGTTAAAATAAACTGTATAATGTTTTGAAATTCTGTCTCTGACAGATTCTAACTCATTTTGTCATTCATGGAAATTCAGCAAATGTTCTACACAAACTTCTTTCTGTTTTTGAGTAGAAACATGGAGTCTGTTTGTCTCAGTAATGGACAGGTTTGTTTTGTATAGAGCAGGAAGTGACATCACATCACAGGTAACCAGTCAGACGCCTGCAGATCTTCTTCAGCATGTCATTGTTATTACATGACAGTCATTAGGTTTATTTTTTGATCAGTCCGCTGTGAGTTGCTGATTTTGTTCCTTATATTTCAATGAAAACATGAATTCATACAAAGTTCAGTAGGTTTAAAAAGACTTCTTGTAAAATGCAAAATAAATCCATCCTCATACTTTAAACCTAATTAAATGAGTTTATATTCTGCTGCATCAAACTTCAAAACAAGTTTAGAGTGAAGAAGTTAAGCGTCTCTTTAAAGGAGCAGTCCAAAGAATTTCTTTCTTGACACTATTGATGAGGTAATAATACAAAGTGGTCATTAGCTCTGCTGTTGCTAACAGTTAGCACCTGGCTGCAACACTGACTGAACGTGACTGAGGTATGACGTCATCGCACCATTAACAACATCCTTCAAATCAACTGGCCATGTTCAGAGTTGGACTTCAGAGATGCTCCTTTAAATACAGCTGTTATTATTATTATTATTATTATTATTGTTATTATTATTATTATTATTATTATTATTATTATTATTATTATCAATGATAATAATGTTATCAAATATACAGCAGAAATAATGAGGACAAACTGACATTGTGATGTAAATGTTGTGCTTCATGAAGAGAGAGCTGAACTGAAGTCTTGCACATCAATGTTCCATGTAACTGTTTAACGTGACCCGTGACCTCGTTTTAGGTTTTATAACCAGTGTAAGGTTTGAAGAATCACTGAAGGTTATCACTTCCTTCTCTGGGAACTACTTCCTTAAATGCAGGAGGGAATAAACTAGTAACTGTCAGAGTGACAACACACCCACAGAGACAGATAAATGCTGTTCTCCTCAGTCTTCACTCTGTTACAGACCTGCGTGTTGCTCTGTGAATGTTCCTCTTGAACAAGATTAAAACCTTGTTTGACCTTTGAGCCGACTCCGATCTGCTTCCTCCAGCTATCACAGAATTATTTTAACAGAACTTTTGGCGCGCAACGTGAGGCTCCAATATCTTTCTCTCTCTCCACATCAGCGGACCTGAAGACCTTGTAAGGCAGAGGGAAAAAAAACTCCTGAAAAGACCTTGTAGTTTCTCATCTCTCTTCATCAAAGGTGTCAGTGTGCTGGATGGAATGATGGAGCAATCTTTACTGAAGCCGAATCTCATGCCTGCATCCGGCCGCCATTTTTAAAGTCTATTCACTCGCATCGTCCCACTTCTTCCAATTGGTCACTTTGGTGGATTGAGGGTCCATCTATCCAGTAGTAGAAAGAGAAGTCAACCTGCCTCTTTCTGTACATTAACTAACTTTCGCTGAGGTCACTTCTTGGAACTTACAGCCTAACATGGACCGGATCGTCTCTTTATGCTTATATGGAAATGTATATCTTAACTCAGCTCTAAACGACTGTAATGAGAGATAAATTTAGTTTTATGCTCCATATGGATCTTGTCCTCCAGCTGAACTTTAACACACACACACAGACTGTTTAATGGCTCCGGGGCCCCTAGATATGTAAACATCACATCGGCCATCTCTCTTCCCTCACAGTAAAGGAAAACAACTATCACTATTAAAGCTTAGCTCTGAATGTGTAAGAGTGCAGACACTTCAACCTCCACCGCAGGGTTCCTAAAGCCTTGTTTGGACAGGGAGACCAGGTCCCCTGGAGAGTGGGACAGTGACCAGGCTAAACAAAGAGGGGAGACGGAGAGTCCTCGAGTCACAGAAAGAAGTCAGGAGGTCCCTGCAGTCCAAAGGACCTGAGCTTCCTCAGCAGATCGTGGCTGTGTCACCAACCAGAGGGCCACCAGAGGGCGGAGATGGACGAGGACCAGCCGTCTTCATCAGGTGTGAAGTGAGAGCAGCTGTCTTTATGGTGAGGGATCTTTGGTTCTGGTACCACGCAGGAGGTTTTCCACAGCAGTGGCACTTTTCCCAGCTTCAGGCTCATGTTGAATATATTCCACAATCCTGCACAGCTGGTTTGCACAGGACTTGAGGAGGAGGGGGAGGAGGAGGGGGGGGGGAGGAGGAGGAGGAGGAGGAGGGAGAGGAGGAGGGTGAGGAGGAGGGGGAGGAGGAGGAGGGGGAGGGTGAGGAGGAGGAGGGTGAGGAGGAGGGGGAGGAGGAGGAGGAGGAGGAGGGGGAGGAGGAGGAGGAGGGGGAGGAGGAGGAGGGTGAGGAGGAGGAGGGGGAGGAGGAGGAGGGGGAAGAGGAGGAGGGGGGGGAGGAGGAGGGGGAGGAGGAGGGTGAGGGTGAGGAGGAGGAGGGTGAGGAGGAGGGTGAGGAGGAGGGGGAGGAGGAGGAGGGGGAGGAGGAGGGTGAGGGTGAGGAGGAGGAGGGTGAGGAGGAGGAGGAGGGTGAGGGTGAGGAGGAGGAGGGTGAGGAGGAGGGGGAGGAGGAGGAGGGGGAGGAGGGGGGGGGAGGAGGAGGAGGGAGAGGAGGAGGGTGAGGAGGAGGGGGAGGAGGAGGAGGGGGAGGAGGAGGGTGAGGGTGAGGAGGAGGAGGGTGAGGAGGAGGGGGGAGGAGGAGGAGGGGGAGGAGGAGGAGGGGGAGGAGGAGGAGGAGGAGGGGGAGGAGGAGGGGGAGGAGGAGGAGGAGGGTGAGGAGGAGGAGGAGGAGGGGGAGGAGGAGGAGGAGGAGGAGGAGGAGGAGGGGGAGGAGGAGGGGGAGGAGGAGGGGGAGGAGGAGGGGGGGGGAGGAGGAGGAGGAGGGGGAGGAGGAGGAGGGGGAGGAGGAGGAGGAGGAGGAGGGTGAGGAGGAGGGGGAGGAGGAGGGGGAGGAGGAGGAGGAGGGTGAGGAGGAGGGGGAGGAGGAGGAGGGGGAGGAGGAGGGTGAGGGTGAGGAGGAGGAGGGTGAGGAGGAGGGGGAGGAGGAGGGGGAGGAGGAGGAGGGGGAGGAGGAGGGTGAGGGTGAGGAGGAGGAGGGTGAGGAGGAGGGGGAGGAGGGAGGAGGGGGAGGAGGAGGGGGAGGAGGAGGAGGGGGAGGAGGAGGAGGAGGAGGGTGAGGAGGAGGGGGAGGAGGAGGAGGAGGGTGAGGAGGAGGAGGAGGAGGGGGAGGAGGAGGGTGAGGAGGAGGGGGAGGAGGAGGAGGAGGGTGAGGAGGAGGAGGAGGAGGGGGAGGAGGAGGAGGGGGAGGAGGAGGGGGAGGAGGAGGGGGAGGAGGAGGAGGACGGACAACTGGAGGAGATGACAGCTCCTACAAGTGTGGCTAATTTGGACATTGGGCTCGAGAACGTAGAGCTTCAAAGGTCAGAGGTCAAGGAGGTGGTGGGTGTTGTGTCTGGGCTCTCTTCCTCAAAGGTGTCGGCATGTAGTATGTTGATAAAAGAATTCTGTGGAGGCAAGGCGGGTGGAGTAGAAGAGCAATCTTTATTGAAACAGACCTTGAGCCCTGCATCCGGATCAGAAGCGGCCACATTCTGATTTTCTCCAATCTATAGCAACAGCGATGCCAAAATGCTTTGCCCTCTGCTCTCTCGGAAATCCAACTCTTTGGAGATCCACCAAATGCCACCCCCCCTTTCTCTGGTGTGTGGGGTCTTTTTAGAGCCTATTGTTCATAACCGCCCACTTCTCCTAATTGGTCACTTTGATAGATTGAAGGTACATCTATCCAATGAGAAAGAAGAGAGGGTGGGTCTGCCTCACATCTATGAAATAACTCTTGTGTGTGTTACTTAACTTTGCTGATGTCAGCTAAAGTAGACAGGATGGTCTCTCTTAGACTTAGATAACAATGTATAGTTGAGTCAGCTCCAAACCTCTGGTGTGGGCTCCTTCCTGTAGCTTATCTCTGATGCCCACCTCAGGGCTGATCAGGACTCCTGGTATCCTGTCGTGTTCCCACACTTGTCTACAGGGGAGCATCTGGTCCTGTCCCATCCTGTCTTCCCTCTATTCACTATTGTTTTGGAACCCAGGATGTGTAAGAAAAACACAGACACTACACCCTCTATCTTTCTACGGGAACATAAACGTTTGGGCATCTCTCACCATTTGGTGAACGGGTCGACCTCAGGTTTAGTACTTTATAATGGCTAACCTTTCACACTGACACAGTTGGAAATCACTCTAGACCTCTTGGGGCTGTGAGTCTCACTCTGTCTGCACTCCTTAACTCACATAAGGGGAAGCAATTGATCATGGCTGAATCTAAGCGAAGTAAACTCAAAAATCTGAATGTGTTGTCATCCAGATACCTCATGGGGAAGAGGAGGAGGAGGAGGAGGTGGAGGAGGAGGAGGAGGGAGGCCCAGACGAGAGGATGGCGAGTTTGAAGAAATCATTCAAGTCCTGTTGAGCAGTTTGCTGTGATGATGTGTTTATTCAAAGAACTCCAGTAAACTGGTGGACTGACTGAGTCGACCCAGAGCGAATGAAACTACAGCATTTTATACAGTCAGAACAAAGGAGACACAATGACAGGTTCAAACAATAGGAAGCTGATCACAGCTGATCACAGCTGATCACATCAGTTTGATCACATTAACATAGTGATCAAATCGGCCTTAGATGTCTTTTGATTAATGACACAGACAGAAACCACTATTTCAGGTCTGCAGGTCAAAGGGCTTCGTCACTCCAAGTGTGTGTTTTCTTCCTCACATCCAACCCAACAGTTCAGGCCATTCAGGCAGCGCTAACAGACACGAAGGGACATGAAACAGGATCGACTGAAACAATCGTTGACTACATGTCAAAAATGATAAAGAACAAGATTGTTGTGTCTACAGTATCTCCACCAACAGAACCAACAGGATAGGAGCAGTCTGCATAGCTGAAAGACTGACGTGGATCCAACTCACACTGCAGAGGAGCCGTTTAGGAGGAAATACTCACAGCATGTGTACATATGGAAAGTGAGCCCATCTCTTTATAGTTTAAAGGGTAGTGTAGCCAGGGATAAAGGGTTAGGGTCAGCCCGACGGGTGGACGAGCTTGGTGAGGACGCTCATGTTTTGTTTTGGGGATTTTGAACTTATGTGTACTTTTATCTAACTTCTGTGCCCTGACAGATGGAGTTCCTGCGTGAGAGAGTTTCCTTTTCTAGAAGGATCATGGATGATTAGAATGTTTTGAAGTGCCTGGTCGGGTTTTCACTCTCACACTCCACAAAGTGTTTAAACAGGAGATATGTGATGGAAATGTTGTGCTTCATGAAGAGAGACGTGAACTGAAGTCTTACAGTGTAACTGTTTAAACTGACCTGTGACCAGTTTTAGGTTGTTTTATGACCCATGTAAGGTTTTTAGTGGCCACTGAAGGTTATGACTTCCTGCTCTGTGAATGAGGGGGGCGGAGTGATAACACCTCCACAGAGACAGATAAAAGCTGCTCTCCTCACTCGTCACTCTAACAGACCTGCGTGTTGCTCTGTGGATGTTCCTCTGCAAGATTAAAACCTCGTTTGAACTTTGAGCTGACTCCAGTTCTAAATTATTGCAGACTTATTTTAACATGATCGTGTATTTGTTCACAAATCAAGAGTAGTTTTTGTCTCGACACACCATATATGGTCTTTCTTTCCTCGTTCTTCTGTTGGTGGTGAAGACAGCTGGCCATTTGTGTGTTTCAGAGCAGCTCACACACACACACACACAACTCTGTGTCTGCGTTTCCAGGACGAAGGCTGAGTGAGGAAGAGGAGGATGAGTTCTCAGAAGGTGAGTGTTTGACCACGTTCTCTCTGAATGACGTCATCAGTCTCTCAGCTTCGCGTTTGCACTTTCTTTCCAGTGCGCAAATGCACTTACAGTTACGGTAATCGCACTGACCCGGCTCTGGAGAGCTGCTGGTACTGACTGAGGTTCTGAATCATTGTGTCCTTCTTGTAAATTCAGCATTTCATCAGAACCTGAGGTGAACTCGTAACCACAACGTCACCAGACTCCATTAACAAATGCAGTAATTTAAGGATTTGTTGAGTTAAAACAAACTTCAGAAACTTTGCCATTATAAGTTCTAAATCACTGGAGTTTGAAATGAAGGATGATTAAACTTAAGCTTGTTTAAGCAGCAATCTGTAGTTTTATAGGGGAAATTCAAACTCTCACAATATTAATGAGGTGATGATATAAACCTTTGTTCTGCTCTGAGAGGAACTTGGAGAACAGAACACTGTTGTAAATATTGTTGTTCCTACTAACAGTCACAGTCGTCATTTCTTGGTTCTGTCACATTTTCAGATGTGTAGCCTGTATTTCTAGTTTGCACTTGGCCTCTAATAAATAGCCTAATAATAGACCAGCGTTTTATTGCTTTTTAGGAATTGCAGCTGAATTGCATGTCTTCCTAACCTCAGTATTATGATGACGTGAATAAACGCATGTTGACAATAATTTGTTGACACAGATAGATGGCAGTTGCAAATCACTGATATCTAATCAGGGGCGGCAGGTTTTTGTTCGAGGGGCAGACGAGGTATAAACGAGATTAAGAACAGCGTATCAACGTTTTTAATTGGGCAGTAAACTAATACAAGACAAACAAACATCAACATGATAAGTCTTAACTTGTGAAAAACTGAAAATAAAAACAGTTGATTAGATTAAAAATACAACTCTCTAAACTAAAGAATATAAACAAATAATGACAGCAATAATTATTCAAATGTATTTTATTGAAAGAGAAAATGACAAGAACTTTATGGGACTCTGGGGTTTATTGTAAAACCATCAGAGCCGTCAGTCTTCATCTTATCAAAACTATTAACTATTAATTTGACTAAAACACATGTTAGCAAATATCAGTGAAATTTAAACTGGAAAAGCCTCAATGGAAAAACATGTGTAGCATCTATAATTTATGTGCATTTTGGGAAACTTTTGGAGAAAAGGAGAAAATAAAATCCTTTCACTCTTGTAACATGTAAACCTTCAGTCCGTACAGCTCAGTATGAGAGTGAAATCATTTTTAGATTGGAAACACGTGAATTACAACATCAGAAAAAGTCAACAACAACATTTTCAGACCTGATGAAAATCCTGTCTTCTGTTCAATTACACAAATAAAATACTTTCACTCAGCTCCAGTTCAGATATTTGTTCCTCCGCTGTTCCTCGCTGCAGTCCGGTCGGCTCTCTCAAGGCAATGCACCGCATGAAACCTTTATTTCCGTCTTTCCCTTCAGTACAAAATCATTGCAAGAAATCTGCCATTTCATCATTGATGCAGACTCTTCTTTCTGGGGGGTGGACTCAGAGTTACGGGGGCACTGGCCCCTGTTGGCCCCCCGAGAACCACCACTGATTCAGAGCAGAGCTGCTGTTACGGGTCGCGGCTGATGACTGTATCTGACTCAGGTGCTACCAGAGGACGCAGGTAGACATCCAGCTGTCGGCAGTGAGACGCCGGACGAGACGTTGTCATCTGAGGCAGTCCCTCGTTAAATTCATATTAAAGCAACACCGTGTAGGTTTAGTGACCTGACCTTTAAAGGGAAACTTCACCGATTTGCATTAAGCTTTGTATCTTCAGGAAAACAGTCATGTTTTTGAATGGTCGTGCATCATTCCCTCAGTTTGGCCTGAGACGGAGAAATACAGATTTCAGTGTTGGACTTCCTGCTTTCTATGATGTAAAAATCGTCATTTTACGTCATTGAAAGCAGGAAGTCCTATATCTGTGTCGAGGGGGTAAGACTACAAACGCTTCGCTCATTTTTCCAAGGGTGGGGGCTAGAGGTGGGACCCACTCACGCTACAGACCTATCACAGACCAATGGGCGGGACTTCACTTGCTTGTACAACGATGGCGGAAGGTATTCAAGAGGATCATTCAGATATCGAAAAGAGTGATTTCGAGAGCGTGATGCTCGAGTCAGATGTTCGCAGCTACCTTTACGAGCCACAATATAGCGAAGAGCAGCTGAGGGAGATGGAGGCGGCAGGTCTTCTGCCTCGGCTGCGGCGGCTGCTGCCTGTCCCGGACGAGGAGCCCGGACTGGTGGTGCTCTCGTTGTGCACCTATGGACACCGAACTGGACTCTGTCTGCTGCAGTGAATTCCAGAGATGCCAGTTTCTTCGCAACGAAATATCTACAGCGGACGGAGATGTGTGTGGTGTGTCAGATTAGTGGGAGTGGCTTGCAGAGCTGCACATTGTGGTGCATTGTGGGAGATGTTGTCTTTCATACAAATGCACCCTAAAGTCACTTTCTGCCTTTTCTCGGTCAAATACGCACAAAATTCGAAAATTACGTTACACTTTGACTAGAAATATGACCCTCTTTCAATAAAGATTAATGTTTCCACCGGTGAAATGTTTCTTTAAGATGGAGAGCTGATCCAGCTCCTCCAGGACAGATATAAACTCAGAATCTAACAAGTGTCAGACGCAGCACTACCTGCCTCCAGGTGTGTGATGCTCCGATCCTCCACTGGCTCCACTGTCAGTTAACTTTCAGAATAAAACACTCTGTGTAAACGCAGCACAGAAACCCAAAGGAAGAGACAAATACAGGCTCTTGCAATCTTGTATTTGGGAACACTTTGTGTTGTTGTGTTTATCACACATACCTTCAACTGCAGTTGCGTGTCATTCTGTAATTATCCTGCGACGTCCTCGGGCTCCAACTCCAACTGCCCGGCTGTGCTGCACTGCAGACACAGGTTGTGGGTTGAGGGACAACGGAGCAGAACCACTTCGGAGCAGTTCCACAATGAAACCAGTGGACTTCCCGGGTTTAGTCCGACCTGAACATCGCAGTTTATTTTCCACTGATTTGCTGTACATGTTGTTAATGTGTCTAGATATTTCGCTCCAGCATGACATCACACTCACTCTCTCTCTGTCTCTGTTTCTCTGTTGCTATAGAAACCAAGAGGAAGAAAGGAGCGGGAACATCACACCTGTCAGCTCTGTGACAAATCCTTCAGAAGGGCTGGAACTTTAGTGGCACATCAGAGAGTCCACACTGGAGAGTACAGCTGTGACAAGTGTGGGAAAACCTTCATGTATTCAGGTCACCTCAAGACTCATCAACGTAGTCACACTGGAGAGAAACCGTACAGCTGTGTCGAGTGCGGTGCAGCTTTTAGCACGTTGGGTAACCTTAAAATACACGGATATGTTCACGCTGGAGAGAAACCGTACAGCTGTGACGAGTGCGGTGCAGCTTTTTGCACGTCTGGTCACCTTAAATTACACGGACGTGTTCACACTGGAGAGAGACCATACAGCTGTGACGAGTGCGGGAAAACCTTCAGGTATTCAGGTCACCTCAAGACTCATCAGCGTGGTCACACTGGAGAGAAACCGTACAGCTGTGACCAATGTGGGAAACATTTCTTGAGGCGAAATCATCTCTATGTTCACCAACGTATTCACTCCGGAGAGAAACCGTATACCTGCGACCTATGTGGGAAAAGTTACTCTACTTCATGTACCCTGACGAAGCACCGCCGTATTCACACTGGGGAGAGACCGTACTGGTGTGAAAAATGTGGGAAAACTTTCAGTAACTCGAGTGGATTGAGCAGTCATCAACACATTCACACCACAGAGAAACGGTACAAGTGTGACTGCTGTGAGAAAACGTTCCATCGGGTGGTTGACATAAATATCCATCGGCGTGTTCACACCGGAGAGACACCATTCAGGTGTGAGCAGTGTGGGAAGTCATTTAGATCTTTAAAAGTATTGCAACGTCACAACCTCATTCACACGAAGGAGAAACCAAAGAGCTCTGACTAATGTGGTGAAGTTTCTCTGGATCAGCACCGAGGCCTTCACACTGCAGAGGGACCACTCTGGGCAAACCTGGACACAAAGACAGCTGCAAAAACTGAATGTGATGAAGACGTTTGGTTGGACCAACGACTCATTTATGTGAAAACAAACGATGTTATTTGAGATGTTTTGGTTTCTTAAGTTTAACTTGCTCGGCTTCACAAATGTGCCGTTATAAACGATTTATCACTTTTGACACGTTTGAGCTTTGGAGTGTTTCTGTCAATAAAATTAAAGGATTTTCAGCTACTTTAACAAATGTGTCCGTCGTGTGTTTTGTGTTCTCATCAGCTGTTTGGATCAGACTTTGGAGCGTCTCTGTTTGCTGCAGGCTATTGACTGACTGAATCAGGTTGTCCTCCAGGAGTTCACTATATTTAGCTGCATTCATTTCCCCCTCTGCCTTTACGAGCCTTCAGGACCTGCTGCTGAGAAACATCCCTGCAGCCTGATGCTGCCACCACCACGCTTCACCGTGTGTTTGGTGTCCCACTAACATAACGTCTAGCCTGAAAACCAAAAAGCTCCATTTTCATTCCTTAAGAAGTCAAGTGAATTCATAATTTCCAACTGTTTTGATAATTGAATAATCGTCTGGTTCAGATTCTCACATGTGAGGATCCGTTTGGACAACAGAATCGTTTTGAAGACGTCGGTTCTGTCCAGATGTGGAGCAGATCTGAACAGGATTTCTAAAAAAAATTGGCGAAAGAAAAATAGAAATGATTGTTTGTTTTCATCCACTGCTTTAAATGAAAACCTTTTAATTGATTTATTGTTCCTGATCAAATGTCACGTTGTCTGGTTCAGCTTGTTAAATGAGACGTCATTTAAATAAATACATAAATAGATTTCATTAAAGTCATTCAACCTGTGTCTGCGCTCCTACCTGCTGCAGTTCTCAGTGTCGCCGCCTGGAGGCACTGTTGTCTCTGAATGACACTGCTACTTCCCATGATGCACTGCGCTGCCCGTTGCCAGGATACAGTAACTTCAGTAGCTAGCTGCTAGCTGGAAGCTAACAAGAGTCTGCGCAGATGAACTGAAGCGACACATTTGAACACTTTAAACATAAAACACATTGATGTGGTATCATTTCAGGCAACATTTCTTTTTTGTAAGGAGCAAAAGAGCAACATTATTTTTTTGCAGGAGACTCATTCTGTGGAGGAGGACACAAGTTTTTGGAAACAACAATGGGGTGACTGTGTTTTCTTCAGTCATAGTACTTCACATCCAGCTGGAGTAATGATCCTGTTCAATAGGTTGTCTGGAAATGTAATTTAACACACAAGTGGCATCAACGGACTGGCTAATGATGGTGATTGAGTTTAATGATGCTACTATATTTTGATTTGTGTATATGGTTATAACAGAAGGACACAGAACAAACAACTTTATTCTTCCTTGAGCAAGATGTTGGAGGGATGGAAAGTGAACTATAGTACTGACAAAGTCATAGTTGGAGGAGACTTTAATCTGGTTCCTGACTTATGGATGGATCGTCTCCCTCCAAGAGGGCAAAGCCATTGCTATGAGGAAATCATAAGTGAATTTATCACTAAAGGTGATTTGATTGATTGTTGGAGAATGAAAAAGCCCAATATTAATCAATATACATGGTATAATTCGGCTAACAATGGTCAGTGCTCAAGATGATATTTTTGGTTAATTTCTACCAACCTGATAAATGAGGTCCTGAAATGTGAAACATCTATATCACCCCTAACTGACCACTGTGCTGTCTCTGTTTCTTTTTCAGCTAGGTGGGGTTAATCCTGTCGCTAACTCTCTATGGAAGTTTAATAGCAACCTTCTAGATAATAATGAATTTTGCCATGAAACTAAAAACTTGTTACATGAAATTAATCAACTAGAAATGTCAGCCTTGAATAAATGGAAGTGGTTTATTAAAACAAGTAAATACATCTCCAAAGCTAAAAAACAAAACAAAACAAAACATACTAAACAGACGAATTTTCAACCTGTTAGATTATAGAGAGTTTATCACAACAGATGGTTATGTGTTGTTTCTAGACTTTTTCAAGGCGTTTGACACAATTGAACATCCTTTTCTGTTGAAAACATTACAATTCTTGGGCTTTGGGAGTAAATTCTGTAACATCGTTGAAATGTTGTACACTGACATAAGTAGCACGGTCTCCTTGAACCCAGGAATGACTCCGAGTTTTAAGATGCTACATGGAATTCGGCAGGGTTTCCCTATTTCCCCAAACCTTTTTATATTAGCAACACAACTATTAACATTGTTAGTCAATAATTCAAATGCCATACAAGGAATAACAATCTTTAATAAAGAGTTTAAAATTAGTCAATTTGCAGATGATACAGCTATCTTCTTAAAAGATAAATCAATGGTAGATAAAACTCTCAGAGGTATCTCAATCTTCTCTCAAGCATCTGGTTTATCTCTTAACATTAAAAAATGTGAACTGCTCCCTATTCATACAAACTCTGACTCCTCTATTGCCTCAATTAGAGTTGAGTCTGAAGTTAAATATTTAGGGCTGACTATATCTAAAAACTTAATTAGAAGAGAAGACACCAATATATCCAAACGTATTATGGAAATGAAGAAATCTCTCTGCCACTGGTTAACCAGAGACCTTACTATTATTGGCAGAACCAATCTATTGAAAGGTGAAGGCATTTCTAAACTGATCTATCGCTGCCACTCCCTTTATATTTCCTCTAAAAACACAAATAAAGCTAACTCAGTTATTTTCCAATTTTTGTGCAGAAACAAAACCCACTACATCAAAAGGTCTCAGCTTGTGAAGGAGTACGATAAAGGAGGTATTAAAGCTCCAGCATTTGAATCTATGGTTGGCACCTTTAGAATTAACTGGATAAAATCTTGTCTGTCACAGCCAGAATCCATGTGGTTCCACATTCCCAGGTCCTTGTTTGAAAAAATAGGAGGTTAAGATTTTCCCGATTAAGCGATCTAACTTTCATAAGCAAATATTGCATTTTTGGAAAATGATATTCACCCACAACCCCATAATTCAACACTGATTCGTAAATCAATCTTCAAGAGAGACTGGTTTCAGAAAGACATTATATACATAACAGATTTAATGGATGATAACGGTGTCATTTTAAGTTATACAGACTTTTCAGAAAAATATAATCTGAACTGTTCTCAAAGAGAATACACCAAATTTTGTAAACGTATTCCAATCCCTCATCAGTACTACCAAATGTATTGATAGGACAATGTATTCTGACTGATAAAAAATGTAATAATAAATTTATTAGTAGTTTTTTGAAAGCCAAAATGTTTCATGATTATGACAGAAGGGTTACTAGGCTGGGATCTGATTCTGTTACTTTCAGTACACTCGACAAAGCACACTCAAAATTTATCAAATGGCCTGTTTTACCTAAAGTCAAAGAAACGCACTTTAAAATCAAAAACAGATTTACCCTGTGGCTTAACTTCTCCAAAAGAGATTTGGTTTCAAGGTGGATAAATGTTCTTTTTGTAGTGATGAAGATGAAACTCTGGAACATTTGTTCTTTTTATGCCCTACTACACAACGTTTTTGGTGTGACATAAAAGATTGGATTTCTTTAAAAATTAAAGACGTACCACCATTCGAATTATATAATATTATTTTTTATATGGATCACTTAACCATGTCTGTTTCAGACATTATCAACATTATCATACTATTGGGTAAATATCATATCCATTGTGCAAAATGGAGGAACTCTAAGCCTTCCTTCTCTTGTTTTATTAAGGAATTTAGGTTGTTTTTTTCATCGCTTAATATGATAAAAAAACAAGTATACCAAGAAATTAAGACTTCTGGACTTCTCTCGCCTTCTGCTTTTCTGAACTATAATTTATTTGTAATTTATTAATTTGCTGCTCCGTTTTATGTTAAATAAGAATGCCTGAAAAAATGCGTCTTTTACACCATCTCATTTGGTGCTATGCTTTTATTTTGTTTTGGTTTCATGAATCCCCTAAAGTTATGTCTTTCTGCACTTTATACTGTACTGATTTTTCATCTGCATTATTGTTATTATTGTTATAATATCCTCGTTGAGAGTTTTGTATTTTCAATTGCTCAATAAAAAAATAAATTAAAAAAAAGATAAACGGCGCCCGGCCGCAGGGCGCTGAACCCGGCCAGCTTCAGCCCTCCGCCCGGCCGCAGGGCGCTGAACCCGGCCAGCTTCAGCCCTCCGCCCGGCCGCAGGGCGCTGAACCCGGCCAGCTTCAGCCCTCCGCCCCGTGTGTACTGGGAACCACGGCTGACCTCCTCAGAAGTACCTGCAACAAGTACTTCAAATTGTTTAAGAGCCAGCAGTAAAAGTACAAACTTATCATCAGCTTCGTGCTCTTCTCTGCTCCAGAAGACAATCCTGACATTAAAGCTGTTGTTATTTAGTTAATGTATGGGTTCACTGTAAAAAAAATTCCGTAGAATTTACGGTAAAATACTGGCAGCTGTGGTTGCCAGAATTTTACCGTAGAAAATACGGTCACAATGTATGAGACACTACGGTGTGCTGTTTTGGCAACCGTAAATTTCACAATAGAGAACCGTTATTTGTTTACGGTAATTTGCTGTAAAAATAACAGTTATAGAGTAAAACTGTTTACGGTAATTTGCTGTAAAAATAACAGTTCCAGAATAAAACTGTTTACGGTAATTTGCTGTAAAAATAACAGTTATCATATAAACCTGTTTACGGTCAATTCTTTTAAAAATAACAGATATACTGTAAACCTAATTACAGTCCATCAGTGAAAAAACACGGTAAAACTGTAAGATATAGTACGGTACTTTATTGCAAACTTCAACTTTACGGTAAAATACTGGCAGCTGTGGTTGCCAGAATTTCCCCGTAAAAAATACGGTACAACACATATGGAATTACAGTTTGTTGGGCTCGATTTTACAGTCGGCAAATGGAAATGGTAAATTATAAAGGAAATGACCAATTAAGCCCATTGTAAACCAAAGTACAGACTATGATTTATAAACTTTAAGAACCTCTCTTTGCATATACACATTCTCTGTGAAAAACAGAACTTATCCAGTATACTCACAAGGCAGTGTTGACATCTTGAAAAGACAGTGTGTGTCCATACATATGAAGGGATAGTCCATGGTAGAAGAAATAAACATGAAAAAAGAGCCACTTGCCCTGTGTTGATCAACACTAATGAGTCACTGAGTCCAGACTTGGCTGAAGAGGGCTCTTAACATGGACATGGTGTTCAAGAAACTGGAACTTAAAGCATTCAGCAGTCACCAGTTCTGCTTGAAGACTCATATGTTGTCCATCTGGTATCCACTGTAGACTGGCATGATCCTCTCTGCAGCCAGAAAACAGAAACAAAGCAAAGGTTAGATTGGTGCAGTGCTTGAGTATGATGCCTACAGAGATAAATTCAGCCTTCTGTTGTTAAACTGAGCTCCAATTTTGCAGGTCATCAGGAGTATTATTTATTTTATTGTATTAGTGTGAAAGGTAGAAACAGTCACTTTTCAGGACTAAGTGATAATCAGTATTTGTTTCACCCTCGTCGAATTGCAGCCTTAATCATGAATCCTGTCCATAATACTGATTTTTTTTCTACTGTATGTTTGTATGAAGCTGTTGGCACCGTGCACTTGAGGGAGATCGATTGAGTGAAGTTTGAGTTGCGCTTGCATCTACTCATTTGCTACACTGACATAAACCATTGCTTACCTCTAATTAGCCTTGACAAGACTGGTGTTTGAGTCATTGGGTCCAGACTTGACTGAAGACAGGTGGGACAGAGTCTCATACAGACATGGTACAATGTTAAGGAAACTGGAACTTTGGGCAGGTGTTGTCATCATTCCTGCCTGAAAATTCACCAGCAGTCTTCAATCAGGTGTTTACTGTGGACTGTCATGACTCTCTCTGCAACCAGTCAAAGAAAGACAACAAAGAAAAAATTGTTAATGATAATAATTGTTGGAGCTATTCATTATTTTGTAATATAATTTCAGCATTTATTTATTTTGTTAATGTCTTGATGAGTATAAGTTAGTTAATTAGTTTGATTACAATATTAGTAGCATTGTTTTTGTGATTTTTGAATATTTGATTAGGCTTTTGTTTTGAAGGCACTGGCACGGGTGAATCTATATATATGACTAGGCAGGTGGTGGGAGGCAGGCACTGGGAAGGGTTCACGGTTTTTTACCAGGGTGACAGGGCAAAAAAGACACAGATGGCGTTGTCAATTGTTTGCCACCCAAATTGAAAAATAAACCGCAAAACCGTCCCCAATGGCTGGAAAACTGTTTTGTTACACACAACCTGCGTAAGATTCACTTTTTTCAGTGGCTCAGTGGCCTTTTGATTTTGAATTTGTTAATAATGTTTTTATTTGGACAAAGGGCATTATTATTTAGAATAAATCTGCCACTACAATAATGATACACTTACACTGTTGCAAAGTGCTTCCCGCAACAACAACAACAAAAAACAAAACATTAATTAAAGAAGTTGGAACAGAAAAAAAATGAAATGGTGAATGAAGAGTAGGTTTAGAAAATCTCATAAAAAGGCCAACCTATAAATATGATTTCAGGAGGCGCTTAAAACAGTTAAAGGGATATTCCGGTGTTAATTTAATCCATGGTCTAACACACTGTGAAACTGTGTTAGACTCCCTCTGAAGAGATCAAGTTAGCAGACCGCTAATTTACGGAGTTTTATAAACCTCAGAAACGACCGCACGACAGCAATACATTGCAGTAAATGGATCCAAATTATAAACCACCACCAAAAAGCCACAAATAATGCTCAGAACAGCACCACACTTCAGCAACAGTACAAATAGGGTCTCAGCACATAGTCTGGGGCATCTAACCTCCGCTAGCTTAGCTAGGGAAGCTATTGGGATGCTAAAATCAGAGTTGACCTCTCCTCCATCAGCTTCCGGGTCGACGAAGTCCCGATGTGATGATTACTGAGTGCGATTAGAAATGCCCAATTCTGTTCTTTTCCCTGTCCGCTCTCAATAATAACTGTTATAAACTGGCAGGTAAGACACATATGAACTTTGATTGCTTTTCCATGGAGTCATAATCATACATTTTCTTCCATGCACCGCGAAACTCTACTGCACTCGGTAATCATCGCGTTGGGACTTTCCCATGCGATCATAATCAACAACTATACATAGTGATTTGTTCTAAAGGAGGAAATTAAAAAAAATATTTCTTTACCTCTGAAGGAACTCAGGTGTGGAGCCCAGATCCACGGGATAGTGAATAGCTTCCGAGCATGAGGCAGACGGCAGTGATGAAGGTGGGGATGTGGTCATTCACAACCCTGCGGTCTACGGCAAACATGAAGCGCCTTGAAGCATAGCAAGAGGTTCCTGTAAAAGCAGAAAAGAATTAACAGCACATTAGTCATTACCATTCAAAAGTGTTGCATGATATACAGAAATTAAGATACTTCAGATTCAAAACGATCAATTACAATTTCCCATTGTTCGGTACCTCAACATCCTTTACCAAACTAACAAAGGAAAAGGCATGACATTGCACTGTTTTCATACATCATCTTGTGCTAACTCTGCTAACAACTTCTTACTTCCAGCTCACTTGTTTTTTGCCACCTTGGGGCCTGTATGAGTCACTGTTCACATCATTTTAACTGCCAAAATGGCTGCTTCGCACTAGGCCCCTCTAGCATTACATGCTAGTCTGTGCGGGGCACTGTCTCACTAATTACCAAAAATAAATAAATTACTCTTTTGTAAATATTTTACTCTTTTTAACCTTTTTAACTAAAAAAGTAATTACTTACTGCATGAATTAGCCTACCTATTATATGAATTATTGTGTCAATAAAATAAAGACAGAACAGTATGAGAAACACAAAGCTTGTCTGTTAGTGAGAGGTGTAACTCGGGTTGATATTTATTGGCCAAACTGAATTGAGTATCAAACTGTGTAAACAGTAATTGAATGAATTTTAGACCAATAAAACTTGTCTAACTGTGCACCTGTGCTACTACATTTCCTTGGTGCTGCTGAAATCTTGAGCTTGCTAGCACCAGTGCTACCACCTAATAAAGTGATCATACAGCCCTGTGTAATAACATTGAAGTGAAAATGGCATGCTGGTGCACTTAAATAAACAACGTGGTTCATTTCTATGGAGTTTGCAATGAAGCACATAACCCCTCAAAGTCTTAACTGACTTGCTACAGAAGTTACAGCTAAACATTTTTCTAGCATTAGCAACGTTAGCTGTAGCTAGCGACTTCTCAGAGCCCTTAAGTGACTCTTCTATTCTGCAAAAAGCAGATAGTAACATGTCCAGCAACTTTTAAGATATGGCTACCTGAACTCCTCTGCTTGAAAGTCAACGAATAAGAGCTAATGTGGCTCTGTGGCTAGCTAACGTTAATTGGACAGTCCGAATGAGTTGTGAATGTGCTTACCTGAAGAAGAGACTCTGCTCCTGTGGGCACGAAGAAATGGCGGTGAACTGAAATTTCTATATATTATTTGTTCATAATTGTTCATTTTATATAATTCATAAGTATTTACAGCTTAAGTACAATTTATAACAGCAAACAGCATCAAGTGCTACTTTTCAGGGACAACAAGGGATTGAATGTTTTCTTTTATTATTAAGGTCTTAACATTTACAACTATTTACTAAATGACAACATAAATAACTATTTACAGATTATTATTCACTGTTAACAAAAACAGTTATCATTAAAAGCAATATTATAACTGTTAGAGCCATGGAGAACATGAGGCATATGTTTGCATTTTGTGTTTAATTAGTTAATATCTATTTTGCTTTAATTTATAAGGATTAATTACAACTGATATTTTGTTTCATCCTAATGTAATTAATGTCTGTTCTGTAGATAAAGTTTAGTTAGTAGTAAAACTGGCCATGTGGGCACCTGTCGGCATCTCTGTTTTTGGGTAATTAAGGTAACAGAGCAGGACGGGAGCAACAATTTTCTGACCGTAGCTTAACCGTCATTTAGACATAAGAGCTCATTTCTGTTTTCTGTCAATTAGTTTGAGGTGACAGCAGGGGAGATTCTAGGATCTGACCTTTGGGGGGGCTCAGCCCCCAGGAAGCAGCTGACAGATTTTTCATAAAAGCATGACGTGACGTGTAATTCTGATGTCCAAAGCACATTTATGGAGTAAAAGAGTTATTAGACACAATGTTCACAAAATGTCATACGGATAACTGTCTGGACCTCATGATGAAATGCAAAAAAGCTACAAAATACTTGAAAAGAAAATAAATGTAAAAATCTCTTCCCCAGGCATTATTGTATGAGTTTTGCCTTTGATATATGAAATGTTACAAAAAATATGACATCCAGTGGATGTTGTCCTTTGTAGCAGCTTGTCCCAAAACTGGTTTGTCAGCTAATGTCATCCAGGATAACAAGCAATCTGGAGCAAATTTATGGGGCATTATGGGGCACACATGATCAGACAGGAAGTTAGGCCATCAGGACTCAAAAGGACCCCAAACAATGGTGAAAGGTTAAAAAGTTCCTCTTAAAATGTGCTTTGTTTACTCTTTTCAGTCACTGGTACACTGTAGTAAAATCCTGTGTCATATGGGATAACGCTAAAAAACATTTTATGAAAACTCATTAATGTTATCGTTATCCAGTATGACACTTTTGACTGGTGTCAAATAAAATACATTTTTTGAAGATGAGATTTTAAAAATGATCAAATAACATCCTCAACAAAAGGTAAAAACTACATTGATCTGCAGGTTTAACATATTTACATTTTTGGTCAACTTGAAACCTTATTCGTCACTGATTATCCAACTATGATCTATGTACAAGTTCCACTGACATACAATCCCCCCACTAAATCAGCCATTTCACTGGATGAGAGTCTAATATCTTCCTAAACCTGTGATGTAGAACATTAATGATTATGGAGGAACAATGATCAACTTTTCTCCAAAAATGAGTTGATGTAAACTGAGGAGAAACTGACCACAGCTGTCTGTCTGTAATATTGTGCTCTGATACGGTTTAGCAGTGCTGCAGTTATAGGTGTGTGTTATGAAAACAACACAAAGTGTTCCCGACTGAAGGACTACAAGAACTTGTGTTTGTCTCTTTTTGAGATTTGTGTGCTGGTGTCAACACAGCGTGTTTTATTTTGAAAAGTAACCGGATGTTATATTGTTGTTTCTGTGCGTGTTCCTGTCTGTTCAGGGCTAAATTCAGCTGAATTGCTGCGTCCTGCTCCGTCCGCCGAAATAAAGAGTCCTGCGTATCTGCTCCGGACTGCTGGAGCAGATCTGCGGCGCAGCGGACCTGGTGGAAGTTAAGACATTATCTAAAGTGAAAAACCAGCTCAGCTCCGCCACGCAGCGGACACGGATCTGGTTGAATCACGGAGTTTCGCTGAAAGTGAAACCTTCTCCTTCTGCGCTCAGAACAACTTTCGGACCCTCCCCCTCCACACATTAGTCATTACAGTGCCAGTCCCTGCACATCTCACACACATTGGTCTGCCAGCTGTTATTCTAACAGATTCTCTAGGTCGCAGTCTGAGGATATATGATTTGTGGACTAAACGATAGGATGGGCTAAGGCAAGTTTTGGACGGGCTTGAGCCCACCAGAACAGGGCTAGCCTCGTCACTGGGTGACAGACAGGATGCCCAAGATTTTGCTTGGAAACTTTTATTTTTGTTCAATGTGGATATTTTGAGAATAAATCGCCACATTGTTTCTTTTTACATCGGCCTCGTTTCCTTCTTTGATTTTCTTTGGAGTTTATTGCCTTACGACAAGCACGAGTACAGAAACTTTACGTCCTGCAAGAGTGGCAAATAGGTTGCCACTAAAATAACAGTGAGCGATGATGGACAGTAACAGGCTGAGCAGGAGTCCCTGCAGTGCTGCTGGGCTGGATGGTGTCAGTGGGACATCATCTGGGTCGGTACTCAGGGTGTTTGGGGGTCCAGTCTCCTCTGTCCACCACATCCTCCATCAACTGGGTCTGCAGGTCTGACTCAGATGGTCACTGAGAATGTTTTAAGAAAGAGGCAATTTCATAATATAATTAAAATAATGATAAATCATTACAACTAACAAAACTATCTACCAAACACTTTAAATTGGAATAAAGCCTTTAAAATCACAATAAAACCATATGTGGCGATCAGCAGTTTACATGTCAGCATTAACGTAATGTATCGGTATGTTAATGAGCCCAAACTGTTAGCTGGCTAATAATGATAATATTGATAACATTATGTGGGATCAATAACAGGTTTACCTCTCCACGGTCCTCTCAGCCGGAGATAAACCAGCCGCTTCTCCTCTTCCTCCACATGGAGGAGGATTAAAAAGGAAATCAGGAATTCCTGAAGCTCAAACAGATCTGACAGTCAAACTTTACTCTTCTTGTCACTTTCATGGACCTGGGCTGCAGAAATAGTGACGTACAGGTAGGGGCGGGAACACCTCGCAACCAGGAAATGCTGCGAAGGGTAGACCGTCCCATTTAACGACAGGCTGACGGTCCCTGCAGGGCTACAGAAGTGCCCTCACTCGGTGAGACCGCAAAGAGTCCTTCAGTGTGCAGAGCCTGAACTGAGACACATCAGGTGTCAGTGTGTCCAGGACGAAGGCTGAGTGAGGAAGAGGAGGATGAGTTCTCAGCAGGTGAGTGTTTGACCACATTTTCTATGAATGAAAAAATAAACTTTTGCTCTGCTCTGAGAGGAACTTTGAGAACAGAGCACAGAGTTAACAGAGTTAATCAAATATAAATTGTGATAGAAAATAACTGAATTCTTTTATGTCGTCTTTAGAGAATAAACTATTTTTTGAGCCGTCATGTGACGAGGATCATGTTTTAGTTTTTAGTTGTAGACCATCTGATCCACCTTCTGCAGGTGAAAGGACTTTATCCTGACAGTGATTATGTTATATTATATATTTGGAGAAATCATTGATTAATCATTGTTCACATGATTACAATGAAGTTATAATGAAGCTGGATGAGAATAAGAAGCAGAGCGTGGTAGAAGTTGACATGTAGCAAGAGTAGAGGAAGAGGAAGAGGAAGAGGAAGAGGAAGAGGAAGACCAGCTGATCAGTGAGCCATGATGCTACAGGAAGCAGCTGCGCGCCCTTATAAGGAAGTAATATCTGATGCAGTTATATGGACCATGTGACTGAAGGGACACACAGGTGATTGTGTTGCATAGAAACAGAAGCAACAGAAGAGACGATGTTGTTTTTCAGATTGACATCGCAGGACCGACACGGAGGATCAAACAATTTAAGATTAGTAAATTCAGACTCTGGACTTCTTCAGTTCACTCTCGAGGGGCAGACGAGGGATGAACGAGACTAAGAACAGTGTTTACAATTTCAACATTTTTAATTGTGTAGTAAACTAATACAAGACAAACAAACATCAACATGATAAGTCTTAACTTGTGAAAAACTGAAAATAAAAGCAGTTGATTAGATTAAAAATACAACTCTCTAAACTTAAGAATATAAACAAATAACGACAGCAATAATTATTAAAATGTATTTTATTGAAAGAGAAAATGACAAGAACTTTATGGGACTCTGGGGTTTATTGTAAAACCATCAGAGCCGTCAGTCTTCATCTTATCAGAACTATTAACTATTAATTTGATTAAAACACATGTTAGTAAATATCAGTCAAACTTAAACTGGAAAAGCCTCAATGGAAAAAACATGTGTAGCATCTATACAAAACATTTTAAAATGTTTTAATTTCTGTGCATTTTGGGAAGCTTTAGGAGAGGAAGGAGAAAATAAAATCCTTTCACTCTTGTAACATGTAAACCTTCAGTCCGTACAGCTCAGTATGAGAGTGAAATCATTTTTAGATTGGAAACACGTGAATTACAACATCAGAAAAAGTCAGCAACAACATTTTCAGACCTGATGAAAATCCTGTCTTCTGTTCAATTACACAAATAAAATACTTTCACTCAGCTCCAGTTCAGATATTTGTTCCTCCGCTGTTCCTCGCTGTAGTCCGGTCGGCTCTCTCAAGGCAATGCACCGCATGAAACCTTTATTTCCGCCTTTCCCTTCAACACAAAATCATCGCAGGAAATCTGCCATTTCATCATTGATGCAGACTCTTCTTTCAGGGGGGTGGACTCAGAGTTACGGGGGCACTGGCCCCTGTTGGCCCCCCTAGAACCACCACTGATTCAGAGCAGAGCTGCTGTTACGGGTCACGGCTGATGACTGTATCTGACTCAGGTGCTACCAGAGGACGCAGGTAGACATCCGGCTGTCGGCAGTGAGACGCCAGACGAGACGTTGTCATCTGAGGCAGTCCCTCGTTAAATTCATATTAAAGCAACACCATGTAGGTTTAGTGACCTGACCTTTAAGATGGAGAGCTGATCCAGCTCCTCCAGGACAGATATAAACTCAGGATCTAACAAGTGTCAGACGCAGCACTACCTGCCTCCAGGTGTGTGATGCTCCGATCCTCCACTGGCTCCACTGCCAGTTAACTTTCAGAATAAAACACTCTGTGTTGACGCAGCACAGAAGCTTAAAAGAAGAGACAAACACAAGCTCTTACAATCCTGTATTTGGGAACACTTTGTGTTGTTGTGTTTATCACACATACCTTTAACTGCAGTCGCATGTGATTAATTATCGTGCTGGTGGGTTGACGGACGACGGAGCAGAACCGTGTCGGAGTAGTTCCACAACGACGTGCTCTACGTGTTGTCATTGGGTCTAGATATTTCCCTCCAGCATGACATCACACTCACTCTCTCTCTGTCTCTCTGTTGCTATAGAAACCAAGAGGAAGAAAGGCGCGTGAACATCACACCTGTCAGCTCTGTGACAAATCCTTCACCACGGCCGGATCTTTAGTGGTGCATCAGAGACTTCACACTGGAGAGAAACCGTACAGCTGTGACGAGTGCGGCGCAGCTTTTAGCACGTCAGGTAACCTTAAATTACACAGACGTGTTCACACTGGAGAGAAACCATACAGCTGTGACGAGTGCGGGAAAACCTTCATGTATTCAGGTCACCTCAAGACTCATCAGCGTGGTCACACTGGAGAGAAACCTTACAGCTGTGACGAATGTGGGAAACGTTTCTTTAAGCGAGATCATCTCAATGTTCACCAACGTATTCACTCTGGAGAGAAACCGTATACCTGCGACCTATGTGGGAAAAGTTTCTCTACTTCATGTTACCTGACGAAGCACCGGCGTATTCACACTGGGGAGAGACCGTACTGGTGTGAAAAATGTGGGAAAACTTTCAGTCACCCAACTGGACTGAGCAGTCATCAGCGCATTCACACCAGAGAGAAACGGTGCAAGTGTGACTGCTGTGAGAAAACTTTTTATCGGGCGAGCGACTTAAATATCCATCGGCGTGTTCACACCGGAGAGACACCATTCTGGTGTGAGCAGTGCGGGAAATCATTTAGATCTTTAAAACTGCTAAAATGTCACAACCTCATTCACACGAAGGAGAAACCAAAGAGCTCTGACTAATGTGGTGAAGTTTCTCTGGATCAGCACCGAGGCCTTCACACTGCAGAGGGACCACTCTGGGCAAACCTGGACACAAAGACAGCTGCAAAAACTGAATGTGATGAAGACGTTTGGTTGGACCAACGACTCATTTATGTGAAAACAAACGATGTGATTTGAGATGTTTTGGTTTCTTAAGTTTAACTTGCTCTGCTTCACAAATGTGCCGTTATAAACGATTTATCACTTTTGACACGTTTGAGCTTTGGAGTGTTTCTGTCAATAAAATTAAAGGATTTTCAGCTACTTTAACAAATGTGTCCGTCATGTGTGTTTTGTGTTCTCATCAGCTGTTTGGATCAGACTGTGGAGCGTCTCTGTTTGCTGCAGGCTATTGACTGACTGAATCAGGTTGTCCTCCAGGAGTTCACTATATTTAGCTGCATTCATTTCCCCCTCTGCCTTTACGAGCCTTCAGGACCTGCTGCTGAGAAACATCCCTGCAGCCTGATGCTGCCACCACCACGCTTCACCGTGTGTTTGGTGTCCCACTAACATAACGTCTAGCCTGAAAACCAAAAAGCTCCATTTTCATTCCTTAAGAAGTCAAGCGAATTCATGATTTCCAACTGTTTTGATAATTGAATAATCGTCTGGTTCAGATTCTCACATGTGAGGATCTGTTTGGACAACAGAATCGTTTTGAAGACGTCGGTTCTGTCCAGATGTGGAGCGGATCTGAACAGGATTTCTAAAAAAAATTGGCGAAAGAAAAATAGAAATGATTGTTTGTTTTTATCCACTGCTTTAAATGAAAACCTTTTAATTGATTTATTGTTCCTGATCAAATGTCACGTTGTCTGGTTCAGCTTGTTAAATGAGACGTCATTTAAATAAATACATAAATAGATTTCATAAAGTCATTAAACCTGTGTCTGCGCTCCTACCTGCTGCAGTTCTCAGTGTCGCCGCCTGGAGGCACTGTTGTCTCTGAATGACACTGCTACATCCCATGATGCACTGCGCTTCCCGTTGCCAGGATACAGTAACTTCAGTAACTAGCTGCTAGCTGGAAGCTAACAAGAGTCTGCGCAGATGAACTGAAGCGACACATTTAAACACTTTAAACATAAAACACATTTATGTGGTATATATTTTATTAATTTATAGATTCATAGTCGTCTTTATAAAGTCACATCGTGTGTTGGTTGGTCCGGACGGTTTAAACCTGCCGGGGTTCGGTTTGTCGTTAGCATTGGGCTAATGTTAGCCTGAGGAGCTAACGGCTGTAGCGGGGCAGATAAACGGCGGAGCGGCTCCGGAGCTCTTCTCCCCGGGACATCAGTGTGAGCGCCCGCGGCTGGTTTCACCCGGTGACCCGTGAGCGTCCCATGGAGCGGCCTGACCGGGGCAAAGACACCCGACTGCTGAAGAACCAGCCGTACGACGAGAGCTTGGAGGTGATCGACTCCGAGGAGGTGACGAGCGTCTACAGCCCGACACCCCGCAGCCGGCGACAGGTAACATCCTCCCGCCACCACCGCTGCACTGCCCGGCCGGAGTCAGGCCTCCGCCCGGCCGCAGGGCGCTGAACCCGGCCAGCTTCAGCCCTCCGCCCGGCCGCAGGGAGCTGAACCCGGCCAGCTTCAGCCCTCCGCCCGGCCGCAGGGCGCTGAACCCGGCCAGCTTCAGCCCTCCGCCCGGCCGCAGGGAGCTGAACCCGGCCAGCTTCAGCCCTCCGCCCGGCCGCAGGGAGCTGAACCCGGCCAGCTTCAGCCCTCCGTCCGGCCGCGGGGCGCTGAACCCGGCCAGCTTCAGCCCTCCGCCCGGCCGCAGGGCGCTGAACCCGGCCAGCTTCAGCCCTCCGCCCCGTGTGTACTGGGAACCACGGCTGACAGATAAACTCCTCAGAAATACCTGCAACAAGTACTTCAAATTGTTTAAGAGCCAGCAGTAAAAGTACAAACTTATCATCGGCTTCGTGCAGTAAAAGTGTTAACAGTAAAGTATCAGTAGTTTAAGTACTGCAGTACTGTGAGTAAATGTACTTTGAATGTATATTATTGAGCTGATTTAAATGAGACTGTACTCAAGTTATTTAACGTTTTTGATCAAAGAACTGAAGGTATGAACACAACCAGACATGACTCCAGGTGTGTGTGTGTGTGTGTGTGTGTGTTTCATCTGCTGTGACATCACTGATGTTTTTCTTCCAGTCAGAGTCCAGGAGGAGCAGGAGGGGGCGTGGCCTGATGTCGGCCAACAGCGGCAGCGACGAGTTCGATGACGACCACGCGCCTCTGAGGGCCAACGAGGTGAGCGGCGGGCAGCCCGGGGCCGGTCCACACGAGGAGGACGAGGAGGAAGAAGAGGAGGACGAAGAGGAGGAGGACTCCGATGAAGACGACTCCGACGATGACGACGAGCCCAGTAAGGCTCCGGAGGGGGCGTACGACCCCGCAGACTACGCCAACCTGCCCGTCAGCACCGAGATCAAAGAGCTGTTCCAGTACATCCCCCTTATCTATCCCATCCTCCCACCCAACTTCACAATACCTACCTCACCCCTCTTCCCATTAAATAAACCTCAATACTCCAATACATCTTACCATAATTCATTCCCCCTTACATTAACAACAATTTACACAATTTACCTAAATCCTCAACCCCTCTTAACCCATAATTACCCACCAACTTATCCCCCCCCCCCCACCTATATCTCTATTCACACCACACCAAAACAAACCACCAAACCCACAAACCACCACACACCCAAACCCCCCCACCCCCCCCACAAACACAACCACACCAACACAACAACCCCCACCCACCAAAAACAACAACAACACAAAAAAACAACAAAAAACAAAAAAAAACAAAACACCAAAACAAACAACACCAACCAACAACACAAAAAAAAAAAACACACAACCCCAAACAACCACCCCAAAAACCCCAACAACCCCCCACCCCAACACACACCAAAAAACCAAACACACCCCACCCAAAACCACATCCCACACCCACACACAAAACCACCCCCCCCCAAACACACCCCAAAAACCCCCCCCACACCATTCCTCTCCCCTCCCCTTACCATATTACAAAACCCCCCAATCCATAAATCCCAAATCTCCTCCCCACCTAATTCCCCCCATCCTCCCCCAATAATAACTACAACCCCCACCCACTAACCATTCATCATACACCTAACACCCTCATCCCACAACCACATCCCCCCCATCAATAACCAACACATACCCACCATATCCTCCTTAACCCTCTCTATTCCATTCATATCCCACCTACCCACCCACTTTCTTATTCCCCTCTTCTTCATTTCCCATCACAACCATCTCCCTTCCTCCTTACCCCAACCTCCTTCCCTAATTCCATAACATCCTATCCTCCATTCCTACATCTGACATCCTTATTCATTATTTTCCATCTATCATTCTGTATCCCCTTGGTCGCCTGCAGCTTCCCCCGGCCCGCCTGAACTGCAGCCCCGCCCAGTACGCCGACATCATCTGCAGCCTGCTGGACATCCCCGTCCACGGCAGCCGGATCCAGTCTCTGCACCTGCTGTTCAGCCTCTACCTGGAGTTCAGAGACTCGCAGCACTTCACACGCAGAGCCTAGAGACACCTCACACACTCACACACTCACCTGGGAGAAGTTAGCAGGACGTCCGGTATTAGAACAGGACCTCAGAAGATTTAAAGTGTAGTTTGACTGTTATAAACATGTTTGTATTTGTCACAGTAAAATGTCTCAACAGTTTGATTCTGTTTCTTTATCCTCTCAAATAAAAGTAAGGGCGGCTCAGAAACATCTGACAGACCTTCTCCACGCAGCCGTGTCACGCCTGGCACTGAACACATTTCTGTTTCTGATGCATTCTCCAGTGATTTCAGGCTGCAGCAAATCATCACCAGACTCCCTTAACAAATGTGTCAGTTTAGTGAGTTGTTGAGTTGGAGACACTTTATAAACTCTGTGAAACTCTGTCTCTGACTCATTCTGCATTATTTGGACCTTCTGGTTAATTCAGCAAATGTTCTACATGAACTTCTTTCTGTCTTTGAGTAGAAACATGGAGTCTGTGTGTCAGTGTGAGTGGGAAATAAATCATACACAGTAAGAAATAACTGAGTGCTGAGATGTTATTAATGAGGTGTATTATTTTGTTCTTTACTCAAAGACAGAAAGAAGTTCATGTAGAACATTTGCTGAATTAACAAGAAGGTCCAAATAATGCAGAATGAGTCAGAGACAGAGTTTCACAGAGTTTATAAAGTGTCTCCAACTCAACAACTCACTAAACTGACACATTTGTTAAGGGAGTCTGGTGATGATGTCAGATGAAAGACATTTTATATTTATTCACTTCCGGTTTCCAAAGTTGTATTTGTTTGGTGTCACATGAAGAATAAAGAATAAATGCACCGACTTTATGATAAATATTTAATTATATTCATTGAACAAAACATCTTTCTCCCACAATGCACCGCACTGTTATTGTTCGAGCTGACCGTCCATCATGGCGGCGACTGGCTGCGTCTTCCACAGAATCCTGACCCGGTCCAGACCGTCCAGACCCGGTCCCAGCAAGGTGTGACCCGCCTCACCGTCACCCTCCTCCTTCTCATTCATACTTATCGATTGATCGGTGATCTAACTGGCGCGCGTGCATGTGGAGGCAGTTAAACAGTCACGCGCGGTCCGTCTCATCCCGCCTTTGCTCTCGACACAGTCAACCAGACTCCATTCAAATATCCACCGATTTAACGTCGGTTTGCTCATGACCCGAATCGCCCATCCCACCGAACAGAACCCAACGTGTGTTCTGACCAATGAAACGAGGCGTGCACGCGCGCGGTCCGTGTGTCAATAACACTCCAGATTTTAAAGAAAGGATCGTTTTTCTCCTCCATCTACTGCGATGTGAATCACTTTAAAAACGAGGTTTTATGTGAAGGATCTGGTGCTCATTGTGTTCTGGACCTGCCGGATGATTTATTCTGTCCTCAAGATTATAAATCTGCTCAGCTGTCTTGGACATGCGTTTCTTTTTACCTGGTAACTCCAGTTTAGTTAAATCACCTGATATTTAAACGGAGTTTGGCGGTAAGCTCACTGTCAGAGCTAATCTTCCCGATATCTCAGCCTGTTTAATACTGGTCTTAAATCTGTTGTATTAAACTGTTATAACAGCAGACTGGTCAGTGTGGAGGACAGTGTCAGTGGTTACTCTCCGTCTTGTGTGTTGCTAATAATTAGAAACATGTTAACGTGTACACCAAACATTCACACCAGTGGCTCACTTATAGTTTAGTCACATTACATTTATTACATCATTTACTGGATGTCTTTAAAGGGGTCTTATCAGGCTGATGTTCAGGCTCATACTTTTATTCAGGGGTCCTGGTCGAACAGCTTTAAACACTCTGATTTCCAAAAAGCACATTATTTGTCTGGTGTGGTTCATTTTCACCCGGTGTCTTTAATGCTTAGTTTTAGCTACAGAGTGAGACATCTGGCCTCTGTTAAGTCACTGATGAGAGCTGCACATGCACATTATTTAACGAGCAGGATGTAGCCAATCAGAGGCAGAGTAGGGCGGGTCATACTGAGCAAGGTAGTGTGATCTAAAATAACGGAGCAGTAGCAGCTGTGTGTCTGCCGACGGACTGGAGTGAATATATTTTATAATATTTATATATATTTACACAAGGTCTGCTACATGGTGACACACATAAGTAAGAGAGGTAAGGCCTGACCCCAGACCAGGTGTTTCAGGAGGAGCTGCAGTGTTTTCTGTGGGACGGTGAAAGTCCCTATGGTCTGGACTTTGGTCCATCGATCTGTGATGACTTGTTGCACCGGACAGAACTACAGTCACCAGGTATTTTAGTTCTGACTGGTTTGTCCCGTATGTGGTCTTTCAGACGTCCTCGTCCTCGCCTGTCGTCTGCAGGGAGTTCCTGTCTGTGGTGGACCTGCAGCGTTACAGCAGAGACCAGGGATCCTCCGTCTACTTCCCCCAGGCGGTCCTCAGTGGTGAGGGCACAGAAACAGCAGCATGATTCATTTAGATATTAATATCAGGATCATCTGTTGACTGACCTGTAAACAAAACCTGTTTCTAAAAACCGGGTCTGACTGGTTTGTGTGGGATCCTCTGGTCTGGTGTCTCCAGGTGAAGACCTGTATGACGTCACACTGACAGACGGGGACTGCAGACTTCGTGTCACTCTGGATCCGGGTCTGAACCGGCTGGTGGAGAGAAACGTCCTGCAGCCTGGGTCCGTGCTTCGTAACACCACCTTCACCCCCTCCATGGCAGCTCAGCTCCCAGAATGCCCCGGGGCCTCTGAGGGCACAGACAGGTGGGTGAGGACAGGTGGACTGTGGCGCTGTGATGTCACGCTGTGATGTCACCAGTCAGAATGAATGTTCCTGCTCCTGCAGCTACAGACTGCTGAGTGTGGAGGTCACAGACGGAGCTCCAGCTGAGGAGGAGGAGGAGGAGGAGGAGGGTGGAGTCCGGAGGGTGGATGTGGACTGGGACTCGCTGCCCTGGTTCGGATCAACAGAACCTGCAGGTGAGAGGAGATCACTGGCCCCCCTCACTGCTCTGTGATCCAGACCATCATGACTGTCATTGGTTGATTGATTGATCCCACAGGTCCTCTGGTTCCTCTGAGAGCCAATCGGAGCGTGTTCCTCCCGCTGTGGAACAATGTGGACTACAGCGGGGCGGCGTGGAGGGAGGCTCCGCCCCCTGAGGAGGAGGAGGATGACGAGGAGGAGGAGGAAGGTAATGGTACTAATGAACCACATTGTTCTGAAGAACTGATTTATATCATGAACATCTTTCTAAAGGAACTCATTAAGAAATGCTTTTTGTTTAGTCACATCTTTGTGTCTTAAAAAGTCATTTAACAAACAAACAAACAAACATTATGAGTGTGTGTGTTGACAGCACGCCGTCCTGCGGTGACGGTGTCAGAGCTGCGGGACTCCTTCCTGTCTGGTCGCCGGGGCGTTACCAGGGGCGCCATCCAGCATCAGCTGATCGTGCGCATCATCAACAAGTCACACCTGATGTATTATGGGAGAACAGACAGGAACTGTGAATGTCCATATAAGGTCAGAGGACATCTGAGGAACATGTGAACAGACGAGCAGCGCCAAGCTGAGTGTAAACTGTGTGTGTGTGTGTGTGTGTGTGTTTGTGTGTGTGTGTGTGTGTGTTTGCAGGCGGTGCTGGAGATGTGTGACCGCACAGGAAGTGTGTGTGTGGTGCTGTGGAACAGTGTGTGTGTCAGATGGTATTGCCGTCTGAAGCCTGGTGACATCATCAGCCTGCGATGTTATCGAGTCAAACAGCACTACCAGGCTGAGCCAGATGACATAGGTACACACACACACACACACACACACACACACACACACATGCAGATGGTTCTACGAGGACGGACTCGTCACTCTGTTTCTGTGGTTCTGTCCAGAGATCAGCGTGAACAGCAGAAATCCTGCTGCTCGTATCGCCATTCTCCCAGAATCCTCTGTTTCACCTGAATGTCTCCCAGCTGAACCCACATACAGCTTCCACACCAGGTACACACACACACACACACACACACACACACACACACACACACACACACACACACCCTGACTCTCTCTCTCTCAGTAAGGACCTCCTGGACCGTCCTCATGGCGTCATGTGTGATGTCATCGGCCTGCTGACGTTCTCGGGACGATCAGAGCGAATCAGGAGCAAGGGTGAGGGCGCAGCACCGCTCTGGTATCGTTCACCCTAACACACAGTGTTTGTGTGTTCAATGTGTGTTTTCATTGGCAGATGGAAGAGGGGCGGAGCTTCTGGAGTATCGCTGGCTGCGATTGGAGGACGGGACTAGCAACCAGCCAATCATGGTGAAGCTCTTCTCCACGTCTCAACCTGAGTCCCACCAGAAGCTCCACCCACGTGAGACACACACACACACACACACACAAACACACACACACACACGAAGCTGACAGTGTCTCTGTGTCTGTCTTCAGTGTCGGTGGTGGTCTGCAGCAGGCTGAAGTTGATCAGAACTGCAGATCGGACCGACGCCGGCTTCTACCTGACAAACACCACACACACACAGGTGTACTGCACAGGTAACTCGGCCGGACAGTCTCCTCACTGTGACATGTCTGATTCTCTGATTGTTGACGTCATCTTCTCTGTCATGACATCATCAGTTTCTTCTTCCTGGTTATTGGTCAGCTGAATTCTGTACTCTCTCCCGATTGGTCGACTGGCAGGACTGGGCCACCACTCGGAGATGAGTTACCGTAAGCTCCGCCCCGTGCGACAGTTCCTCCAGTGGCTGAGGAGCCAGGAGGACGGACAGGTGCTGAGCAGGGCTCTGATTGGAGGATTCTTCATCCACCCGCCTCCCCCCGTCTCCTTGGAAACATACATGAAGGACAGGCGAGGTCATCCGTCTGTGTGAACATCTCTCATTTAATTATAATTATTAATTAACTGGAATTATTACTCTTAAATGATGTGTGTGTGTGTATGTGTGTGTGTGTGTGTGTGTGTGTGTGTGTGGTGTGTGTGTGTGTGTGTGTGTGTGTGTGTGTGTGTGTGCCCACAGGTGAGCCAGGCTTCCTGCGGGGGGCGGAGCTTCAGAGGGAGATGGAGCGGCTCTGTTACCGGGAGCGATGCACCTTCTGTATCCAGGCTACTGTTACCATGGTGACGTACAGCCGCAGAGGAGAGGTGACTTTTGTTTGTTTGTTTGTTTGTTTGTTTGTTTACAGTTTAACACTCTTCAGAGCCGTCTGATTGGTCAGAACCTGGACGTGGACCCGGTCCACTCTGTGATGTGCTGTCTCTCTCATGTCTCTCAGGAGGACCGCTGTTTGTTCTGGACGGACCGAGCTTCACCTCTCTCACCCTCCTCACCCTCCTCACCCTCCTCTCTCCTCTCTAAGTCCTCCCCTCGCCCGCCTCCCTCCCCCTCCCTCTCCTCCTCCTCCTCCGCCCTCCTCCCTCTGCCCTCCACCCCTCGCTCCTTCAGACCTCCTCTCTCTTCCTCTTCCTCTTTCTCCCCGACGTCCTCAGCTGTCAGTCAGCTGACGCCCCGCCCCCTGGACCCCTCGGCCGGGTGAGACTCCATTTCATCTGAAACGTCTTGGCTCTGTTGTTTTCAGTGAGTCACCAGAAAAACTGTGTTTCAGCAGGAAGTCGTGGAAGAGGAAGCAGCTGCTGCCGGCTGAAACGCCCAAGAAGAGGTCAGCATTGTTTTCTATCAAACCTTTATTAAGCGTCATCATCACAGAGCGCAGACTGACATCATGTTCCTGTTCTGACCCAGTCAGCTGATCCATCCAGATCACCTGCACTGTAGATACGATCACATGATGTTTACATCGACACAGTGAACTATATGATGTGTGATTATTAATAATATAACCCGTTTGTTACATGATAATAAAGCCACATGTCTAAGTGACCAGCTGTGATGTCACTTCCTGCTCGTCCATCACTGAGACAAACAGACTCCATGTTTCTACTCAAAGACAGAAAGAAGTTCATGTAGAACATTTGCTGAATTAACAAGAAGGTCCAAATAATGCAGAATGAGTCAGAGACAGAGTTTCACAGAGTTTATAAAGTGTCTCCAACTCAACAACTCACTAAACTGACACATTTGTTAAGGGAGTCTGGTGCTGCTGCACCTGTGTAATCCATCCTGCCTGTTGTTGTCTCCTCAGACGTCCGTCGGTTACACTCCAGCCCGAGCAGAACAATAAGACGGGTAAATGTTTCTCTTCTTTGGGTTATGGACTGTTGGTTGGACAGATGAAGACATTTGAAGACGTCTCTTTGGACTCTGTGACATAATGATGAGCATTTTACAGACAAAAACATTTAGTGGATGAATGATGTAAATGATTACTAGTTGCAGCTGTGTACGCTCCCCAACAGGAAACATGTTCTTATATGAATAATAAATCTGTGTGTCTGCAGTCATTCTGTTTGAAGCCTCGATGGAGTTTCTAGAAAATGCAAACGCTGATGAAGATGACGACGATGACGACGCCTCCTCCTTCGTCACCGCCCCCCTCCTACCTGCCTTTCCGCCTGTTGCCGTGGAGACGCTGCTGATGCGTTACGACCACGCCCACAGGGAGGAGCAGGCGGCTGCTGTGGCGATGGGAGGAAAGGCGTCTGTCACCAGGAAGTTTGACTTCGTCCCTGAAGATTACTACACTCTGAGACTGAGAGGTGATTGATGATCGATGGACTGTTTCATTTATTGTTCAGGAACGTATTTATCATATCAACAGTAATAATAATCAGCTGGATCTCTGCAGCGCTGTCAGACGGTGTGATGGTGGACGTCGTCTTCCTCCCTCACTCCTCCTCTTCCTCCACCTCTCTCCTCCATCACTCCAACACCTGGACCTCCATCCTATCACACGGAGCCTTCTCCTCACACACACCTGCACCTTCCCCAGGTCAGTCCACACACACACACATACACACACACACCGGGTTTAGTTTATTGACATCAAACTAACTAATTCACTTCTCTCTCTCTCAGCTGACCTCATCGCCATGGCAGCCCAGCTGGCCAATCAGAGGCTGGTGTGCGTCCTGGAGGCGTGTCACCTGGGCGGAGCCAGAACTGAGCTCATCCTGAGCCGAGCCTTTCACCTGATTGACTAACACACACACACACACACACACACACACACACACACACACACACACACACACACACACACACACTGATGCCTGACATTTTAAAGTTTGTAATTTATTGTTTTTTTAGATTTTTATACTTGACCACTGAAAGAATTTATGAATTTTCAATTTTCCAGGAAACATGTTTTTGCACTTTACTGATGGTGGGACTTGTAGTTTTTAACTGTATAATTGGACTACATGAAATAAAACATGGCTGACTGTGAAGTCTGAAGGAAAGAAGAGCTGATGAAATGTGATCCAACAGATTTCTTAGATTTATTCATGTTTGTTATTAGTAAACTCGTCCACGAGTCTGAGAACGTGAGGGTTTACAGTCCAGAGCGTGTGGAGAATCACAATAATACAACGTACAGATGATCAGGAGGAAACTCTGAATAAAATAAGAATCCAATGACTTCTGTTCACAGGGCCGTTAGCTTTGTACGGTATGTTGTTGTGTTTTGACCTCCAAGGCCACCGTAGCCTCGGCCCTGTTTGTTCTGACAGCTGAAAGGAAAATATTGTTCTGTGCCACAGAGTTCCCTCAGCGTTCTGACAAACATCCAGTGTTTCCCGACATGTTGTGACTGTGAGGCTTTTGTATCTGCTGTCTTTGACCTTCTGTCCGTCAACGTGTTTCTGTTTCTAATAAATCCTGCTCTCACTCTCATGTTTTCATTGCTGTCGGTGCTTCAGGCAGCTGAACAAACACCAGCTCATCACATTTTAGATTTGTCTTGCTGTTAACATGTTGGTCCGTCTCTGAATGCTGTCTGACTTCCTGTCTGTGGCTCATTGGTTCCTACTGGGTAGCTTTAAAATAGAACTATTCTCAGTGGCACCTTCTCTTGTTTTCAGCAAAGTTGGAGGTATTGAGTTTTTATTAGTATGTGACTTTGAAATATCCAAACTGCCCATAAAATTGTCCAAATTTCACCAACAGGTTCTGTTAAATTGGAAAATGATGTTTAAACATAATTTCAGCCCACATAATGTCCCATTGTGGAACAACAGGGTGATATTGAGTCGAGGGAGGTCGATGTTTATGGAGGACTGGATGACAAAACAAATTTGGTCAGTTATACACATAATGGATGGAAATGGAAATATACTTGAACTGAATGATTTTTAATGCTAAATATAACACGAGTTGTTCCAGTGAGATCTATAAGAAAGTCTCCCAGAATGTCCCAAAAGCCTTTCTCCAATCGATAAAGAATAATATTTGGAACATACCAACTCCAAATTTACACAAAGTGAAGATAGATGATTTAGACCTGGTAAATGAAAAATGTAACAATAAGTTTTTAAGGCAGTACTTGGTTAACTTCTTTCTCCCATTGTTTTGTTGCTGTTTTGTTGTTTGTTTTGTTTTTTTTTTGTTTTTTTGTCTTTTGTTTTGTTTTTCTTCTTTTTTCCTATCTTTGTCTGCTCTTTACTTTTTCCATTCTTGTTATTTAAATTGCCCTTTTTTCAAATTGCCCTATCTTTTAAAAAGCTGCCAATGGACAAGTGTTGCGAATTAGCACTTGTGCTAAAACACTCAAACAATGCATCTGGTTTGTCCAATGTAATTGCTATGTCAGTTTCAAAAATAAACATTAAACATTAAACATTAAACATTAACACCTTATATGCAAGTAGAACAAAAAGCTCACTCACTCTCAGAGATTATAACAAATTTTAAATATCAACTATTCGAACAAAATGCTTAAAATTCCCAATTCCCCCAAAGTGTAAAGAAGTTCATTTTAAAACCATAAACTACATTTATCCTTCTAATGAATTTATGAAAAGTAGATTTAAATTTATGGTAGAAAACTGTTATATATGTCAAACGAATTTGGAAACAACAGAGCACCTGTTTTATGAATGTGAAACTGTCCACAATCTGTGGAAGTCCCTCCACAACTTCATATCGTCCGGCTCCAGAAACATCGACTTCTGGTCCTTTCGAAATATTCAAACAGGAGTAATCCTCGAAGACAAAAAACTGAATTCTTAGTGAATAATCTCATTATCATTACAAAATATTATATACACAAGTGTTGGTATGCCGAATCCCCCCCTCGTGGTTTGCTCTTAAGAATGAATTCTCCTTGTTACAAAACTGTCTGAAACAAATAAATAATCCCCATGCAAATAAACTACACACATTTATAGCAGAATTTAACCTTTCCTAAACCCCTTGTATTTAATTAGTACACATTTCCTGGTCTAGATGTTCTACTTTTATTTGTCTTATAATTTACTTTATGCCCCTCTCTTTTGTTCTTTTATTTTATTGTGTTATATATATACCTTTGAAATGTGATATACACCACAGGCAGTAATTGTCATTTTAGTCTGTTTAAGGATGTGTGAATTTACTTTAAAAGGTCATATACTGTTTTGAGAGTATGTCATTGTTCATGTAATGTTATCTTTTTAAATAAAAAAAACTATTCTCAGTGGCGGATGAATCCACGTTTGGTGCTCCGTCAGTATTTGTGGCACTTGTTAGTCGCTGTTTAGTTCAGAACATGTGACAATAACAAAAACAAATCATCACCTGATTCCTTTGTTAGTTAGTGCGACACATTTTGCAGTGTTAGCACGCCAAAATGTATAGCGTGTTTTTAGCCCCTCAGTAATCACTTAGCATGCTAACAAAGTCATTAACCTGCAAGTTATTGTCTGCTAAATATTAGCTTGTCAATGTTTGTTAGCTCGATAGAATGATCAGGATGTTTACACACTGATATAAAACATTTGTTGGGGACTATTTTAAATGGTGAATGAATCCACATTTAGTGCTCCAGTGATTTTTGTGTGTGTGTGTGTGTGTGTGTGTGTGTGTGTGTGTGTGTGTGTGTGTGTGTGTGTGTGATGAAACAACAACAGTGAGACTCATCGATGTGTGTTTATTGGAGAAATATCAGACTGATTCACATGTTTGGAGATTCGTTGGCTGTTTGAGTCTGAACAGAAGGTAAAACTAAGACGACCACTTGATGGTGTTTGTGTTTGCAGTCCGCAGTAGATGAACACCTGTGTGAGGTCAGCAGAGTGTGGGCGGAGCCTGCTGCTCAGCTGCGCTGGCTGTGTCTCTGGCAGATGTAGCGCAGCCTGGTGGAGCAGTGCAGGTCGTTGAGGCGTCCGTCACTGTGAAGGTGAGCGCAGTCCTCGTCTCCGGGGCCGAAACCGTGACCGGTCCAGCTGTCAGGCTGACCGGGTCGCCACCGTCTGGACGCCACAGACACAGATAAACACAGAGTGACAGTGACTGGACAGTGACTGTGTGCTGAGTGCTGACTGCAGTCAGAGACTCACTGAACTGTGTCTGACTGTTCGGGGCAAATAAACACGAGGAGATTCTCTTTTCTGATAGCTTTTTAGCTTTAGCTTGTTTGTCTAATCCCATTGCACACCCGACCAGCCTAGACCAGTACCAGTACCAGTACCAGTACCAGTGTCCACAGTTCATCCTCTCAGCACCACCAGCAGCGTCAGACACACTCAGCCCACCACAGTGTTTCTACAGCGGACCGCTGTGAGTCTGAATGTAAGAAGAAAGAAAGAACATCCCACCTGCGGTTCATGACGTACGGTGTCTGGTTGACCCACTCCCAGTGTCCCGTCCTCTCATCGGTCAGACCCACCCAGTAGAAGGTGCCCATGGTGTGATGGGTCACAAAGGTCTGGACCAGACAGACAGACAGATTTAACTTTCTGAAGGCGCCCAACAAGGATCAACTCTGGGTCCTCTGCTGTTCATGAAGAGATTATTTATGTTTCTCAGGCAGGCAGACAGACAGACAGACAGACAGACAGACAGACAGACAGACAGACAGACAGGCAGACAGGCTTTCTCACCCACTCCTCGTCAGTGTTCATGATGACCAGGTGGGATTCGTGTCCGTTGCACCAGTTTCTGGCATCGTCCCAGGCCAGAGCCGTCTTACTGAAGAAATAACAGCTGGAACCAGAAAGAGTCCAATCAAGAGGACAGCAGCCGTCCCCAACGGAACCTGAGAGACAGACAGACAGGCAGAGAGACAGACAGACAGAGAGACAGACAGACAGAGAGACAGACAGACAGACAGTCAGAGAGACAGACAGACAGACAGACAGACAGACAGACAGACAGACAGACAGAGGATGTATGAGGCAGTTAAAATCATTTTATCCACCTCACAGTGAGGACATGGGTTTAAAGGCACAGTACAATGTGTGTGTGTGTGTGTGTGTGTGTGTGTGTGTGTGTGTGTATGTGTGTGTGTGTGTGTGTGTACCATTTTTGATGATGCGTTCGAGGGAACACTTGAGCGTGGCGACCATCCTGCTGAGGGAGTCCAGAGTCGACAGCTGCTTCAGCGCCTCCGACACTGAACACAGGACGTGATTGGTCGTCAGTACTGACTGCAGCCTGTCGACGGCCGCTGAGGTCGGAACCAGAATGTTCTGTGTTTCTGAGCACGTCAGACTCACCTGAGGTCAGCTGGTCCTTGTTGCTCTCCACGGCAAACTTGAGACGATGAATGTCTTTGGCTGCACCTGGAGGACAGAAGGACAGGAGGAGGCTGAGGACCAATCAGAGGGAAGTCCGTCCTCACCTGAACTCACCGCTACGTTACCTTGTGTGAGCTGCTGTCCGGCGCTCTGAGCCTCCGTCAGGTTGGAGACACTTTTCTCCACCGACCACAGTCTGCTCCACGTGCTGCTGTCTACACACACACACACACACACACACACACACACACACACACACACATACACACACAGACACACACAGACACGCACACACACACATGCACAAAAACACAGACACAAATATATGCTCTCAGTTGGTTCCGTAGCTACATGTTTGGGAGGAAACAATATGTCTCGATATTCAATCACAAATCTGAATGTAGAACAGTAGAGTACGGTGTCCCCCAGGGATCTATCCTCGGACCGCTCCTCTTTATTTTATATATAAATGCCTTTATACACTGTTCTAGCATTCTACACAAAGCTCTGTTTGCAGATGATACTAATTAATTCTTATCACACAAGAACATACACGACCTGCAAAAGAATCTAAATGATGAATTTATCAAGGTTGATACATGGTTAAAATGCAATAATGCAATAAATTGTCACTAAATTTAAATAAGACAAACTTTATTTTTCGTTCAAAGAGAAATCGAAGCAACCTTGAACTTATTGATATTAAAATAAATAACAGCCCTATTGAGAGAGTGAAGACCACTAGATTCCTGGGAGTTCAAATGGACTAGTTTGTAAATTTCAGGGGGCATATTGATGTATTAACCAAAAAATTATCAAAATATGTCAGACTATTCTTTAAGTTAAGGCATTTTTTACCTGGTGAAGCACTTGTAACATTATATCGGTCATTATTTGAACCACATCTAAATTACTGCAATATTATTTGGAGCAATACATTCCCCAGCCACCTAGGGAATATGACAATTCTGCAAGAGAAAGTCATTCGAGCTATGTCTTGGGCTAAATTTGACGCTCCTTCTGACCCGCTTTTTTATCGCTATGGCCTCCTGAAAATTACTGAACTTAATACTTTTCATAATGCTTGTACATGTTTTGTGTTGTCAATAAGCTCAATGAAAGATTTCGTGACCTGATTCCAATTTCCTCTGCATTCATATCAGACTAGGAAGAAGCATCTTATTAAGGGTAAAAATCGGAAACTCAAATGTACCAGCCTCAGTTTTGTTTGTAAAGGTCCACAGTTATGGAACAATCTTGATAGAGACATGCAAGTGTCCCCATCTATACCTGTTTTTAGAAATAGACTAAGGAGGCACCTGTTGCTGAAATATTCTCAGTCATGATCCTGATTTGGCAATTTGTCTTTCCTACACTGTAGTATAATTCTTCTTGGACTGTTGGTGACGTGACCACTTGGACCATGTTAGGAGTAGGGCTTAGGTTAGGTTAGCCTTAGGTTAGGGTATCTCTTGTTTGGGTGTGTATGGCTGAGAGTATTATATCTACATGTAAGTGTATGTGAAAATGTATTGTATGTTATTTTTATTATTGTTTACTTGTATCTACTTTGTGCCTGGGCCCCTCTTAATAAGCTTTTTAAGCTTCCTTAGGGTGTCCTATTTCACACAAGATTACTACAGATTTAAAAGAGTATGTTGTATATGGTTTTAACTGATGTGAATAAAGAAATGAAATGAAATGAAATGAAATATATATACACACACTAACGCAGAGGAGAAGTGTTCCAGGTGTTTAACCCTGTGTGTGTAGGTCTTTGTGTGTGTGTGTGTGTGTGTGTGTGTGTGTGTGTGTGTGTGTGTGTGTGTGTGTGTGTGCTCACTGCTGGCTCCCAGTGCAATGATCAGGATCAGGATGACTGCAGCTGTCAGAGCAGGAAACAACCAGCGTCTGAACCTGGAGACACCTGAGAGGAAGACAGGTGCAGGCTCTGACAGACAGACAAGCAGCGAGACAGACAGGTGGAGAGACAGACAGGTGGAGAGACAGTCAGGCAGAGACAGAGCGGTCGAGAGACAGACGAGCAGACAGGTAGAGAGAGAGAGAAGGTGACCTCTTCATCTGACAGCGAGTGACAAAAATACCAGCGTCATTCAGAAAGCACACCACAGGAACAGACAGACAGGTGGAGAGACAGACAGGTGGAGAGACAGACAGGTACCTTTGTTCCAGAAGGAGCTGCTGTCGTCTTCAGTCTCGTCATGGTACTCAGTTGTCATGGCGATGTCCCCTGTCCGTCTCCGTTCTCTTCTTCACGCTGACGACTGACAAACTGACCGACTGTCCAAACACTGAGCTGAGGTCAATGCCCACACACTGCACTTTGAGCTGTGTGTGTGTGTGTTCCACAAACATGAGTACACACACACACACACACACACACACACACACACACACACACACACACACACGTGAAGCCGAAGCAACAAACATTCAACAGTCAACATTACAGAATGAGCCTTTACTTGATGAACAGCACCGCTAACTGCACAGCTAACTAAGCTAACTAAGTCATCCTTCAAATGCTATGTAACGCAACACACACTGTCGCGTGTCATCAGCCGGACTCGTGGACGACCTTCAGCCCGTCGTGAGAGGAGGTGAAGTGTTAGAATGACGTCTGAAAGGAGGTGAAGTGTTAGAATAACATCCGAGAGGAGGTGAAGGGCTAGAATGCCGTCCCAAAGAAGGTGAAGTGTTAGAATAATGACCAAGAGGAGGTGAAGTGTTAGAATGACGTCTGAAAGGAGGTGAAGTGTTAGAATAACATCCGAGAAGAGGTGAAGTGTTAGAATGCCGTCAGAAAGAAGGTGAAGTGTTAGAATAATGACCAAGAGGAAATGAAGTGTTAGAATAACCTCTCAGAGGAGGTGAAGAGTTAGAATAACGTCTCAGAGGACGTGAAGTGTTAGAATAACGTCTCAGAGGAGGTGAAGTGGTAGAATAACGTCTCAGAGGACGTGAAGTGTTAGAATAACGTCTCAGAGGAGGTGAAGTGTTAGAATAACGTCTCAGAGGAGATGAAGTGTTAGAATAACGTCTCAGAGGAGGTGAAGTGTTAGAATAAAGTCTCAGAGGAGGTGAAGTGTTAGAATAAAGTCTCAGAGGAGATGAAGTGTTAGAATAAAGTCTCAGAGGAGGTGAAGTGTTAGAATAAAGTCTCAGAGGATACGAAGTGTTAGAATAAAGTCTCAGAGGAGGTGAATTGTTAGAATAACGTCAGAGAGGAGGTGTAGTGTAAGAATAAAGTCTCAGAGGATACGAAGTGTTAGAATAAAGTCTCAGAGGAGGTGAAGTGTTAGAATAACGTCAGAGAGGAGGTGTAGTGTTAGAATAACGTCAGAGAGGAGGTGAAGTGTTAGAATAAAGTCTCAGAGGAGGTGAAGCGTTAAAATAAAGTCTCAGAGGAGGTGAAGTGTTAGAATAAAGTCTCAGAGGAGGTGAAGTGTTAAAATAAAGTCAGAGAGGAGGTAAAGTGCTAGAATAACATCTCAGAGGAGGTGAAGTGTTAGAATGACGTCTGAAAGAAGGGGAAGTGTTAGAATAACGTCTCAGAGGAAATGAAGTGTTAGAATAACGTCTCAGAGGAGGTGAAGTGTTAGAATAACGTCTCAGAGGACGTGAAGTGTTAGAATAACGTCTCAGAGGAGGTGAAGTGTTAGAATAACGTCTGAAAGAAGGGGAAGTGTTAGAATAACGTCTCAGAGGAAATGAAGTGTTAGAATAACGTCTCAGAGGAGGTGAAGTGTTAGAATAACGTCTCAGAGGACGTGAAGTGTTAGAATAACGTCTCAGAGGAGGTGAAGTGTTAGAATAACGTCTGAGAGGACGTGAAGTGTTAGAATAACATCTCAGAGGACATGAAGTGTTAGAATAAAGTCTCAGAGGAGGTAAAGTGTTAGAATAACGTCTCAGAGGAGATGAAGTGTTAGAATAAAGTCTCAGAGGAGGTGAAGTGTTAGAATAAAGTCTCAGAGGATATGAAGTGTTAGAATAAAGTCTCAGAGGAGGTGAAGTGTTAGAATAACGTCAGAGAGGAGGTGTAGTGTTAGAATAACGTCCGAGAGGAGGTGAAGTGTTAGAATAAAGTCTCAGAGGAGGTGAAGTGTTAAAATAAAGTCTCAGAGGAGGTGAAGTGTTAGAATAAAGTCTCAGAGGAGGTAAAGTGTTAGAATAACCTCCGAGAGGAGGTGAAGTGTTAGAATAACGTCTCAGAGGAGGTGAAGTGTTAGAATAAAGTCTCAGAGGCGGTGAAGTGTTAGAATAACGTCTCAGAGGAGATGAAGTGTTAGAATAATGTCTGAGAGGAGGTGAAGTATTAGAATAAAGTCTCAGAGGAGGTGAAGTGTTAGAATAACGTCTCAGAGGAGGTGAAGTGTTAGAATAACGTCTCAGAGGAGGCGAAGTGTTAGAATAAAGTCTCAGAGGAGTTGAAGTGTTAGAATAAAGTCTCAGAGGAGGCGAAGTGTTAGAATAAAGTCTCAGAGGAGATGAAGTGTTAGAATAACGTCTCAGAGGAGGTGAAGTGTTAGAATAACGTCTCAGAGGAGGTGAAGTGTTAGAATAACGTCTCAGAGGAGGCGAAGTGTTAGAATAAAGTCTCAGAGGAGGTGAAGTGTTAGAATAACGTCTCAGAGGAGATGAAGTGTTAGAATAACGCCTCAGAGGAGATGAAGTGTTAGAATAACGTCTGAGAGGAGGTGAAGTGTTAGAATAGTGTCTGAGAGGAGGTGAAGTTGGAGTTTAAATAGCATGAGTGTACAACACTGAAAGCATGAGAGGTGTTTCTGAATGTCAGCTGAAGGTCGAGTGAATGACATGAAATGAGATGGAGTGGAAGTTTCAGTCAACATGAAATATTAGACAGAGTCAATACAGAACCAGACCTTCTGATCTGGAGCCGTTCACTGACGGGAGCAGAGCTCAGAGATAAAGGTGATTTCTCTTCACTCTGTTGATCAGTCTGACTGCAGCAGTGATCCGGAGCGGACCTCCAGGTTCTGTTCTGTTCTGCTGACAGGAGCTGGAGGGGAAATGGACTTTACTTCATGAACGTAACATTACAGAGAGGAGAGAGAGAACCAGAACCAGAACCAGAACCACAGTCTCTGCTGAGTGCTGACTTCATTCAGAACTTCACCTCAACACAAAGTAGTGTTGGCAATGAAGTGTCTGTTTACCATTGAATTCATGTTTCTGCAGCAGAACCTTAAGACCCGACCCAACAACACAAAGAACAAACGTTGTTTTTACACATTTTAATGCAGAAATCTTACAGAAGATATATTTTAAAGACTGAGAGAAGCTTTGTACACAACACACACAACAAGTTCTCAGGATGTTGTCACTGTCCTGTGAGGTTCTGTGAGGTTCTGACAGCAGCTCATCACAGATGTTCTGTATCCCTGATGAGTTCCGGGTCATTCTGTGGTGTTCCGGTTCAGGCTGCAGTGGGATGAGTTGTGTGAGGACTGAAGAAGCTGGAGACATGAATGTGTAGAACTTGTTCTGCTGCTGTGGCGGGAGGAGCTGACAGCGCCGCGTCATGGCGATCTGGACTGAGGCGTATGTGAAGGTGGTGTCGTGAGACTGTGCACATGTGACATACAAGTCGAACCTGTGGGGGAAATAAAGTTTTGTAAACCTTTTTTTGGGTCAAAGTTGGAGCCGTGTGGAGCCCGTTACCGGCCCGTTAGGACTTCCAACATGGCTGCTTGCCTGTGACGTGTCCGCTCAGCCACGCGTGCTGTGTTTCTGGCAGATATAGCGCAGCTTGGTGGAGCAGTGCAGGTCGTTCAGACGTCCGTTGTTGTGCAGGTGAGCACAGTCTTCGTCCCCGCCACCGAGGCCGTGACCGGTCCATCTGTCGGGCTGCCCCAGCGCCCAGCGCCTGGAAACAACACCGGCCACAAGGTTATAACATCTTGGACCGCTTCCTAAAACGGACTTCTGACGTCATAAGTGAGCTCGTACCTGCGCTCCATCGTGTACGGAGTCCGGTTGATCCACTCCCAGCGCCCGGTCCTCCAGTCGGACAGACCGACCCAGTATAACTGAGGAATTGTACGACTGGTCACAAAGTCCTGAACACACAGAACACACACAGAACACACCAGCCGTCACCACAGGACTGGTTCTGTACCAACATCTTCTAGAACAAAACACTGAATCATGAGACCAGAACCAGCTGAGACATCTGAGGACAGACAGACAGACAGGCAGAGAGGGAGACAGGCTGTCTCACCCACTCCTTGTCGGTGTGGAGGATGAGCAGGTGAGCTCCCTCTTTGTCACACCACACTCTGGACTCATTCCAGGAGAGAACCGTCTGGCTGAAGAAGAAACAGTTAAAGTCCAACTGATCCCAGCCGATAGGACAACACCCATCTCCTGCTGAGCCTGAGAGACAGACATACAGTCAGAGAGACAGACAGACAGTCAGAGAGACACCACAGACAGACAGGTACAGTGTTGACGTACTGTTGTTGATGATGCGTTGGAGGGAACATTTGAGCGCAGCGACGCTCCTGCTGAGAGAATCAACCATCGACAGCTGCTTCAACGCCTCGGACACTGAGCACACACACACAAACACACACACACACACACACACACACACACACACACACACACACACACCAGTGATCAGCTGTTTGCACAAAAAGTGACTAAAACACAGATTCAACATGTGATGTGGTTCATTAACCAGAGTTGAAGCAGCAGTGAGACTGACCTGAGGCCAGCTGCTCCTTGTTCTTCTCCACAGCAAACTGCAGCTTCTGAGCTTCTTTAGCTCGTTCTGCCAGAGAGCACAGGACTCTCAGTTAGCATGTTAGCATGTTAGCATGTGGCTGTGGTCACGTCCTGAACACTGTGTTACCTTCAGCCAGCTGCAGGGAGCTGTTCAGTGATTGGATGACGTCGCTCAGGTTGGAAACACGTTGTTCCATCGACCACAGACGATTGGACGTCTTTGTGCCTGATCACACACACACACACACACACACACAAACACATGAATGATGACCCCTCAGAGTGTTTTAATCATTAAAGGAGCAGTTTGTAAAAACTGAACTAACATCATGAACAGCACGCTGGAGACAAACTGAGTCACAGTCACCAGAACAGTTCTGGTTTGTCTCCAGTCACCTCTGGTTCGGTCCAAATCAATCATCATCGCAGTTCACAGAGTAACAAGTGAAAATGTTCTGACCCGTCACGCTGAGTTCAGAAGCATCACAGCTGAAGTGAACCTAAAGACTCAGTAAATTAGGTGTGTGTGTGTGTGTGTGTGTGTGCATGTGTGTGTGTGTGTGTCTGTGCATGTGTGTGTGTGTGTGTGTGCATGTGTGTGTGTGTGTGTGTGTGTGTGTGTGTGTGTGTGTGTGTGTGTGTGTGTGCTCACTGCTTGCTCCCAGTGCGATGATCAGGATCAGGATGACTGCAGCTGTCAGAGCAGGAAACAACCAGCGTCTGAACCTGGAGACACCTGAGAGGAAGGCAGGCACAGGATCTGACAGACAGGTGGAGAGACAGACAGGTGGAGAGACAGTCAGGTCATCACTTTATGTCATCAAAGTCAGGACATGTCATCTGCAGCAGACAGAAATATATTTACTACATCAGAACCACAGACAGGCAGACAGACAGGCACCTTTGGTCCACAGTGCGGTGGTGTCCATCTCGTTCTCGCTGCGATAGTCTGTCATGATGGCGATGTCCCTCTGTTGTCCTTTAAGATGAGCGTCCTCGCTGTGTCCACCTGACAGACACCAGACTACCTTTAGCATGTTAGCATGTTAGCATGAATCTGCCAGGAAACCAGTCTTGGGTTTCAGAGACATCATCAGGTTGGACAATCTCAAAGTCCATTGAGTCTCTGTTCTGGAGCTTTCAGTCACATGGTATGACCTTCAGGAAGATCCTGGTTCTGATCCAGAGCTCCAGAACAGCTGATAAATGGACCCAGAGGCCATCATTGAACATTTATTACACATTTTAAACTCATCCAAAGGTAAAAGAGAGAAAAGTGCTCAGTAGGTCCGAGTCACTGTGGACAGACGTGCTGCTGCTCCACTCTCTGAAGTCACATCAGGACAACCAGCGCTCTGAGTTTGAGCAGCAGCTCGTCTGTCACCTGCAGGGCCTCAAACCAACACCAGAACCCAACAAGTCTCACACAGCCCCAGCTGAGAAGAGAACCAGGATCATCACCCACCTCGTTATCGTCCCTGCAGAGCTGCTTTCTGCCAAATGCTCCAGTTTCCTCCAGCCGAGCTGAGTGAGAACTGTCCACTCATCACTTCTCTGATATACATGTGTGATTTCATAACATTTCTCAGATGTTCACATCCGTGCAGGCAGATTTTATATGTGAGTCAGCCCAACACTTCCCTTTATTCTAACAGATTTCTGCAGAAACTTCCTCAAATGATTCCCGTTCAAGCTGAGGTGAGATTCAGACTGTCCGTCCATGTTGGTTTGGATCCGACTGAACTTTATTGTCTTGTTCAGTTTGTTCTCTGAAGAAATCTGCATCAAATATTCTACGACAAAGAACTGAAGGAAACACTGGAGCTGCAGGAGGAGAAGATTTTATTAGAATGATCGTCAGAGAAAACATGTGCACCTTTATTCACATTAATTGCAGTGGGTGTAAAGCTGCCTTGAGTCTGTTCAGGTGTTGATGAGGTCAGAGGTCAGAGGTCAGCCCTCGGTGAGGTCGTCGTTGAAGTGCAGGAGGAGGGCGGGGCTGAACAGGTTCTGATCCAGTCGTAGCCGTTGGAGCTCGTGGTCGTCGTCGAGGACGTCGTTCTCGCCGAGTGTCCTGCTCATGTCCAGACTCACCCCGCCGTGTTTCCAGGTGTAGCTGCGGGCGTGAGAGTTGTAGCGCAGGTAACGCTGCAGGATCTCAGCCAGAGTTTCCTCAGAGCACACCTGAGGAGCAGCAGCAGGTCGGGGATCAGTTTCCAGTGATCAGTGATCCAGACTTATATTTTGAGGGCGAGGTCTACTAAGTATGGTTACAGTTCTTTAATTTGTCTCTGTTGGTGCTAAACACTGCGAGCTTAGCTGCTGGCTAGCTTTAGCTTACATTTGATTGATTCTCAATGAAACACTTCCTGATTGGCTCAAATGTGTTTAAAGGTGCAATATGTATGAAATAGCCTTGTGTTGATATCATACTTAAAATAATCAGGGAGCAGATATCACCGATAACTGCTAACTTTAGCTGCCCTCAGCTAGTTAGCTTTGTTAGCTGTTCATCTAACGGTCCAGACTATAAATTTGGAGCACCAGGGGAGTGTTGCTGTTTACATCGCTAGCACAGAAGCTTCGGAGCAGGGAAGGTCGGGGCTAACTTGTTAGCATGCTAACTTCAGTAGATACGACGTAGTTGATGCAGGGTCATCACCACCCTGCAAGCTAAGTGGCTAACTGGCTGTAGCTCATGTAGCTACAGCTCTGAGAAGTTATTGTTTTGGAAGCTGTCCGAGGGCTGTGATTAGTTCTTCCTGGAGAACATCCTACCTGCTGCTGCACTGAGTTCAGGTGTGTGTGGACAGTCACCTGCAGTCGCTGCTCCTGTGATGTCAGCGTGTTGATTACTCGTATCCACCTGGTTTTGGCGGTCAGCAGCCCCACCTCGTAGCGTTTGTCCCTCCACCACGGCTGGCCGATGTCGCTGACCCAGTCGGAGCGAGGGCCGGCAGGCGGGACGTGCACAAAGCGCCCCCTGGGGGTGTAGTACCTCACACAGTTGGTCAGTGGATCCACATACTTCAGCACCTGGGGACAGAGGACAGGTACATGCAGCTGAACCAGGAGCACAGCTGAGAGCTGCTCATTGATTGGTCAGTTTGATTAATGAGTACTCACGTCTTTGGTTTCCGGGTCGAACCAGGAGCTGATGTCCCGCCCCGCACACTCCATGATGGGTAACAGCAGAGCGTCACCTGCATGCAGACATGATAATTTACCTGCAGCTGATTTAACGCACCTGTAGCCCCGCCCACCACAGTCTAAACCATAACATGCTGCTTAAACCACAACATGCTGCTTTAACCCACCTGTAGCCCCGCCCACCACAGTCTAAACCACAACATGCTGCTTTAACCCACCTGTAGCCCCGCCCACCACAGTCTAAACCACAACATGCTGCTTTAACACACCTGTAGCCCCGCCCACCACAGTTTAAACCTGTAAATACTCTGTTACAAGTAAAAGTCCAGCATTTATTTAAGACTCATGTGATGGTATGTAACATGACAAACCACTTCAGCCATTATTTGCTGCAGAGTTTAATTTTGTTTCAATCTTTTATTCTGAATCTGAATGCAGGAAGTGAGGTCGTCTCTGGACCTGGTTTCATACCTTGTTTACTGTTAGTCACTTCCACGCTTCCAAATAAAGTTTGATTGATTGATTTCTAACAAAACATCATATTGTTAAAGTCTTCTATATATTAACAAGTAACTACAGCTGTCAGGGTGAAAGTAGTGGAGTACACATCACAGCAAGTGGTGCAGCGGTATGGACCGGACCGGACCTGAACTGACCTCGGTACTGGTTCATCAGCGGGGTCAGGTCGCACACTTTGCCCAGGAACGACACCCACAGGTCTTCAGCAGTGTTGTGAGCAGCCACCTCGGCGGGAGTGAAGATCTTGGGTCTGTTCGCCATCTTGAAACAAACACACGACCTCCTCCGTGCTCTGTTTACAATCACCATGGCAACAGGAGGCAAGGGGCGGGGCCTCTCGTCTCCGCTCTGACGCGTCACATATTTAATGAGGAAATGTCTTTAACAGTAATACTTAAAGAAAAAAGTTATTTTATTATATATGTGATGATTCAATTACTTGTTTTAATGAAGAGTTATTGACACGTTATTCTTCATGGTTATAAAACATTTATACACTTAATACGTAGATTTAAACCACGATTTTATGTATGTTTTTGTTTATTAAAGAGTCTTAACATTTTGATTAAATGATGAAAATGATAAAAACTTATTTTATTTTACATTACATTGTTACATATATATTCTCACAAGCTTTGAATCATATAAAAAAGTTAAAAACATAATAATAATAATAATAATAATAATAATCTGTGTGTGCATGTACTTTTAATAAAGATTTGTATTACAGGTGCATTAAAATAAAGTCTTACTTAATAACAAGAAGAATCATAAAATTAATAATAAATTAATTTTAAAATAAACAATATATATAGAGCAGATTAGACTTTAAACATGTGTGTGCATGATGAACAAATATAACAAGAACAGGGTTAAAAATATATGACTATAAAATAAAAACTACACATTATACGATAAAATGTGTATTTTTTTCGTTCAGATCTGTAAATCACTAAGTATTGATGAGCCCGCCTCTCTCTCTGCGCTCTGCCCGGTGTCTCTCTCCCTCTCTCCCTCCCTCTCTCCCTGTCTCCCTCCCTCCCCCTCTCTCTCAGGAATGCATCAGACGTGGCAAACACTCACTTTCTCCACTTTTCACGAACTTTCTGCGGCTCGAGGCCTCAGAATAAGACAGGAAACACATCGCAGCCGCCTCCTTTCCATATGTCCTCGTCTGGTTGGCTGCTGCGGAGCCGCTGCGGCGCGCGGATTGCTCGGCGAGCCCGTCAATCACGACAGTCGTGCCTCTCATTGGCTGTCCGCTGAGGAACGGGCGGGAGTTTTCCTCCGGCCTCTGTTGACATCTTGGAGCGAACCTTATCGCGAGGTTTGAATCCGCTCGGGAGTCCGAGAGCGGCGCTGATGGAGTGAAGACGGCAGAAGGAACCAAGTGACGGTTAACAGTCGGAACACAGCCGATAACGGTCCACAAGAAGCCGCCATGTCTTCCTGTCGTCTTTTCTGCCTGCTGGCTCTCACCTGCCTGCACAGCTCCGTGTCGGCCGAACAGCGGAGTCTCTCTGCAGGTAAGGCCGCTCCGGAGGGTCTCCTGCCCGGCCGGGCGGACCACCCTGCCCCGCTGGAGCTGCTCTGCTCCTGGTCGCTCAGCTAATCTGGCTAATTACATCGTTATTCACATGTATATCTCATTAACAGCTTCAGCAGCGACATATACGTTTTATGATAATCTGTGACTGTGAGTTTGTAAAGTTAAAACTTGAAGGTAAAGACCCCTGAAACTTCCAAACTTTAGCCTGCAGGCTAACTAGCAAGAACTGATCGCCGGAGGTAAAGTTCATGTCTCTTATAGTAGATATATTGCGTCTGTAAAGTGTTAAATATGAAGTATTGTGTTCATTATGATGTGAAACAGGAGCAAGTGACTTTGTGTTTTCCTGTGAATTGAAGATATTCCACTAAAATAATCACCTGATGGGTAAAATATGAACTGATGAAGTGATAACTGATCCGGCCGAAGTGTTGTAGTCATCGCCAACATGAACAGGAGTCAACTTCAGATTCACAAGACTGAAAAAAACTGTGTAAACCAGGTCTGCTATTAAACTGTTATTATATTAAATGAGGTTCATCGTTGTGTCTCAGTCCAGGTCAGCAGCCCTGAAGAACCTTCCAGAACTCTGAATCTCTGCCCACTTCTCTGTCACAGCCTGTTATTAGCGCTCAGACTGAGTGTTGAGTCAGAATCATCTCTAATCCTCACAGCACTTAATTTAAAGTTTAATGTGAATCTGCAGTAAACACCAGAATCATCTGTTCAGATAATGTTGTGTTCACGGTGAGGTTGCATCCAATCAGGGTGCAGAAGCTTCAGGTAGAATCACACAGGTGATAAAGAACCAGTGAACAGAAGAGAGGAGCAGCAGAGTGAAGCGACCTCACGTCTCAGAGTCGGGATGAGCCTGAACTCTTAGACCGTCCTGGAGTTGTTTGACCTGCAGTGATAGTTTTAGTGTGAGAGTGAAGAAGTCAGCTGTGTGTGTGTGTGTGTGTGTGTGTGTGTGTGTTTGTGTGTGTGTGTGTGTGTTTGGACAGCTGTGTGTGTGTTGCGGGGGGTTTGTGGTCGGACACCTGAGCATCAGATTAGTGAGAAGAAGCTCTGGAGTGTTTGTAGTGAAGCTACACGTCCCTGCTGAGTGCGAACACACTGAACATACAATCATAACACATTTAATACAGCGTAGTTTCACAGGTGTGATGATTAGATGCCTCATGACTCATTTATGATGCAGTTTGAGCCCTAAATAACATTTAAAACAGGAATTTCATTCAGTTTCTGCATCTTCTTTTACATTTTATCAGCCAATCAATAGCCTCAGTGATCAGTATCTGCAGCCCTGTGCACCTTTCTGTCTGTATAAACCTCTGGAAGTGACGGAAAACTAGTGTCGATGGTAAATCCTACTTCACATGAACGCATCATTCCTCTCATTCATGAATTAACTGCTGCTGAACTGAAGAACTCATGATGAAGTTGTCATCCATAGAGCAGACAGGTGTAGAGAGTATACCTCCGCAGATGTGTGTGTTCATGAACGTCACACACATGTTAGCAGACTGAGGGAGACCCGGAGGACAAGGAGGCTTCTGTCACCAGATACTTTCTCTCCTCCTCCCCCTCCTGCTCCTCACCTCCTACACCCTCCACGGAACTTCTGAGGAATTTCACTCAAATCCAAACTTCAAATTCCTCGAAAGCCTGGAGGGAGGGAGGAGGACGGGGGAGGTGGAGGAGGAGAGGGGAGGTGAGGGGGAGGGGAGGTGGAGGCGGAGGAGGAGAGGTGAGGTGAGGGGGAGGTGGAGGAGGAGGAGGAGAGGGGAGGTGGGGGGGAGGGGAGGTGGAGGCGGAGGAGGAGGAGAGGGGAGGTGGGGGGGAGGGAGATGGAGGAGGAGGAGGAGAGGGGAGGTGAGGGGGAGGGGAGGTGGAGGAGGAGGAGGAGAGGGGAGGTGGGGGGGAGGGGAGATGGAGGAGGAGGAGGAGAGGGAGGTGGGGGGAGGGGAGGTGGAGGCGGAGGAGGAGGAGGAGGGAGGAGGTGGGTTTCCTGTCAGGTCCTGCAGGGTTGTACCAGAGGTGGAATGTAACTAAGTTCTGGAGGTCTTTTCCTTTACTTGTATTTTCTGTGACTGAATACTTCCACCACCTCTCAGAGGGAAACACTCTGCACAGCTTTTGACTGAAAGGCTTTTATTTTGAAAGCTGTAGTTTTCAGGTGTATTTGTGTAATCAGAATGTAATCGGTGATAGATGTTGATGTGTTATTACAGAACATAAAGTCTGTAAAATCAGCTCCAGTTCTACAGAGTGGTGAAAACATTAAAGCATCAACAGACGTAATCCAGTGATGATCCAAACTAGATAGAAAATAAAGTTTTCAAACAAACAAAAACCAGCAGAACCATAGAAGTTGTTTTTGTGATGAGCAGCTGCTGAATGCTACACATTGATCTGGATCAGTTTCCTGTTGATTGATCTTCTTGATGACTGATCACCTGCTGTCTGTCTGTGTGTGTGTGTGTGTGTGTGTGTGTGTGTGTGTGTGTGTGTGTGTGTGTGTGTGTGTGTAGAAAATCTGCTGGTCATCACCGCGGCAACAGAGGAAACAGACGGCTTCAAGCGCTTCATGAGGACAGCCCGAGAGTTCAACTACACTGTGAAGGTAACACACACACACACACACACACACACACACACACACACACACACACACACACTGAGGCGTGTAATCTTAGTGGCTTCATCCCAGGAGATAAATTGAGAGAAGAACAGGATGATGATGGGGTGTGTGTGTGTGTGTGTGTGTGTGTCTGTGTGTCTGCGTGTCTGCGTGTGTGTGTGTGTGTGTGTGTGTGTGTGTGTGTGTGTGTGTGTGTGTGTGTGTGTGTGTGTGTGTGTGTGTGTGTGCAGGTCCTGGGTCTGGGCGAGGACTGGAAGGGTGGTGACGTGGCTCGGACGGTGGGTGGAGGTCAGAAGGTCCGATGGTTGAAGAAGGAGCTGCTCAAACACTCAGACAAGAAGGACATGGTCGTCATGTTTGTCGACAGGTAACACTCATCTGTGTGTCTGTGTGTGTGTCTGTGTGTGTGTGTGTGTGTGTGTGTCTGTGTGTGTGTAAGTGTGTGTGTGTGTCTGTGTGTGTAGGTGTGTGTGTGTGATAAAACTCTTCCTGTCCTCATTTCTCTGTTCACTCTCGCTGCTTCTCATCTTCACTCTGTTGTTTCTTTGTTCTTCTGCCTTCAATAAGAAATCTGACTCACCTGTCCTACTTTGTTTTTGTTTAAATGACACCTGGAGCTCATTGTTCAGACCGAACACTCCACAGACTGATGATAAAGGACGAACCAGCAGCTGTGTTCAGACAGTTAATACTGAGAAGTGAATGTCTGCTGTTTAGTCATTGAAGACGAACTGTCTTTTCTTTGCTCAGTAAACTTGATTGTCTTCCGTCTCCGCCTGCAGCTACGACGTAATCTTTGCGTCGGGCCCGGAGGAGGTTCTGTCCAAGTTCTCCCGTCTGGGTCACAGGGTGGTTTTCTCAGCTGAGGGCTTCTGCTGGCCCGACCAGAGACTGGCCTCCAAGTACCCAGAGGTGCATTCTGGGAAACGCTACCTCAACTCAGGAGGTGAGACGCCGTCTGAAAGTCCTGATCAAAATCATCCATCAGTGTTTAGTGACGAAGTTCAGACGTCTCCTGTAAACAAACATGGACGCTGAGAAAGAAAGGACCAGTCCAGGTGTAGTGACCCATAGTGTGTGTGTGTGTGTGTGTGTGTGTGTGTGTGTGTTCCAGGCTTCATCGGCTTCGCGTCAGACCTCAGTACGATCGTCCAGCAGTGGAAGTACAAAGACAACGATGACGACCAGCTTTTCTACACCAAGATCTACCTGGACAAGACCCAGAGGGTAAAAACTGATCCAGGCACAGAACTCAGTGTGTTTCTGTCACTGTGAGCTCAACAGAACCTCCACTGTCTCCCTCACCTTTCACTGACCCTGCAGACTGATGGACAGAGGAACTAGAGAGGTTATTAACTCATAGAGACAGATAAAGTACTGATCCGGTCTGAGCAGTGTCATCAGTCACACACAATGTTTGTCAGTTTGTTTTCAGACTGAAAACACGTCGTTATAAAGACGTCAGAGTCGTCAGTGACGTCGTCTCCTAACTCCGAGCTGCTCCTGTATATCAGCAACTTACAGAACTGAACCAGAACCAGAACTGCAGCTGTCAATATGAGCAGATTTATTGTAATGTTCATCTTGTTCAGAACCTTTTCTGGCCCAGTTGGCTCCATGTTGGTTCTGGTGCCGTGTTGATGAGACGATGTAGTTCACTGAGCTTTAACACTAAACTACAGCAAACTGACAAACATCATGTGTGTGATTCTGACCCAGTTCAGACCCGATCAGTACCCTATCATCTCCTTTCAGTCACGACCAGGCGAAGGGGGCGCGGCCTCAGCTGTCTATAGCAGAAAGTGTCTTTTTCATAGAAACATATGATCCTGAACATACCGCTGTGTGTTGGCCCAGAAGAAGAACCTACGTGGGTTCTTGGTTTAAAGTCAGAACTCAGTTTTCTTGTACGGTGATCCTGTCAGCTCACTACGGAGGCCCTGAAGGCCCAAACGAGACGTGTGACCACTGAAAAGCTGTTAAAGAACAACAGGAAACACTTTGTGGATTTGATTTGATGTGATTCTTCTCTTCAGACCAAGTTCAACATGACTCTGGATCATCGCTCACGAATCTTCCAGAACCTGAACGGAGCTGTTGGTGAGTCTCCCACACACACACACACACACACACACACACACACACACACACACACAGTAACATAAGTAAACAGTGTGTGTCCGACATGAATGAGCTGATTGTGTCTCTCTCCGTCAGAGGAAGTCGTCCTGAAGTTTGAGAGGGCAAAGGTCAGGGCGAGGAACGTCGCCTACGACACGCTTCCTGTTGTTATCCATGGCAACGGACCCACCAAGGTAACCCACCAATCACAGCCGTCCCCCGACACCAGAGCGCCCTGAGTGAGGTGTGTGGTTTGTGTGTTTTACAGCTCAGTGACAGAGACGTGATTTTTTAGTGTTGAATTATAGTTCAGAATGTGAGCGGAGAAAACAACAGTGGAGGAAGGCTGTCATTAACTCGCTCGCACCGAGGGAGAGAACACAAACGTCTCACCACGTTTCGTCTTCTCAGTCCTCTGAACACAAACAGAAGCTCCAGTCAGCTGTTAGTATCTTTCACCTGATGGATCAGGACCCTGAAGCTAAAAGACCTGCCTCCTTCTCACAGTCCTGACTGAGTGAACACATGAAACATGTTCATCTGATTCAGTGTGACGTCACTTCCTGAGGACATCATCATCTCTGATGCCCGTCCAGAACAGACGTCCATGAATCAGAATTCAGAGACAAAAGTCCACTCAGAACTCCCCTGCACCTGGCAACAGGTTCTGGTTCTCCTGATGGATGACAGGACCATGAAAACATAGATATTATCTGCTGTTGATCAGTTATGAGTTCTTAGATCCAGCATGACCAGCACCAGTCGGATCACTGAGGTGTCTCCTCTCCTCTCTGGTAACGGACCAGAAACATGCCAGTCTTAATCAGAAGTGACGTGTTGTTTAAACTTGAATTAATCTGGTGTTGTGTTGAATCACCTCTGATGACACGTGTGTGTGTGTGTGTGTGTGTGTGTGTGTGTGCAGCTGCAGCTGAACTATCTTGGTAACTACGTTCCAACAGCGTGGACCTTCGAGAACGGCTGTGCCATCTGTGATGACGACCTGCTGTTCTTCACCGACACACCTGTAGGTCCACTCAGCTGACAGAGACGGTACCGCTCCTGTTCTGCTGTCGTGTCCTCGGTGTGTTTAACATGTGTGTGTTTCAGGACGAGGAGCTGCCGCTGGTGTACATCGGAGTGTTTATCGAACACGCCACTCCCTTCATGGAGGAGTTCTTGGACCGACTCACCACACTCAACTACCCGACAACGAGGATCCGCCTCTTCATCCACAACAACGTGAGACCCTGAACAAGCAGAAACACTGTTCTGATCAGTTCTGTTGTGTTCTGTTGTGTTCCGATCTAAATAAATCCTCCTGTCGTCCAGGTTGTGTACCACGAGCGTCACATCCAGAAGTTCTGGGAGCGTCACAGAGCTCTGTTCCCTGACGCCCTGCTGGTCGGACCGGAGGAGAACCTGCAGGAGAACAAGGCCAGAAACATGGCTGTGTGAGTAGAACCTTCAGAACTATATTCTTCCTGTTGTTTCCTTTCTTCATAATTGTTTTTGCAACTAATTGTTAAAAACTTCTAACAGGGTTCGTACAGGTGCTTGAAATCCTTGAAAATGCTTGAATTTCAATGTTGTGTTTTCAAGGCCTGAAAAGTGCTTGGATTTTAGTTTAAGTGCTTGAAAGTGCTGGACATTATAACTCTGTGTCTTTTACAAAATTGGGATCAGACTAGATAGTTTGCTTATTACAAGGAGAAATATCAGTATGTGAAGATGTTTCCTCCTGGGCTCCACTGAGCCTCTCTGCTCCTCTCTGCCACCTGCCGGTCTGTGTGTAGCCCCGCCCCCTTCGAAGAGAGACAGCAGGAGATGACAAAATGCCGGGAGGCTGCTGTTTTAAAGAGTGTTGGCTTGAAAATGATAATTACAAACAATGATTAAGACGAGGACCGAATCAAAGAGTGGCGTCATGCAAGGTCTGCAAAAAGATTTGCAGATGTGTGCAATGGGAGAGTCTGTGCTCTCTAGTCACATGAAGGTAAGTTAAGACTTCCTGAGTAACTTAGGCCAACACTGCACGTTAACACTTTGTTTATGCTAACCGCTAACCTTAGCTAAGTTAGCGGCTTTATAGACTAAATTATATAAAATTTAGGGTTGTCAAAGTTAACGTGTTAACCATAGACTGTAGAAAAAACGTACATGTTAAGGCATGTGATTAATATGGAAACCATAACACGCTAAAGAATAATTAACGTTCACGTTCAATATTAATAAACTTTGATGAATAAGTGAACAGCGCTCTGCAGCACAGAGCATGACGAGTCACTCACACTGGTTAACACCAGAGCTGAAAGTGCCAGAGTCAGAAACTGACTGTTCAGTTTGTCTCTGTAACGTCACACCAGGCACTGATGTCTGTAAGAGCTTTAAGTGTGAAAAGGGAATGTTCGCTTTCCACTTTTCATTACTTACTTCTAATAAAGTAAATTAGATGGCAAGCCAAGACTTGTTACAGATAGGTGACACATTTTGAAACTTAAAAATGTATGTAAAAAAAGAAAATTACAGGGAGCTCTCAGGTCTCTCTTTGTCTCGGTGCGAGTGTGCCTGAAGAACGCCAAGTGGCTTCCCTTTTTTTGGATAAAAGTTTGTGTTCTTTAATTTCTAAAGTTTTTGCTATTATGAAACATAATTTTAGATGTTTACAGCATAATACAATGTACATAATTGTGATAAAAAGTGAAAAAAAGTATATATATTCCTGTAGATATGTATTTTACCCCAGCGATAAGGTGCTGGAAAAATTTGAAAATGACCCTTGAGAGTGCTTGAAAAGTGCTTGAATTTGACCTTGAAAAATGTGTACGAACCCTGTTCTAAGTAAACAGTGTTTTTGTCTGAAGAACCCGTCCTGAACCAAAATATATTCAGTTAATTATGATAAACAACAAAAACAAGCAGCTGATCATCACATCAGAGAAACGGACTGTTTGTCTCAAACACTCACTTACAAAGTAGTTTGTCAGAACTATGATAAAAACTTAGACGTGTGTGTGTGTGTGTGTGTGTGTGTGTGTGTGTGTGTGTGTGTGTGCAGCGAGGCCTGTAAGAAGGACCCAATGTGTGATTACTACTTCAGCATCGACTCCGACGTGGCCTTGACCAACCCCGACACGCTGAGGATACTGATCGAGGAAAACAAGTACGCACTGGACTTCTGTACAGCTTCTCTGCTGCCCTGCAGCCTGACTCGCACACACTAGCTCCTACTGTGAGATCTACACATTTACAAGTACACACCAGCCCTCCTCTGAAATACTGCGCTGATTCTGATGCTGTGGTTGTGAACTGTGTGTGTGTCTCAGGTCAGTCATCGCTCCCATGCTGTCCAAACACGGGAAGCTGTGGAGTAACTTCTGGGGTGCTCTGAGTCCAGAAGGGTTCTACTCCAGATCTGAGGACTACATTGAGATCGTCCAGGGGAAGAGGATGTGAGCACACACACACACGTCTCTTTTAGTCTGCTCTGTGAATCAGAGACTTCTCACTGCACAGATGGAAAATGTTAATGTGCGTGTGTGTGTGTGTGTGTGTGTGTGTGCGCAGGGGTCTGTGGAACGTCCCGTACATCACTCAGGCCTACCTGATCAAAGGCAGCGTGCTGCGGTCCAAACTGTCCCAGGTGAGCCTGTACGTGGACCAGGAGATGGACCCTGACATGGTGTTCTGCAGGAGCATCAGAGACCAGGTAACCGGCTGCTGCCGATCACTGCTGAACATTTGACCTTGAGCGAGTCTGAGGACGTGTCTGTTCCTGCTGACCTCACCTCAGTGATCCAGCTCCTCTGTGTGTCCGCAGGGCGTCTTCATGTTCGTGTCCAACCGAGACGAGTTTGGTCGCCTGGTGGCGTCGTCCAACTTCAACACGTCCAGACTCCACCCGGACATGTGGCAGATCTTCGACAACCCTGTGGTCAGACTCACACTCACACACACACACACACACACACACACACACACAGAGACATGAACACACGTTGAGCTGAATGAACACACATGCTGAGTATATGTGTGTGTGTGTGTGTGTGTTGCAGGACTGGAAGGAGAAGTACATCAGTGCGAACTACTCCAAGATCTTTGAGGACGACAAGAGTTTTGTGGAGCAGGTAACAAACCAACACCAACAGTTAAAGGACCAGTTCACCACAAAGTGACACTCAGTCCTCCTCGTCCTGGTCCACAGAGCCAACATCCTGAAGCTCAGACTATAACTGTGTGTGTGTGTGTGTGTGTGTGTGTGTGTGGCAGCCCTGTCCAGATGTTTACTGGTTTCCAGCCTTCTCAGAGAAGATGTGTGATCATCTGGTGGAGACCATGGAGGACAACGGTGGATGGTCTGGAGGATCACACAAGGTAACAGGCTTTGTGTGTGTGTGTGTGTGTGTGTGTGTGTGTGTGTGTGTGTGTGTGTGTGTGTCAGATGAGGGTGTGTGTTGACGCTGGTCTCCTGTGTGTGTGTCAGGACGAGCGTCTGGCTGGTGGTTATGAAAACGTCCCCACAGTGGACATCCACATGAACCAGATCGGCTTTGAGAAAGAGTGGCTCAAGTTCCTCAAAGAGTACATCGTCCCCGTCACGGAGAAGCTCTACCCTGGATATTACCCCAAGGTACGGTCCACCCACCCGAGTCACGCTGGTACCCCAGAAACCACGCCTGTGAAAGTTATTGAAAATACACATAGCCATAAATCCTTGAAAGTTCGTGAATTGAAACTGCGTGTGTGTGTGTGTGTGTGTGTTTGCAGGCTCAGGCCATCATGAACTTCGTGGTGCGTTACCGACCCGACGAGCAGCCGTCTCTGCGACCACATCACGACTCGTCCACCTTCACCATCAACATCGCCCTGAACAGCAAGGGCATCGACTACGAGGTACACACACACACACACACACACACACACACACACAAACTGATGTATTGATTATCTAAATTGCTTCCAGTCGTTGATAAGTATTGATTGATGGACTGATGGTTGCAGGGCGGAGGCTGCAGGTTCCTGCGGTACGACTGTAAGGTGGAGTCTCCCAGGAAGGGCTGGTCCTTCATGCACCCCGGCCGGCTGACGCACTACCACGAGGGTCTGCCCACCACCAGAGGGACCAGATACATCATGGTGTCCTTCGTAGACCCCTGAGACTCTGTGTGTGTGTGTGTGTGTGTGTGTGTGTGTGTGTGTGCATTAGTCGACCTCATCATCACAGATGGAGACGGACGGGCGATTAGACGTGATGACCTTGAACATCGTTTCAGAACATATCACAACTTTTTTATTTTAATTTTAAAGTGTGTCTTATTTCTGATTGGACGATCCACTTTTACACCTGACTCACCTGTGGCTGATCACAAAAATCATTTCAGGACCCTGAACGCATCGCTGTGGGACATTTTCAGAATCAGAGTCTCTTTATTTTCCCCCCTCCTTTTGCAACAGTGGCATTTCAAAATAAGAGTCTTGGTGGAGGTTAAAATCACTTTGTCACCGTGCTGCCTTATCACATGACACTACCTGAACCTATGCAAGCAGAGTGTGTGTGTGTGTGTGTGTGTGTGTGTTTGTCTTCTGTTACACTCCATCAAACTCTAAAATGACGTCTCTGCAGAGTAAGCAGCCCTCTTCACTCCGCGGCGCTGATCCAGCAGCAGGGGCGGCCTCTGTCTTCTTGGTTACAGTGGTTACCGTGGTTACCATTGTCCCGGGGCAGCGCCGCCATCAGGACGATTATGTTGCCTTAAAAGTTTCGTTATCATGCTCGAGTTAAAAGCTCCCTCCAGCTGGTTGTCGGGGTGATGATGGGGTTACCATGGAAACCACAGCAGCAGCTGTTTCGGCCCAATCAGGAGGCTCAGAAGCATAACAGTGAATGTTTAATGAGCAGAGAAGGTAAAAGTGAGTCCAGTGAGAATGTTTCACAGAGAAAACTAAAATCTAGAATGTTTGAGTGTAAATGTTTAAATGTCGGGGAGGATTTAAAACTGTTACTGAGAAACTTTTATATTTCCATGTTTCATCGTCTTTGTTTAGTGTTTGAAATTCATTTCGTTGTTTCCATCTTGTAGTTTTCTATCACGGTGCTGTGAACCCGTCGTCTCCTCACACACCTCACCGTGAGTGTGTGTGTGTGTGTGTGTGTGTGTGTGAGGACGTACGAGGTTTGCACCTGACGCTGCCTGTAGTTTTCTCTCCATGCGTGCCTGTCGATACGAGGAGTCAGCGCTCTCTGGCTTTGTACAAACTGCATTAAATTATTTGTTAATGAGCGAATAAAGTTTTGAGATTTTAATAAATAATGTAACTGTGATAGCCGTCTGCGTTTGTTCTGTTTGTAGATTATAACCACAGAAACACAAGAAACAACAGGAACAAGTGAAAAACTGTCATCATTGGCACTTTGCTGTCATTTCTTTCTCTAGATCTTTATTTTGTTGTTGCGCATGTCGTCAGTGCCACATGGAGCTCTATAACGTCTGATGAAATGCTGTTGTTACAATATTTACAGTGAGTTTCATTAACAAATCACAGTAACAGAAACTCGCTGAAGGACCTGTGATGAGAAGTCTCACCACCAGGTGGCGACAAAGGGAAACGCGCTTCTGGAATAATCCCGTCTGGCTTGCCGTAGTAAAGAAGCGTACGTTAGCATTTTAGTTGTGCTCGTTCAGACTCGTTGTGGAGACAAACAGCAGATATTTTTTAGCCTTCAGGTTTTACTTCAGGACGTCTCCGATAATACTGTGAGTGAGTGGACCTGTTAAAAAGACATACGCGCTTCGTCCGGTTTGGTTTGGTAGGTACCTCTGCGGCTGCCGTAGAGAGGAGGCGACACAACAACAGCCAACATGGTGCTGGAGAAGAAAGTTTCCGGTGGGTTTATCCTAATTTTAACCAGATTACACATGAAAAGGTGACTTTACTACAGCAAACAGTCGCGTGTTTAAGAAAGATGCAGAGAAGATGGAGGTCTGGAGGGTTTAAAGACGAGTTAACGGATCCTTTGTTCGCTTTTTGTTAGCGGCGGCTCCGGAGCTAGCTCCAGAAACAACGTCGTCTCCATCAACCAACGATTTAACGCGATACATGTCGTCTTTGTTACTGTTGTTACATATTTATAACTGTTACATGAATACGATCAATTCGGCTTATAAAGGATTCGTTAAAGTGAAACTGTTCTCGGTCTGTCGGGGCTAGTGAACGGCTTTAGCCTTAGCCTGTAGCTAGCTCCTCTGACACCTGCAGCATGAGAGCTGTCGCTTTGGGCCGGAACTGAAGACGACTTACTACGGAGCCAGAACAGTCTCAATGTTATTTACAAATACATGCAGAGTGACCTATATCTGTACATTTGAATTTGTGTCTCAGACAAAAGGATTTGTATCTGGCAGCCAGTGGCAGCGCTTGGTTTGGTCTTCTTCTTCTTCTTCTTCTTCTGTTTAGTACAACAGCGTTTATCAATGTTGCATTAGCGCCATCTACTGGAAGACACACGAGTTGTGAACTGTGTGAGACAAAACAGCGCAGAAAAACAGTCCCAAAAAAGAGCCACAGTAAAAGATGGAGAATCACAAATACATTTCCACTGAAAAATAAATACTAAGTTGATATGCAAATGATGATATGCAAGTTTCAAGTTAGATGGCACAGATACAGATTCAGACTTACAGATATAAGTCACTGCGCATTTATTTGTGAATAATATTGAGACTGTTCTGGCTCCATAACTTACTAATATCTCTGTCTCTACTACACCGAATATACTGAAGTCATCTGTGGGTCACAACAAAGCCACTTTAGGCCTGAGTGTCGAGGTTTCAGACAGTTATCACGGTGTGAAGTGATACATTTAAGGTTTTTATAATGTAGTTTGGTTTAAGTATAGAGCAGCAGATGGATGTAAACTCTGTCTCTGTCTCTCTCCCTGTCTGTCTCTCTGTCTTCCTGTGTGTGTGTGTGTGTGTGTGTGTCTGTGTCAGCTCGGGTGGAGGCCGGTCAGCGCAGAGTTCTGGATGAAGCGACCCGTCAGAGGAGACTGTCGAGGCAGCTGGAGGCTCTGGAGAAAGACAACTTCCAGGTGAGTCTCAGTGTTCCATTCTAACAGCAGCTGTTTTATTGTCGGCCCTGATTTCTTCACAGTGTAACCTGTAGTCAGAACTTTACAAAGGTTCTGTTGATCCCGTCCATCTACAGCTGCAGTCAGTGACGTCAGCAGCTCACCTGTGACCAGGTGTGTGACACAGACGGACATGTGTTGACTCACATTGTCCTCCTGTCTGCAGCCGCAGATCTGTGTGTCATCACGCTGACAGGAAGTCACTGTAAACATACTTAATGTTGTTGTTGTTGTTGTTGTTTCCAGGACGACCCTCTGTCCTCCCTCCCTCCCCCAGGTCCTACTGCCCGCCTGCCTGCCTTCAGTGAGACAGAAGAACCAGGTGAGACTTCTTCTACTGTCCTGATTGTGTAAATGTTTTCTTCTTCTACTGTCCTGATTTAAAGCAGCTGAAGCTCAGAGTGTAAATGTTTTCTTCTTCTGCTTCTTCTTCATTGTCGTACGTCCAGAGAAGAAGAAGAGGAAGACGAGGGGCGATCACTTCAAGCAGCGTTTCAGGAAGAACTTCACAACGCTGCTGGAGGAGGAGGTGGGTCACACGACTCTGCTGCGTTCTCATTGGCTGTCGTGAATGTGCTATTAGCTGACTCTCTCTTTTCTGCCCTCTGATTGGTAGAACCTGTCGGAGAGGCCGGAGCCCAACTACCTGTCTGCGGCGGCCCCGCCTTCCTCTCTGCCCCCCCGACACTTCTGCTGCGTCTGCGGCTTCCCCTCCCACTACACCTGCACCACCTGCGGGGGGCGCTACTGCAGCAGCAAGTGTCTGATTACTCACAGAGAGACCAGGTACATCACAGCCGCCCTCAGAGCTGCCTGAGACACAGATGAGTCCACAGTCCACAGTCTGTCCTCCAGGACGAGGTCACATACTGATCCAGCTTGTTTCCTCCAGTAAAGTAACAGATTACAGGCTCTGACATGTACTCAGAGTCTCAGAGTAAAAAGTCTCCCTCTGAAGGACATTTGTGCTCAAAGCTAACTGAAGCTCACGTCATATTAATAGAATCCAAAGACTATTAAAGTTAAAGGTAGAATCAGTAGGATTTGTCCCAGCTGTTCCTGAACGCACCACAAAGACAGCTGATTGTTGAGTCTCATTCCCAGGACGTCAAACAGACACATGTTGGGTTGGTAAAGCGTCCCGAGCAGCAACAAAGAGAGAAAATCAGAAACTCTCTGCAGATACGAGACACTAACACGCCTTTTCTCCACATTCCAGTCTCCCTCTCTGTCTGTTTACGGCTTCTTACGGCTTTTACGTCTTTGTCTCGTCTCGCTGCGTCTGCCGTGCGTGATGTGCTCTGATTGGTCCACATCAGTCTGCTGATGCTGGGAAATAACAAGAATCCAGAATTCACCTCAGAGGCATCAAACTAAAGTAACGAGGCTGTTCTGAAGCTGTGAGGAGGAGAAAGTTCAGATGTAGAGAGGAGAAGTCTCACAGAGACTCAGAGTGCAGAGACAGGAAACATCTACTGAAGGAGAGAAACTGAGTATTTGTGATCTGCAGGTGAAGTTCTGACGGACTTCGACTGAGTTCTTCTTCACTTCACAGACAAAAACTGAACTTTTGACTTAAAACAGATTCTGAATGAAACTGTCTGTGTCTCTGCAGGTGTTTGAAGTGGACGCTCTAACTGCTGCCTCGTCACCATGGAGATGATGATGATGATGATGATGCTCCCTGGTCACAGACAGACAGCGGGGGGGCGGGGCCAGTAGTGATGTCACAGCGTTGGATGATCATCAGTGGACTCCAGAAACAGCCGTCACAGGAAGTGATGCGACTTTATTACTCGTCTTTTATTTACTTGTCAGTTTTCTCTGTTCTTCGCTGTCCCATGATGCATTGCGTGTCTCTGTGAGAGTCGGTGTGCTGCTGTTGTCTCCTCCCACAGATGGGAAAGGTTTGCTAGGAGACGCTTAGCTTAGCTTAGCACAAAGACTGTAATCAAAGGGAAACAGCTAGCCTGGCTCTGTCAGATCTGAGGTGTGTCATCAGGTCAGACGGCTGACAGGAAGTTTCACCTTTAAGATGGTGAACAGGTGAAACAGGAAGTAGTTCTCTGTCACCGTCGTCCTCGGAGATGTTCAGCTCCTCTCTGAGTTCATCCGACATGTTAACTGTTCGTGCCGTCAGACTCCAGCTGCTCCTCGTTCACCTTCTTGTGTCCACAGCAGCCTGAATACTGACAGCAGCTCTTCTTCTTCTTCTTCTTCTTCTTCTTCTTCAGCACAAAGCACACTTCCTGTTTTCTTCTTCTGCTGCTGATTGTCACAAACAACACAACGTCTCTTGAAGACAATAATTATGTTTGTTTTTATTGGACAGATGTGATGACGTGACAGAAGCACATTCAGACGTTAATGTGTCAGAATAAAGTGATTGATTGTTTAGGTGAGACGACTGAGAGCGTCTTTAAATGAACGATTGACGATAAGTGATGTAAACGATCACAGTCGCTCGCTGACACCATGGACTGTAGGTCAAAGAGTAATCAGATTACAGCTGCAGGACCGCGTCAGTCTGACACACTCTGAAAAACAAAACCTCACAAAAGACAAATCTGTCAGATTAAAAGAGAGCGAGCCTCCACACAGTTAATGATCAATGTGATCGATCGGTTCAGAGTTATTGATCCCTGCTGATAGAAGATACGGATCCAAAAGGTTCAAGTTCAGACCTGAATGATCTTATGTGATCAGTGACATCACCTGTGTGTGTGTTGGGGGGGGGGGTTAAAGGTCCAGCTGGCTCCTTTTATTTCCTGGTATCCATGGCAACTGTGTCATTAAAAACATGTCAATAATTAATGTGGACTTTTGAGTCGTCTGTGTTCTTTCTGAAAACACACGCACACACACACGCACACACACACACACACACACACAGTGTATTCATGTAACACCAGAGAGAGAGTGTGTGTGTGGTAGAGCAGCAGCAGACTTCGCTCCGGATGCAGGAAGTCCTCGTCGGCAGCAGCTTCACTCCAGTGACTCGGGTCATCGGGACTAACTGGGACGACTGGGAGCTTTTACTGCAGCGGGACGGGTGATGTTTCCTGTGGAACACACGAGTGAAGAGACGCAGGTGAGTGGAGCTCGTGACCCGGCTGATCACAGAGGGTATTGATCTGTTATTGACCCGTCAGTGCAGGAAGTAAAGAGTAGCTGCACTCGAGTACCGTGAGAAGCTGTAATCAGTGGATCATGATGACGTGAAACCAAAAGCAGCTGCGTCACTGACAGAACCTGTGACAGAACCTGTGACAGAACCTGAGACAGAACCTGAGACAGAACCTGAGACAGAACCTGTGACAGAACCTGTGACAGAACCTGATCAGCTCACATGATCAATATCCTGCAGCAGCGACACTGACAGGCTGTTTATCTAAAATAACAATAATAATAATAGTGATAATAATTCTATTGATCACCATCAGAGCAGATTTGACTGAAAGTTCAGGAAAGTTTCTGAACGATGCGTTCAGGTGTCACATCACTGTGGGACGTCTGAGTTCTCTGCTGACAGATCTAATCTCTCTGAAGCTCCGCCCACTGCAGACAAACATCATGAAGTCATCATCATCTTCATCATCGCCATCTACCTCAGTGACGGCAGCAGAAGCTCAGCTCCCGTCCTCTTCACCGTCTCCTCGTCCTCCTCCCAGCCTGCAGAGTCCAGAGCTGCAGGACGAGTTTCTGAGGGGTGAGAAGACGACATGACGACAACGACACAATGACACAATGACACAATGACACAATGACACAATGACAAAACGACAACACAACATCAGCAAGACAACGGCAGCACAATGGCACAACGATCCAGAATTACACAGAATCGATACACACATACACACACACAATGATGCAACATTACATTAAAAACACAAAATGACCACAAAGACGATGCTGAATGGACAGAAAACAGAAAAAGCACAAAATCACATTAAAATAATCACAACAATAAAATTTTCTAGTTTGCTTGTTTTTCAGCTTTTTCAGTAAAATTCAAGCGATTTCAAATTACCCGAACCAAAACTCTCCAGAACCTGGACCCACACCTCAGGACTGTGACGGCAGAAACAGCAGAACAAAACATGTTTACTCTGTTTGTTTGTTTGTTTGTTTGTTTGTTTGTTCGGCTCATGTTGACGTCAGGACACAAACATGGCGACGGGTCCGTGTGAAGATGTTTGTGATGATTTTTGGATCAGAACTTGTTGTTCTGTCTGAATCTCCGACATCTGTCTCACTTTGGTCTTCTTTTGTTTTCAGCATGCCGGATCAAGTTTAGGTCTCGTAGTGACATCACTGAGTCCAGTGACTCCTCCCCCCTCTCCCCCTCGTCTCCTCTGTCCTCCCCCCTCTCCCCCTCCCCCTCCTCCCCCCTCTCCCCCTCGTCTCCTCTGTCCTCCCCCTGCACTCCCACCCTGACCTCGTCCCCCCGGAGCTCCTCGTCCTCTCCAGGCTTCAGCAGCAGACAAGGTGAGCAGCTTACAGTCAGACTCGCTGTGATTGGTCACCTCCTCTCTTCCAACATTTAATTAATGATAGATCCGGTATAAAGTTCTGTTTGATGGGTCGGTGTGCTGGTTCTGCTCCGCTGCAGAGCAGCTCTTCTGTTTCATGCTACTCTGAACTGAGTCTCCATGTTTGTCTGCGTCCAGCCCGTCTGTCGCTGTCCAGCCCAGAGCTGCTGTCAGAGCTGAAAGACTCGAAGACACGCTCCCTCAAACATGTCCCCGCCCACCACGGACTGACCACCGTCTTCTCCGGACGAGGACGAGGACGAGGAAGAGCGGTGAGTGCCATCTAACAGTTACACATTCAGACAGGAACTCGTCATTCAGGACGAGATTAAAAATGAATCTGCAGGACGAAAACCTGCCTCGTCCTCAGAGTCCTGACTGAGTCAAGTGTGAACAACTGACATCAAACACATGTTGATCTGATTCAGTGTGACGTCACTGACTGATGACATCATCATCTCTGATGTCTGTCCAGAACAGACGTCCAGGAATCCCCTGAGAAATCAGACAACAGACCATTCAGAACTCCCTTTAGAATCCTCATGTTTTAAGGTTTCTACAGCATCACAGTGATGCAGTTCATCCGTGAACACACTGCTAACAGGACATGCTAACAGCTAACTCTGCTAACTTTGGATCAACACTATTTGACGGAACCGGCCTGTACGGTGCTGTTAGCATGTTAGCATGTTAACGTCTGTCAGATTTGGACTTCCTCCTTCTTTACATGAAAATCAGATGTAGTTTTAATTCTGTGACCAGTTGATAACGATGAAATTGTCCTTGTCTCCCCCCAGGTCTCTGGCCACGCCTCCTCCACACAACCAACCAATCAGAAGACCCCGCACTGATCAACAGCACCTGGACCAGAGCCAGAACCAAGACCGCTGAACCTCTCCGATTCTGTCACTGATTATTCTTTGCTGATTGTTTCAAACTGAGCCTGAGGAGAGGAACCCGACCCCGCTGTCGTATCGATGGAAATTAATCTTTCAGCTTCAGAGAAACTGGAAATAAAAAGTATCAACACACGTTTAATATTCAAGAAGTTTATTTAGTGAGTTCTCTTTGAACATGTGAACAGTCACAGCTGCAGGACCACCTGTTGTTAGAGGTCCGTTACAATCCTCACATCACCACACAGGCTCACATATGTCAGAGCAACTCATAATATCTCTGAACTTCAGTTTCATTCAGGCCCGTTGATGACCAGAGCAGAACCTTTAACAGAAACCAGAGTTACGGTTAGTTCTTGCGTCCAATTCCAGACAACTTTCTACAAATCAAACACAACTATCGTGTTCAAATAAAGAAAAAGAAAGACAAGTAGAAGACGAACAGTGTGATGGCCCTGCACCAATCCTAGGGCCATATGATTTCCGCGATCACGGAATCGGGGACGGAATCGGCTGATTAAAACGGATTCTACTTTTTAATGCGGAGTATCGCAGAATTTGACATAATTTCACTGAAATGCTGTTTTAATGTGGAAGAGGAACGTATGTCCGGGGAAAACTGCACGGAGGGAAGCAAATCTGGGAGGCACAACAAGCCGCGTCCGCCCCCCTCAGTCCCCACAGATTGAGCTCCCCCATCAAAACATTGTGAGCATGGCGGAGCGGCTGCTCACGGCTCCGTCTTCGTCGGCGAAAAAACTGAGAAACTCGACATTTACCCCTCAGTACAGAACCGAGCAGTTCCTGAACAACTTTTATGTGTCAGGTGAACTGTTGTTTTGCAAAGAAGCAGACCTGAGAAATCATAATTAAAGGTGTAATGCGTGAGAGTTAGCCACCTGTCCGATTCATATTATCGGCATATAATACCAGAGTGACTGCTAACAGTAGCTGCTGTTAGCTAGTTTGTCCCGTTAGCCACAGCCCTGTTAGCTGCCTGGGCTGGGAGCTCAGAGGACAGCGGGAGGGTTGGTGTTTTCACTGCTAGCTGGTTAGTATGCTAACTTGACATAACATCACAAGTATAATTTCTCATTTTGTTGGTCATCTTTGCTAAATTGCTTTTTTAATATTTACGACTTAAATTTTCAGAACAATCTTGGCATGCAAACATGTCCTGGATCTGCCTGAGAGCTGACCATGTTTGTATTCAATGAAACCCATAAAAACACAAAATATACAACTGTATGAAGACATGATGAAGTCAAATGTTTTTGATGCACTTTACTGTACGGTACAGTATTGAGGAAATATGTTTGTCACCTCAATTAATTTAAGGTAATTCCTATTTATTTTGTGTACATTTTAGGAATTCCATAAAATTAAAACAGAAAAAAACGGAATTTGGGAAAAAACAAAACGGATTTTATAGGTTTCTACAATCCCAACACTCCATCATTCAGCAAGTTTTATTTCAGTGGTGGAAATGAGCACTGAATGTTGAACACGTCACAGTTTCTGAACTAAAGATGATTTTAAGTGGAATAAAAACACGACAACTTCAATACAAATTAATTTCCAAATGTGTTGGAGATGGAGGTCACCGGCTCAGACAGCAGAGTCTCCACAGGGATCCCAGACGTACGGTTTCTCTTGCAAGTTTGCTCGTGGGATTTAAGGCCACGAGTTCTTGCAAAGCTTTTCCCACACTGGTCACAGCCGTATGGTTTCTCCCCAGAGTGAACGATATAGTGTCTTTTTAAACCGGCCAGATTAGAAAAGGCTTTGTCACATCGCTCACAGGGGTAGGGTCTCTCTCCTGTGTGAATGTATTGATGTTGTTTTAGTTGAGTTGACAGAAGGAAACTTTTCCCACACTGGTCACACTGGTGTGGCTTCTCTCCGCGGTGCATTTTAAGGTGGATTGCCCATCTTCCTTGAGTGGCGAAGGTTTTCTCACAGTATTCACAGTTGTAGGGTTTCTCTCCTGTATGCAAACGATGATGGATCTGAAGGTAACCTCGAGTTGTGAAAGCTTTCCCACACTGGTCACAGCTGTAAGGTCTCTCTCCAGTGTGAACACGTTTGTGGATGTTCAGGTCACCTGAGGTTAAGAAGGCTTTGCTACACTGGTCACAGCCGTACGGTCTCTCTCCAGTGTGAGCGCGGCGGTGGACTCTGAGGTCGCCTGATGTTCTGAAGTGTTGGCCACATTCTTCACAGCCGTACGGTTTCTCTCCTGTGTGAATGCGTTGATGGATTTTCAGCGTGTACTTTGACAGGAAAGCTTTCCCGCACTCATCACAGCCGTGCGGTTTCTCTCCTGTGTGAATGCTTTGGTGGATTTTTAGGGAACTGGATGTAGCAAAGGTTTTCCCACATTGATCACACCCGTGTGGTTTCCCTCCGGTGTGACCTCTCGGGTCGACTTCTGATTTCTTCGGTGATGTCGGTATTTTGTCCAACTGCTTATGTCCCTTTGATCCTTCCTGTTTCTATGGCAACAGAGAGAGAGAGAGTGAGATGAACTATTCAAAACATTAAATGATCTTTAAGTCAACATGAGAAAATTATCCACTGATCCTCCAGAAGTCCAACTGTTGCAGCTGACAGGAACATCAAAGTCCGGACAGAAGGCTGTTTTACGTCACGTGTCACATTTTGTGAGGTTCGTACAGCAGCGTCCAACAGTTTGACACCAGGTAGACGAGCTCTCTAACTGTCCTGTTAACCTGAACTGGACCAGAACGTCTGAGAATGACAGCAGAGTTTGGATCCACAGTGAAACCAGGTGCTGGAAGATGTTTCCAGCAGACCCAGCACAACCTACAATGAGACCAAACACACCTCTGAGCTCTGACACAGCTACATGAAGAGTTTGGTTCCTCTCTAAAACTACAGAATGCTCCTTTAAGAGGATCCTGTTTGTGGACTTTAGCTTCACAGTTTACACCATCATCCTTCACATCCCCCCTCAGCTGGTCAGAACCCTCCTCCACCCTCAGCCTGACCTCTAGCACTGCACCCCCACCGCCACAATTATCCCCCAGGCCAAACGACTCACTTTGGCTGAGTGCTGTCGAGACGACCCGGCCCAACACCTCCAACAAAAGACACCTTGGGAGAACAAAAGAGGATGCTCACCTCCACCACCATTAAGTGGAGGAGGAGAGACCTCCAACACTTCACACCTGGATGAAAAGGCCCAACACAGACAGCCCCTCCTCTGAGCTGAGAGCTGCAACGGGCCAGGCTCTGGTTCTACAGGAGTCAGGACGAAGCCCCTGAACCTGGACCCTGGAGATCTGGTTTTAATCTGTACTGGTGTTGAAGAGTACACCGCCACTCTCTGGTGTTGCTGAGAACATCAACAGGAAGTGATAAGAACCTGACCAGAACCTGTTGACATTATTGATTCAATGCTTCAGTAATATTTTGTGCTACAGCTGATGATCGAATCTTATTCATCAATTAAAAAGTCAGCAAAAGGCTCAAAATGGCGTCTCGGCGCGTTTTGTTTTGTCCGACCGCTTCAACACCAAACAATTCATCTAGAGGAACATGTGAGGAGCAGAACCAGACCCTGTTGGACTGAGAGCAGACAGCAGCTGATTATCTGGACTCAGATCTCCAACAAATATGATCGATGAAGTTTGGACCTGCAGGAAGTTTCTGCTCGCAGCAGATGAAGCCGGGAAGACAAGATGGCCGACAGTCAAAAACAGGTCCAAACACACTGTTGCATTTGTTCTGAACTGAAACAAACACGACCAGCAGCAACAACTTCACGACAACAATGAAGCTGAAGTGACAACGAGCTTTCATGTCTTCAGTCTCTTCCAGATGGAACCAGAACCCACAGAGACATTTAGAGATCTGACCCTGGACCAGAACAACTCAGTGACCCGATGATACACAGAACCCTCCAGACTCATCATGACGTCATGACCACTGACCTGAACGCTGCTGCCGCCAGAGCACGCGCCTCCTGTTCTTCTGGGGTTCTGGTTCTCCATCGTTCTGCGGGTCTCCTCTGTGTCCTGGACTCAGTCTGGATTCTGTCCGGAGGTCTTCAGGCTCACATATAAGAGCGTGACGTGGAGGGGCGGTCCTGTTCCCGCCACTGCTCTGATTGGTTCATGGCCCTAAGGACCGCCCACTGCTTCTTCTTCTGTGTTTTGTGCTCTGATCCGACTGAACTGCAGCTGAAGAGAAACAAAACTCCTAAAATATTAAACTTCAGTTCAGTCAAAGTAAAATAAATGATTTAATATTTAAATCATATTTTATGATTCGTTTCACTGTGAAGGATCAAACACTGAAAGTTAATGTCAACAAGGTGAATTGTATTAATAGTTGCTGATTAATTTCGGAGAGGCTGAATTAATGTTCAATATATTTATTGATTTTTTTCCAGAACAGAACTTCAGTTATAAATAATATTTCTGATTGATTTCGGTGTCAAAGTAAAACAGCTGACAGATGTTCTGTCACACTGTTTAGTTACATCAGAACTCTGGATCAGAACCACACAGGGCAGAAGCCGAGTCAAACACACCTCGTGTGTTCTCGCGATGTCTCCGCGTCCCACGGATTCTTATGCTGCGTTCATGAGACCTCGGAACTCTAACACCTACAAGTCTGAACCGCTGCTTGTGGACCCGGGACCCGATTTCATGACGGAGCAGCTGTCTGACGTCACGGGAGGGGGGAGGATGTCTGTGACGAGGACAGTTTTCATTTTATCTGCTCAGCTCCGTTTATGTTCACAGAATGTACCCGGATGTCCGACCTCTTTCTGTGCCCTGAACGCATCACAAGTGACGCTGTGGGACCGCGAGAACACGGAGGCCTCTTGAGATTCAGCAGTGCTCCTGAACCAGCCTGAATTTACCGGGCAGAACACGGACCGGGTCACACAGTAAACCTGCTGGATCCCAGCTACCAGGCGCACTACAAGAACGGAATGGAGGAGGACCACCGGAACCCGAACCACCAGAGCAAAGACCCGGATCACTGGAGCAGAGACTCGAACCACCGGAGCAAAGAGGTTCGTGTTGTCGGTTCATTTGGTCGGCTCACTGTCAGTGGTTCTGTTCTGCATGTTTCCGGGTATCGATCCAGATCATGTTGTGTGAAGCAGACTCATGTTTGAATGTTCTGTTCTAAGTTTATGACGAGCCGACCGCCATTTTGTGCCCCGCGGTAAAAACTAGGCTGACGTCATTCAGATGAAGTGTAGAATGAGTCCGTGCTGATCGACTGCGGATCGATATTCCGCCTCAATGGTCCCCGTGAACACATCCAGTGTCCTGATGACGAAACACGAACACGTGTCTCCGTCCGGCCGCCATTTTGTGTTCTGCTCGAAGTCATGAGGTTTAAAGTTGTGACCTCTGACATGTGTAGTTTACGCACACACACACACACACACACACACTGAAGCAGTCCAGACAAACATCATCAGATCTGCAGGTTGTTTCCTCCACATCACTGCAACATATCATTGGTCACTAGCGCCACATGGTGGACACAGGAAGTGTTATTTCACCACTTTAGTTCAGGTCCAGTAAAGTCGTGCACACGCAGGCGTCCACGTGCGACAGCACCACAGCCGGCGTCCGTGGGTCGAGGGCCGATCATCGCTGCTGCAAGCTTTAATTATCATCAGTTCAGCTGACAGTCAATACTTTGATCAATGAAGAGTAAATATTAATAATGATGATATTTTGTGTTTGATCTTATAATTTAATACTTGGCTGTAATTTCATTAATCATTGTTCGATATTTCTCTCTGCGTGTTTCTGGATCATCGCTCACTGAGCTGATTTATTGATCTGGATCGTCGGGCCTCTACTGACGGGTCACTCACTGTTTGTGTCTCTGTCTGCAGGATCACCAGAGAGCGCATCCTGGGAGGAGACCACACAGCTGTGACCAGTGTGGGAAAGCTTTCCAACGCAAGAGTCACCTGGACGCCCACCACAGCGTCCACACGGGAGAGAGACCACACAGCTGTGACCAGTGTGGGAAAGCCTTTGCCAGAGCCGGAACCTTAAAGATACATCAGCGTAGTCACACCGGAGAGAGACCGTACAGCTGTGACCATTGTGGGGCGTCTTTCCAACACAAGACTCACTTCATAACCCACCAGCGCACGCACACTGGAGAGAGACCATACAGCTGTGACCAGTGTGAGAAAGCTTTTACGACTGATAAATACCTTAAAATCCATCAGCGCTCCCACAGCGGGGAGAAACCCCACAGTTGTGACCAGTGTGGAATGACTTTCATCAGACGAACTACACTCAACCGCCACCAACGCATTCACACTGGAGAGAAACCGTATCAGTGCGACCTCTGTGGGAAGTGCTTTGCTCGAGGCAGCGCCCTTCAAGTCCATCGTCGCCTTCACACCGGAGAGAAACCGTACTGGTGTGAAGAATGTGGGAAAACTTTTCCTCAGCTGTCTGCGCTATCCCTCCACAAGCGCAGTCACACTGGAGAGAAACCTTACAGCTGTGACGTGTGCGACAAAGATTTCTCTTCGTTAAACAGCTTACAAGGTCACAGACGCATTCACACCGGAGAGAAACCCTACTGGTGCGAAGAATGCGACAAAACTTTTACTCAGCTGTCTACACTTTCTAGCCACAAGCGCAGTCACACAGGAGAGAAACTGTCCAGCTTTGATACATGTCAGAAAGCCTTCACCTGTCAGAGCAGCCTGAGCGGCCACAGATGTGTTTGTCATGAAGACAAACTGTACTGATGTCGCCAGTGTGGCCAAACCTTTCCCCAACGCAGAGCTCTTCATTCACACATGTGCAATCACACTGCAGCGGTCTGAGTTCTGATCCACTGCTCACACCTCAGGTCACAACAACAGAAGAGCTGTCTGCGCTGAAATGTTTGGACTTGTGGACCTTAAAGAGTCATGATTATGTGAACGACATCATGACATCCTGAAAAACACACAATATCCACAAAAAAGTTGGAATTACATTTATTTTATTGTGTGTTGTGAAACAACAAACAAAAAGTGTTTGTGCCTTTGGAAGACAAACTGTCTTTTAATAGAAACATTGATATTTGATATTTGCTTTATTGATATTTTGTGCCTTAGACTTTTACTCTCTGAAATGTAAACTGACAAATGTTCAATGTTATTTTTATTGGTTCTGTTAATCTTCGTCTGGTCTGGTTCTTTTGGACCTGGACAAAACCCTCAGACTGAAGAACAGAAACATCAGACGACGTTACAGAGTTGCTGATTTTAAGTTGTGTTTTCAGTAAAAATCTTACATGTTGCAGTTTCAACAGTTGATTATTGATTAGGAAACTTGTTACTGTTCAAACATCCCTTCTGTTTTAATGATTGTGCTTCATTAAATAAACGTTTACACAATTTTTGTTTTATGGAACAAAACACTTGTGATATTTTTGTGTCTCTGAGCAGTTAAAACATTTTAATTCAGAATCAAAATACTGTATCAAAATTGTTTTTGTTACAGATGCTCCGTGCAAAGTAGAAATAGAAATACAGCATAAATGGAAACAAGAGATAAAGATATAAATAAAATATTAAAGTAGACTAATAGAATAAAATAAAATAACATAAAGTAGACAATAAAATAAATATTAGATAATAAAGTAGAAAGTCTTGAAATATATGCAACACAATATACAGTGAGATAATATTTACAATATACAGAGAAATAGTTGTGACGTTTAATTACAGTTTTGCTTTGACATTTTTTAAATATAAATGGTAAAAAGTGTCAGGCGTGTTCGTTTGTTTGAGATTTGAGAATAAACAGACTATAAGAGAAGACGGACTACAATGTACCGTTAACTATTAAGAATTGTATGATTAAGTAAAAGCAATAGCTTGGTGGACCACGGATCACAGGCAGCAGATCCCTAAGCAGCAAAGCTGTTAACTGCTACCAATCACCCAGAAAAAGATGCACAGTTTCAGTATACAATGCATTGTGTGGTTTCAGTTGAAACTAATGTGTGAATTGTCATTGGTCTAACAAATAGATGAGATGAATAGCTTTAATTGGCCAAGTAGGAAAAAAAGGTGGGAACTGTGGTTCAGACTTTAGCCCTCCTATCGGGGGTGCACAGACTGGTCCCAGTTTCTTGGCACATGAAACCTGATCCCCTGGAGACATCACATCTGGCTTTGGCATTGTAAAGACAATCAGTATTGTATCATAGTAACTGAGTCACGGTTTGGCAGACCTCACATTCCAATGGGCAATGAGCGATGTGCAGGTTTTATGGGCAGTGTCTTTGTTAGGGCGTCGCAGGAAGTGTGGGCATGGGGACAGATAAGAACACACTATTTATGTAAACATGGTCATAGGGCCATGTGCTAAGTGGTCAGCAGGACAGACTATACTTTGGTGGGTCATAATGAAAATGTGAAAATCCTAAAAAAAGTCTGATTGATTTAATTCTTGATGACAATTAATCAATTAAAGATCAATCAGTATCAACGTCTGTCGTTTATATAGATAAATGATGAAGATCACAAAGAGTCATGTGTGAAAATCTTAACATGTTGTCTTTACATCTTGTGACCCAACAGAACCGGCGCCTGGTGCTCAGTCGGGTCACTCACGTGTTTGTGGAGTTGTTGTAATGAGAAGTCTGTAAATAAAGTTCACATTGTTTCATCTCGTCTTAGTCCCTGAGACAGAAAAACGACACCAGGACCAAAGTTCTGAATAAAAATGAGTCAGTGTTGTAGCTGAAGGTTCTAATAACACCACAGAAGAAGATGGCCGGCTCCGGACCAGCTGTGTGTGGAAACTGATCATTACACTTAAAAACTAATGACCCGTGTGACTCAGATCCAGAGTTCTGATGAAAGTAAACACCAGTGAGACAGAACATTGTTATTCATTAGTTTGATTAATATTTTATCATGTTGGTTGTTTATTTTTCTTTGACACTGAAATCAATCAAAAATATTATTTATATAGCTGAAGTTCTGTTCTGGAACAAATCAATAAATATTGTAATCACTGTCCAGTTCAGTCACTTGGAAGGTGAGAGTAGGATTCTTGACTCGTTTCCATCGAACAGAAATGAGAGTTTCTCTTAGTGTTTCCTTGTTGCTGTTTATTTAAAGTTTCACATGAATACTGGTACTTAGATTTTAGGACTTTGAGGTATTATTGATACGGTGATATTTCTTGTCTGATGGCTTAATGATGGTTTCACGGTAGAAATCATGTGCTCCCTTCACCTGCTACCCAGAACTAACCTAAAATGACCTACATATAAACACCTGGCGGCCAGCTGCAGTCAGTGACACAAACCAAAGTCCCCCATGGGTCAAAACAGAACATACAGGCACAACTGGCTCCTTCAAATATACTGAACATGAATTTAGCTTCTCTGAAATTAATCAACAACACTTTATTTATTATTAATATAATTCACTTTGTTAACATTAACGTTCAGTGTTTGATGCTTCACTGTGAAACGAATCATAAATTAAGATTTAAATATTTAAATAATTTATTTTACTTTGACTGAACTGAAGTTTAATATTTTAGGAGTTTTGTTTCTCTTCAGGTGCAGTTCAGTCAGATCAGAACACAAAACACAGAAGAAGAAGAAGAAGAAGAAGAAGAAGAAGAAGAAGAAGAAGAAGAAGAAGTGGGTGGTCCTTAGGGCCATGAACCAATCAGAGCAGTGGGCGGAACAGGACCGCCCCGCCAGGTCACGCTCTTATATGTGAGCCTGAAGACCTCCGGACAGAATCCAGACTGAATCCAGGACACAGAGGAGACCCGCAGAACGATGGAGAACCAGAACCAGAACCCCAGAAGAACAGGAGGCGCGTGCTTTGAGGGCAGCAGTGTTCAGGTCAGTGGTCATGACGTCATGATGAGTCTGGAGGGTTCTGTGTATCATCGGGTCACTGAGTTGTTCTGGTCCAGGGTCAGATCTCTAAATATCTCTGTGGGTTCTGGGTCCATCTGGAAGAGACTGAAGACATGAAAGCTCGTTGTCACTTCAGCTTTCTTAGCTGCCATCTTGTCTTCATGTCTTCTTTCTGCTGCGGACAGAACTTTCCTGCAGGTCCAAACTTCATCGATCATCTTCATCAGAGTTCTGAGATCATCAGCTGCAGCACAAATATTACTGAAGCATTGAATCAATAATGAATCTGATTTCTCTCAGACTCTCACACTGGACCTCTGCTGGTCTCAGCTCTGCAGTCACTCATTCACACTGCCATTACTCAACTAAATACAGAGAAATGTCCCACAAAGCAACGTTACAGGACCAAACAAAAGAAACGTAGTATTTTAAAAGGGATTCAAGTCCTGCTGCCTCCCGTGTATTGGCACCACGTTCACATTATTATTGGTTCGATATCGACGTCTTTGTTAAAGCAACACTAGAGAGCAGCGGTGTAGTCAAGTACAGAAGCACAGATTAAAACCAGATCGTCAGGGTCCAGATTAAGGAGCTCTGTTCTGACTCCAATAGAACCAGAGCCGGGCCTGCTGCAGCTCTTTGAGGAGGGGCAGTCTGTTGGGCCTTTTCATCCAGGTGTGAAGTATTGGAGGTCTCTCCTCCCCCTTCATGATGGTGGAGGTGAGCATCCTCTTTTGTTCTCCTGATGTCTCTTTTGTTGGAAGAGTGCATAGAAAAACAAAGCGCGGAGGTGTTGGGCCGGGTCGCCTCGACAGCACTCAGCCAAAGTGAGTCGTTTGGCCTGGGGGATAATTGTGGAGGTGGGGGTGCAGCCGTAGAAGTCAGGCTGAGGGTGGAGGAGGGTTCTGACCAGCTGAGAGGGGGATGTGGAGGATGATGGTATAAACTGTGAAGCTGAAGTCCACAAACAGGATCCTCTTAAAGGAGCATTCTGTCCTTTTTAAAGGCAGGAACACACTGACCCAACCGCTGGACGTCTGAGGCATTTGGGGAGACTCCGAGTTCGGGAACAAATCTGTTCGGTGTGTTTAGCTGCGTTGGAACCATGCGGACAGTGTCTGCTCCTATTCAAGCATGCGAAGTCTAAGAAGGTTGGCTGTTCTCCGATTGGTTGTGTGCTAGCTGTATGACCATTATGATTGGCTAGCGAATTAGCGTGGTGTGTTGGAGGGGAGGAATACTGTGTGCACTTCGTTTTTCTATGCACTCCATTCCATCATTTCCTGTTTTCATGCATCTCACGCAAGTGCAGAATGTACACGCTACTGTGGAGTCGGCAGCACATCGAAGCGATGTGTTCAGTGCAAATTTTCTGTCAGGTCAGGTCAGGTGAGAGGCAATGGAATGGCCTCTAGAGAAGAACCAAACTCTTTGTTTACATGTGGAGGACCCTGCCATTCGTCGTGTAGCTGTGTCAGAGCTCTGAGGTGTGTTTGGTCTTATTGTGGGTTCTGCCGGGTCAGGGTGGAGTCTAAAAACATCATCCAGCACCTGGTTTCACTGTGGTTATAAAACTCTGCTGTCATTCTCAGATGTTCTGGTTCTGTTCAGGTTAACAGGACAGTTAGAGAGCTCGTCTACGTCATGTCAAACTGTTGGACGCTGCCGTACGAACCTCACATCATGTGAAACGTGACGTAAAACAGCCTTCTGTCCAGACTTTGACGTTCCTGTCAGCTGCAACAGTTGGATTTCTGAAGGATCAGTGGATAATTTTCTTATGTCGATTTAAAGATCATTTAATGTTTTGAATAGTTCATCTCACTCTCTCTCTCTCTGTTGCCATAGAAACAGGAAGGATCAAAGGGACAGAAGCAGTTGGACAAAATACCGACATCACCGAAGAAATCAGAAGTCGACCCGAGAGGTCACACCGGAGGGAAACCACACGGGTGTGATCAATGTGGGAAAACCTTTGCTACATCCAGTTCCCTAAAAATCCACCAAAGCATTCACACAGGAGAGAAACCGCATTGCTGCAACGAGTGCGGGAAATGTTTCCTGTCCAATGGTATGCTGAAAACACACCAACGCATTCACACAGGAGAGAAACCGCACTGCGAGGAGTGCGGGAAATCTTTCTCCTCCAAGAGTGCGCTGAAAATCCATCAACGCATTCACACTGGAGAGAAACCATACAGCTGTGAAGAATGTGGCCAACACTTCAGAACAACAGGCCACCTCAGAGTCCATCGACGCACTCACACTGGAGAGAGACCGTACGGCTGTGAAGAATGTGGTCATCATTTCAAAACAACGGATGGCCTCAAAATCCATCGGCGCTGTCACACAGGAGAGAGACCTTACAGCTGTGACCAGTGTGGGAAACTTTTCAAAACTTCAGGCGGCCTTCGGAAGCATCAAAGCATTCACACAGGAGAGAAGCCGTATGGCTGTGAAGAATGTGGCAAACACTTCAGAACAACGTATTACCTCAGAGTCCATCGGCGCTCTCACACTGGAGAGAGACCGTACGGTTGTGACCAGTGTAGTAAAGCCTTCTTTTCGTCAGGTACGCTGACCAAACACAGACGTGTTCACACTGGGGAGAGACCTTACAGCTGTGACCAGTGTGAGAAAGCTTTCACATCTCGGGGACACCTTAAGATCCATCGACGTATACACACAGGAGAGAAACCATACCCCTGTGAGCAATGTGACGAAGCATTTGCTTCTCTGGGTTATTTGAAAACACATCGAATTGTTCATGGGGAGAAACCATACGGGTGTGGCCAGTGTGGGAAAAGCTTTGCGAGGATTAGTGGCCTTAAATCTCACAGCCAAATCTGCAAGAGAAACCACATGACCGGGACCACCTTGAGACTCTGCTGTCTGAGCCGGTGACCTCCATCTCCACCACGACAGTGACATGATGCAGGAGTGAAGATCTGTCAGAACTTGCTTGGTACTGAGGTGTTTCAGTGAACCGCTCGTTAATTCTGCAGTTACAACTCCAAATTTCATCAACAGTAATCAACATCTCTGTTTTTATCTTGTGACAAGGTGTCAGAATTATTACTAATAATTTTTGCAGCACAGAAAAACAATAAAAACTGGAGTGACGAGCTGAAGTCCAATCAGCACTATACTGTTTAATACTGACCTGTCCACTGGCCTCAAATGGATCAGCGCCATCTGACCGTTGCTCTACTATCTCAGTTTCATTGTCAGATCCAATTTTTTTATATATTTAAAAACATTTGTAAATTAATCTGTATTCAAGTTGTCGTGCCTTTAATCCACTTTAAATCATCTTTAGTTCAGAAACCGATGACGTGTTCAACATTTTCACTCTGACAAGTTAAAACTCATTAAAAATACTGAAAACTGCGGAAGCTTGTTTCTGCCACTGAAATAAAAAAAGGAATCAAATTAAAACTGAGCTTGATGAAAGAAATGTTCCCGTTATAAGTTGTAAGAAAAGATGAAATATTGAAATCATAAGGAAAAAAGTTGTGAGTGACACTAATTGAAGAATTTAGACCTTTTATTTGATAATTTTGAGTCATTATTTGGTGATTAAAGTCATAATGTGAATAAAAGTCCAGATTTATTTTGATGGAAGTAAAAATGAAAAAGTTTTCACATGTTTCTTTAACTGAAGTGAGCTTCAGTAGAAACTCACACATTTATTTAAATGTGCTGAATGATGGAGTCTTGTGATTGGTGCAGGTCCTTCATATTGTGCTTCTTCTATTCGATAATTCTTGTATTTCTAAAAACCCAATGTGTCATGTTTCACTAAACATATTTGGCTGCTCAGTGATGCAGACACAGTCTTGTTTACCGTCAGCCTTTCATTTGGTTTTCGCTCTGAGTTGAACACAGATGAAGTGAAGGTTCTCAGGATAAAGTTCAACTCTTTGGTTCTTCAGCTATGAGTTGTTGAGTTATCAGCTGAAGTGTGAACAGCTGTTTTCTGTTCAGTGAGGTTGAAGAGACGAAAACAAATTAAATGTTCTGCAGAAGTTCTGATTGGATCAAATCTTGTGTCTTTTCTTTCTTCGTCTTTATTTGAACACGTTAGTTGTGTCTGATTTGTAGAAAGTCTGCAGGAATTGGATGCAAGAACTAAATGTAATCTCTGGTTTCTGTTAAAAGTTCGGTTCTGGTCATCGACGGACCTGAACGACACCGTCTGACCATAAAATGAAACTAAAGTTCAGAGATAATCTGAATTGCTCTGAGAGATTTGAACCTGTGGGAGAGCCTGCTAGTGATACAGTCAGTGCTGTATGGACTCTACCAGCCTAGTTAATGTGGTCAGTCAGGGACGTAGTCCAGAAAGCCAGACTGATAACACAGTTTATAACACTGAGACTGTCACCTTCCCTCACCACTCTCTCACTGAATCATCCTCTAAATGTGTAAATCACAATAATCTAATGTTGATCTCCTCTGTCAGTGGGGAAATGTCTCAGCAAGCAGCATCTTTAAAATTACTTCCAAATTACCAAAATAATGAGCTCAAGATGTCTAAAAGAAATCACCCCAACATGATGTAGCAATGATATTCTGCTAGTGAGACAACGAGACAACATCTTTAACTTCACTGAACATCAGAAGTTCATCAGGATCCAGTTGGAGTTCATCATGAGAATATCTTTATTATCTGGGGTAAAGCTGAGAGAAATGACAAAACATTGCTTTGTCACTCACACCTCCTCCATTCACAGACCTGAAGAGAGGCGTGACCCGAAAGTCTCAGGTAAATATACTAAAGTATATTCAGCACATATCAGATTATTTGTATGAATATAATATATAATTGATGAAATAAATAAATTTAAAATGTGCTGATTCAGCTCTGACACAGCATGTAGTCTGTAAAGTACCTCAGAAGTGTTCTGAGGTCCAGCAGTGAAGACAGAGGTAAACACTGCTGTGCTCATGTCGCCCTCTGGTGGTCGTTTACGAGAACATCAGTGATGAACTCTGATTGTCTGACAGGAATCTTCATCTTCTATCTTATAATCTGTTCTTCATGTGTTTCTGTGAAGAAAACATGGTCCTGCAGCTGAAACACACTGATGAAGTGAAGATGACACAGATCCACATTAAAGACATGACGTTGGACCGAGGTGACCATCAGATCAGAGGGAGGAAGGTTATCTTACCGTGCACGAGGATCACAAACACCACAAACATCTTCATCTTCCTGTCACAGCTACAACAAGCACAAAGTCCTCTTTACTGAGCTTCACTTCAGAAACACATGGAGGACATCAGTTCACAGCCAGTCGTCACTTTGCTGCTGCTGACCGTCCACTGACACCAGGACTGAACTGGACTTTCACTTTCAAACGTGTTGCTGCGGATGACCAGTTCTGCCGGATAAAGAAAAGAGGAAGAAAAAACTTGATTTGAAATAACATGGTAAGTCATAAAGAAACGCTGATATCACACATATAATGAGATAATATAACAGTGTAATTATGAATTTAAAAGTAGATCAGGTGAGATTAAAAGCTCCACATGAGCTTTATCAGTCGTCACACCTTCGACAGGATCTCAGACTCTAAATGTTACCGTCACCGTCACCGCCAAGTACTCAGATAATATTAGTGGATTATAATTATTGATACATGTGTTGATCATCGTAGTGACTTTATAAACTGCTGGTAGTTTCATCTGTCATTAAACATCAGCACTTATTATTGATCATCTTTTATTTTAATAACCTGAAACTGCAAATCAACAAGCAATTAAAGTTGTCAGATAAAAGTATAAACGTGCATAAAATTAAGTAAAGTACAATCACCTCAAACTGTACTTAAGTACAGTACTCGATTACTATCTTAAATCTCAGATGTCTGAGTGTCCCTGAACACACCACAGACTGATTGAAAGTTAAATGCAAATGTCTGAACACTGATGGAGGAAAACAGGAAGAGTTCAGGTTTCATGTCAATCAGAGGATGCTGGAACACAACCAGGGTGTGTGTGTGTGTGTGTGTGTGTGTGTGTGTGTGTGTGTGTGTGTGTGTGTGTGTGTGTGTGTGAGAGAGTGAGATTAGGGTTGGATTAATTCGGGATCCGGGCAAGAGGCCACATTTAACATCTGTACGCAGAGTTTGATATTTTGGAGCTACAGGTTTTAATCCTGCTCGCCTGTCGTTAGTAACAGGACAGACAGACAGACAGACAGACAGACAGACAGACATGATATCTGAGCTCTGATTGGTGGGATTAAACCAACAGGATTAATAACAGACCCTCAGCAGAGAGACAGACGGAAGAATTTGGTCAGAGAGCTGAAAACAAACAGACAGACAGGTGCAGAGTGTGGACGACAGGACTCAGACAGACAGACAGACAGACACCAGGTAACCAGGTAAGTGTTTGCTTTGTGGGGGCTGATGGGATACGTTGTAGTTTGAGTGAACAGTGGAGACATTTTAAGGATTTAAAATCTGTTGTGCCCGAGGGGTGAGCATTCCACAGCCTGTAGTCTATAATCTGTAATCTGTAATCTGTAATCTACCTGTGATGACATGAGAAATAAAAGAACACGATATCTTCACGTCAAAGAAAGTCAAAGTTCTGCATCCCTCAGGGTTAATAAACAACATGAAATGGTCCCGTGAGGACCCTGTAAAGCCTGACCCATCAAAACATTGTCAGAAAATTCCAATTTTTTGGAACTGAGATTTTTATAAAACCTTTTTAATGAAATCAGTTCAAAATTTTTTTCTATATCATTTTGTTTATGAGATATTTTTTGTATCAGATTTGATACATTGGGCGTTTTTGGCAACTTTTTGCTCATAACAATGTTGATTTTAGATACAAATCAAATTGTGCAAATAACATTTTGAAAATATAGAACATCTTAGGCCGTTTCTCTCATTGTTTTTTTATACATAAAACTTTTCACAGCCATTTTTTTTCACTTTGTGGTCGGCACAAGAACAGTTTCGGTCCTTGTTCGGGCAAAGATGCACGTTACACCTTCACAGTAGGCATGTGAGAGGTGATTGCTGGTGCACTGCTTGCAAGTGTGTGGTTGTATTGTGGTAGGATTGATGTAGATTACCTGACAAAAATGTGACATGACCATCCAGAGATAAATACCTGCAGTATCAAATTTGATACACACATTTTTAGCACAGTTTAACTGTAATATAAATAGTGAATCACTGAGTGATTATGCATTGATTCAATACATAACATATTTACTTGGAAAAATTAGTAACAATATAAATGTTATTCCTACTGTAACTTCTTGAAAATTAGCAAAGATTTTCCTGAAAAAGTGTGAGAATGATTTAATGACAGCGGCCATTTTGAAAAAGCCCCCAAAAGTCCTTCCACTGCCTGCAGTGGAATCATTATCCACTAGTGGGCAGAATACAGGAACAGGTATCAGGTGATATACAACAGGTTTTTAAGGAAAGTATTGATTATGTTGACAAGATAGAGGTCTCAGAAACTTGCGTATCAAATATGATACAAATGGTCAAATAGGGTTAAGCTCCGCTGTGTCTCCGCAGAGGTTACTTCACATCGCTAATGTTGTTTCTGAGCTCTCTCCATCGAAGGTGTCGGTGTTTAGTCTGACGATGAAAGAATTCTGCGGAGGCCAGTCTGGGTGGAATGATGGAGCCAAATATAATAATCAATAATAATAATAATAATAATAATAAACTTTATTTCTATAGCACTTTTAAAAACAAGGTTTTCAAAGTGCTTTGACAGACAAAGCAAGAATACAATTTACAATTACAAAGGACGATAAAATAAATTGTATGAAATAGTTGAAATAACAGAGGTAATGATTCAAAATTGGTAAAGTGGGTGAGATAAAAGAGATGAAATAAATAAAGTAGGTGAAATAAAAGAAATGTAATAAATAGAATAACACAAAAACAAAACTCAAAGACAGTTGGAGTCAAAATAAACATACAAGGACCACATCACATAAAGGCAAGTCAATAAAAGTGGTTTTAAGAAGTGATTTAAAAGAATTCACAGATCCTGCAGCCTGATCTCCTCAGGCAGGGCGCTCCAGAGTCGAGGGGCCTGATGGGGAAGGTACGGTCCCCTTTAGTTTGTAGTCTGGACTTTGAACGGTTAGGAGGGCCCCGCCTGAGGATCTGAGGCTGCGAGCTGGCTTATAGGGAATTAAAATATCTGTAATATAGCTCGGAGCCAGACCTGAGCGTGCTTTAAAAGTGATCAGTAAAATCTTAAAATCAATTCTGAACAGACGGGGAGCCAATGGAGGGAAGCTAACACTGGAGCGATGTGTTGACGTCTGCTAGAACCTGCTAGAGGCCGAGCTGCTGAATTCTGAACCAGTTGGAGGCCAGAGAGAGATTTTTGATTAATGCCGGAGAGAAGCGAGCTGCGGTAATCTAGTCTGGAAAAGATGAATGTGTGAATGACTTTTTCCAGATCGGGGGGTGTGAGCATGTGTTTTATTCTACTGACAGAGCGTAGCTGATAGAAGCAGGACTGGACCAGTTTATTGACATGAGGGATGAAAGTCGGCTCTGAGTCAAAGAGTACACCTCGGTTTCTTACAGAGGGTTTTATGTTGACGGAGAGGGGAGCGAGGACTCGCTGGTAATGACTAATATTGTTAGGGGGAGTGAACAATATGATTTCAGTTTTGCTGTTGTTAAGCTGTAAGAAAGTTTGGGCCATCCAGCTGTTAATATCTCTGAGACAGTCTAAGATATCAGCTCAGCTTCCAGGGTCACTGGGCCTCAGCGGAAGGTATATTTGTGTGTCGTCTGCACAGCAATGGAACGATACATTATGATGTTTAATAATCTGGCCAAGTGGGAACATGTAATAGGAAATAAAATCGGGCCTAAAGTAGAACCTTCTCGGTACACCACAGGTAATTGGAGTTGTAGATGAGGAATAATTACCTGTGGTGACCGAGAAGGTTCTGTCTAAAAGATAAGAATAAAACCACCTGAAAGCAGCATCGTTGATGCCGACCCAGGTTTTCAGGCGGTCTAATAAAATATCATGATCAACAGTGTCGAACGCTGCACTTAAATCTAAAAGGATTAAAATCTCTCCTCTCTGCTGCTAAAAGAAGGTGGTTGGTTTCTTTGAGGAGGGCAGTTTCTGTGCTGTGAAGCTCTAAAACCTGACTGGAACTTCTCAAAGATGTTGTTTTGAGACATGAACGCTAAAAGCTGCGTAGAAACTTCTTTCTCTAAAACCTTGGATAAAAATGGAAGCTTTGAGATTGGCCTAAAATTATTAAGAACAGAAGGGTCGAGGTTGGGTTTGTTTAAAAGCGGTTGGACCACAGCATGTTTAAAGAGTGTGGGAAAGTGCCACTTTTTAGGGAGCTGTTAATAATCATTAAAATACTGGTGACTGTAGCCTCTTTAATTTAAACTTGGTGGGGATAAAATCAAAGCTGCACGTAGCTGGTTTCATTTTCGGTATGAGTTTGGTTAAAAAGGGCAGTGAGACCGGTTCAAAGCAGCTAAAATAACTATGGATGACCCTGCTGGTCTGTAGGATTGGGTCTGGGGGGAGATGTCTTGCCTGAAATCACTGACTCTATTTCTAAAATAATTTAAGTCCTCACACCTTTCTTGAGAGGCACCGATGGAGGAGTGGAGGAGGGGGAGGTTACTGATTCTGAAACTTTAAATACAATTCTGGGGTCGGAGTGATTTGCTAAAATTAATTTAGAAAATGATGAAATTCGTGCTTCTTTAACTGCATTTTGATAATTTGTCATGGCTTCTTTCCAGGTCTGATAAAACACAAGTCTGCGTCCGAACCAGGGCAGCCTGGTTCTCAAATCCTGGCAAAGTTCTGCTCAGTGCTTTGCCTTCTGCTCTATCAGAAATCCTCTCGAGCCTTCGATCTTCTCTATCTGTGAGGGCCTTTTAAAGCCCCTTTACCTGTACCTACCTACTTCTTCTAATTGGTCGCTTTGATACTGAAGGTCCATCTATCCAGTAGAAAGAGGAGCTGACCTGTCTCTGCTCATCTCCCATAAATCACCTAACTTGGCTGCTGTCAGCCTTAGGTCTTCTCCCTAAAATGGCCCAAATGGTCTTTCCGTCCTTCCATGGGAACATACACGTAAGACATCTCCCACCATCTGGCTTGAGGGTCAAACTCAGTTTTAGTTTTAGTAGCCTGGTCTTCTTGCTAACCTTTGACACACCACAGCTAAATAATGACTTCTGGGCCCCACACCATCTACACTTAACTCACACAAGGAGAAGCAATGGTCATTGTTAAATCAGAACTAAGTTAAATCAAAGATCAGAATGTGTTGCTGAACAGACACCTCACTAACATTAGCCCTGTGTTATTTCACAAAGCTAACATTAGCCCTGTGTTATTTCACAAAGCTAACATTAGCCCTGTGTTATTTCACATAGCTAATATTAGCCCTGTGTTATTTCACATCGCTAACATTAGCCCTGTGTTATTTCACATCGCTAACATTAGCCCTGTGTTATTTCACATAGCTAACATTAGCCCTGTGTTATTTCACATAGCTAACATTAGCCCTGTGTTATTTCACATCGCTAACATTAGCCCTGTGTTATTTCACATCGCTAATATTAGCCCTGTGTTATTTCACATCGCTAACATTAGCCCTGTGTTATTTCACATAGCTAACATTAGCCCTGTGTTATTTCACATAGCTAACATTAGCCCTGTGTTATTTCACATCGCTAATATTAGCCCTGTGTTATTTCACATCGCTAACATTAGCCCTGTGTTATTTCACATCGCTATTATTAGCCCTGTGTTATTTCACATCGCTAACATTAGCCCTGTGTTATTTCACATCGCTAACATTAGCCCTGTGTTATTTCACATAGCTAACATTAGCCCTGTGTTATTTCACATAGCTAATATTAGCCCTGTGTTATTTCACATCGCTAACATTAGCCCTGTGTTATTTCACAAAGCTAACATTAGCCCTGTGTTATTTCACATCACTAACATTAGCCCTGTGTTATTTCACATAGCTAACATTAGCCCTGTGTTATTTCACATAGCTAACATTAGCCCTGTGTTATTTCACATAGCTAATATTAGCCCTGTGTTATTTCACATCGCTAACATTAGCCCTGTGTTATTTCACAAAGCTAACATTAGCCCTGTGTTATTTCACATCGCTAACATTAGCCCTGTGTTATTTCACATAGCTAACATTAGCCCTGTGTTATTTCACATAGCTAACATTAGCCCTGTGTTATTTCACATAGCTAACATTAGCCCTTTGTTATTTCACATCGCTAACATTAGCCCTGTGTTATTTCACATCGCTAACATTAGCCCATGTGTTATTTCACATCGCTAACATTAGCCCTGTATTATTTCACATCGCTAACATTAGCCCTGTGTTATTTCACACTGCTAACATTAGCCCTGTGTTATTTCACATCGCTAACATCAGCCCTGTGTTATTTCACATCGCTAACATTAGCCCTGTGTTATTTCACATTGCTAACATTAGCCCTGTGTTATTTCACAAAGCTAACATTACCCCTGTGTTATTTCACATAGCTAATATTAGCCCTGTGTTATTTCACATCGCTAATATTAGCCCTGTGTTATTTCACATAGCTAACATTAGCCCTGTGTTATTTCACATCGCTAATATTAGCCAAGTGTTATTTCACATAGCTAACATTAGCCCTGTGTTATTTCACATCGCTAATATTAGCCATGTGTTATTTCACATAGCTAACATTAGCCCTGTGTTATTTCACATAGCTAATATTTGCCCTGTGTTATTTCACATAGCTAATATTAGCCCTGTGTTATTTCACATCGCTAACATTAGCCCTGTGTTATTTCACAAAGCTAACATTAGCCCTGTGTTATTTCACATAGCTAACATTAGCCCTGTGTTATTTCACATCGCTAATATTAGCCCTGTGTTATTTCACATAGCTAACATTAGCCCTGTGTTATTTCACATCGCTAATATTAGCCCTGTGTTATTTCACATAGCTAATATTAGCCCTGTGTTATTTCACATAGCTAATATTAGCCCTGTGTTATTTCACATCGCTAACATTAGCCCTGTGTTATTTCACAGCGCTAATATTAGCCCTGTGTTATTTCACATCGCTAACATTAGCCCTGTGTTATTTCACATCGCTAACATTAGCCATGTGTTATTTCACATAGCTAACATTAGCCCTGTATTATTTCACATAGCTAACATTAGCCCTGTGTTATTTCACATCGCTAACATTAGCCCTGTATCATTTCAAATTGCTAACATTAGCCCTGTGTTATTTCACATAGCTAACATTAGCCCTGTTTCATTTCAAATTGCTAACATTAGCCCTGTATTATTTCACATCGCTAACATTAGCCCTGTGTTATTTCACATCGCTAACATTAGCCCTGTATCATTTCAAATTGCTAACATTAGCTCTGTGTTATTTCACATAGCTAACATTAGCCCTGTATTATTTCACATAGCTAACATTAGCCCTGTGTTATTTCACAAAGCTAACATTAGCCCTTTGTTATTTTACATAGCTAACATTAGCCCTGTGTTATTTCACATCGCTAAAATTAGCCCTGTATCATTTCAAATTGCTAACATTAGCCCTGTGTTATTTCACATCGCTAACATTAGCCCTGTTTCATTTCAAATTGCTAACATTAGCCCTGTATTATTTCACATCGCTAACATTAGCCCTGTGTTATTTCACATCGCTAACATTAGCCCTGTATCATTTCAAATTGCTAACATTAGCTCTGTGTTATTTCACACCGCTAACATTAGCCCTGTATAATTTCATATCGCTAACATTAGCCCTGTGTTATTTCACACTGCTAACATTAGCCCTGTGTTATTTCACATCGCCAAAATTAGCCTTGTGTTATTTCATATCGCTAACATTAGCCCTGTATTTTTTAACATTGCTAACACTAGCAGTGGCTCTGTTATTCCACATAATGTTAGCTAATCATAGCCCTTTTTGTCTGTTAGCCATGTTTGCGGGCCGAGCATCGGGGGCGGGCGCAGCTGTCGGGCCGTCAGCGGCAGCAGGTGGAAAAGGCGGGAAGCTTTCAGTGGAGGAGCTGTACGGGTTCAATAAGAAGCCAAAGGTGAACAAGGGGAATTCTGGGATATCTGACAAAGCCGACGGGAAGAGAGAAACGAAGGACAAAGAAGAATCTATGCTGGCGTCTCAGATCCTGGAGGCCGCGAGGAGATTGATGGAGAGACGGCGACTGGAGATCTACCTGAAGGAGTGTGACATCACCATGGAGCAGAGCAACATACCATACAGGTGAGACACGGTGAGACACGTGGCAGGAAGCTGTAAATTGGCTGTTTTTTGACTGTAGTTTGGTTGGTTGTGTTGGCTGAGATCTGAGACGTTGTAATGACACCAGCCGACCACCAGAGGACACACTGACTTCCTGTAACGTGATGACTCACACACAGAGCTTCATGACTATTTATTGTTCCTCGCCTGTTCCATGTTCTTATTTGATGTTCTCTTTAATATCAGTTTCCTCTGAGGAGGGAGAAGGTTTCTGGTCTTGCAGTGCTGAGTCACTGAAACTCCTCCTGCCACACTGATGTATTGAACACAGTACTGACACTCACACGTCATTATGGTCTGTGATGTCATAATGAAGTCTAACTCTGATTGGCCCCCTGGGAGCAGAGGCAGATGAGAGCCAGCACCTGGAGCCAATATATGATCATGAAAATTTCACCAACCAGACTCAGTGTTCAGTTTTCAGTCTTTCTGTCACCACAGAGGGACGTATTGATCATCCTGATCAATCGACGTAATAGAAACATGAAGGGGAGTTGGTCAGCGTTAAAACGGCTGATTTCTAAAGGAAGTTCTGCATTGAGGTTGTTTGTGTGGTCGTGTCCTGTGAGGTCATCAACATTAAAGTGGCAGACAGAAGTTCTACATCTCAGAGTGCAGGTGTGAGCAGAACCA
>OZ023170.1:28900719-28910719 GCA_963678695.2 Diplodus puntazzo
GTATTTTTAGCTCGTCTGTCTGAAGCTGCTTCTTTTGTTGTTTTTCATCCTGTTTTCTGCCGACTTTGAGTTTGCTGTTTGTTCTTTCTGTCAAACACACAACACACACAAACGCACGCGCACAGGCGCACACAGACACAAGCTTTTAAATGTAATCTTCACTCCAACAACTGCCCATATTTCCTAATGTACTTACTCTACCATCTGTGTGTGTGTGTGTGTGTGTGTGTGTGTGTGTGTGTGTGTTAATGAGAGCAAGGGATCAGCACACACACAGTGTTGGCTGTGTGACCTTTGACCTCCTCAGAATGATCCAGTGAAAGGTCTTGATGAATATGTACAGTGTGTGTGTGTGTGTGTGTGTGTGTGTGTGTGTGTGTGTGTGTGTTGTGTGTGTGTGTTTGTGTGTGTGTTAATTAAAGCCAGAGGTTTCATTACACACTGCTCTAATCACATTGTCACAATCCGTCTTGTGATTGGTTGACAGATGATTATCAGAGTCGGCCTCTCTGATTGGATAAAAACTCTGACATCACTCAGTTGTCGTCTTTCCTGCTGACTGAAGCTGTTGATGCTCATCTGTGATCTGATTGGTTAGTTTTTGTTATAGTAATTGAGCCTCAGTGATAAAAAAGAAAAGACAAGCTTCAACCAAACTCCATTCAAAATGTCACTAATTTAAGTTATTACTGAAGGGCTGAACAGAGCAGCAAAGCTTTTTATTTAGTTATTCTGCCTCCCGTCATAAATCAAACATCTACTTACTTAATTTATTTACATGAGAGAGAAACGTGTGACCTTTTACCTTTAACATTATATGTATGTCAAAGAATTAGACGGAAAAATGTCATGTAATTAGATTATTTATAATAAATGTTCTGACATTTAATGCAGAGGCTTTAAATTGCCCCTTTGTTGGTTCACTTCTGCGTATGTGTTTTCCATGAATTTATAGTTCTAAACAGAAGCTTCGTTTGCACAAATCATGAATAATTAGGAAACCAGCAGCTGCATCATAACCTGACTGAAGTGTTCGATGATTGGTCGAGTATTGTGAGCTTGAGATCACAGCCATTAAAATGGTTTACCAAAAACTGTTTGTTGTCCTCTTTAAAGATATCTAAAATGGTAAGAAGGACTTGATTGGTTTAAATAAAACAACGCTCCAAAGCAAATGGTATCTTCATTTTAACAAATTTGTTTATCAGGTTAATTATAGTTTAATTGAATTAAACACAAGACATATGCACCATATTCTCTGTGAATGACAGAGACTATGGCCTAATAGCCTAATACTTTGGCGTAAAGCAGCTGTCCTCCTGATAAATCCTGAGCTCCATCAGAGCTTTCTACAAATATTTATTTGAGAAGATTAAAGGTTAATTCTGAGTTTCCCCTGTCCTGTCGAGTTCATAACTACAGCTTTTAGTTTTTTGCTCCTTTAATGTGTCACAATGTTTGTTTCAGTGACATCACTGCGTGCAGGAATGATTTCATGACTTTTGTTGTACTTCTGTTAATCGAAGCTCTTTACTTTCTCTCCTGTTGAAGCTGGCTGCTGTGTGTTTCCAGAGAATTCTCCGATGTGATCGTAGCTCTTACAGAGGCTGAATCATCCAGCCTGAAACTCTGGTTTCCTCTCGGTGTCTGTGTCCAAAACAAAGAACTCAATGTATAAGCTGATTGTGTATTATAGGGTTGATGTTATACAAGCATTACTACACAAAAAGACCATGCAAACCAAAGACAGGAGGTGAGAAGAGCTCAGGGCTCTGAGGGTTTAATTTCTGTCAGAACTTATTTGTTAACCGATTTTCTCTGGTTTGCTCTGCTGGAGACAAACGTGTCGACGCTTCCACGTTTGTAAGGATGCAAGTTAAAACATGATGTTCCTCTGTCTCTGATCTTATTAACTAAACTTAACACAGGGACGTAACAACAGAAACAGAAACGCAAAGATTCAACCTTTCTGACTGGGTCGGGGAAACATTGACAATGCATTCAATTTGAATTGAATTGAATTGAATTTGAATCTTTAAACTGTACACACTCTGTGTGTGTATATATATATATACATATATATATATATATATATATATATATATATATATATATATATATATATATATATAAGGCAGTGTTTGGGGTGGATGGAGTCCTGCTGGCTCTTTAATGACCAGAAGAGAGAAGAACCACATTCAGCTGATTCATTGATGAACTGATTGATTTTACTGTTCTGCAGGAATCTTGGGAAATCTGGACTGAGAGTGTCCTGCTTAGGACTGGGTGAGAACACACACACACACATACCCCGTAACACACACACACACACACACACACACACACACACACACACACACACACAAACTATAGCACACACTTCCATATATATTCGACACAGTCAGTCAGTGATGTTCTTTTCTCTTTTCACAGGAACATGGGTGACATTTGGCTCTCAGATCTCTGATGAGGTATTCAGTGTGTGTGTTACTGTGTGTGTGTGTGTGTGTGTTACAGTGTATGTGTGTGTGTGTGTATGTGTGTGCTGAACGCATGAACAAACAATTACATAACCATTACTAGAGGTTTCTGCACACATTAATGTGGGTTACTGCCTGTGTGTGTGTGTGTGTGTGTGTGTGTGTGTGTGTGTGTGTGTGTGTGTGTGTAGATGGCAGAGAATGTGATGACGGTGGCGTACGACAGCGGAGTGAACTTGTTCGACACAGCAGAGGTTTACGCCTCAGGGAGGTACAGTACAAAACTCTTTCTGTCTGCTTTTATGCACACTTTCACTTTGCTGCGTGGATGAAAACAAAATGAAACGATCTCATTCAGGCAGGACGAACACCACAGCAGGAGCTCGTCTGTAATCCCTGCTGGAAAAACCAGCATAGACCAGCACCAAAACACAACATATGCTGGTCTTGCTGGTGACAGCATATGTTGTGGTCCATGCAGTTTTTTTCCAGCAGGGATGTAACTCAGTGTTCAGCACGTCATTTGAAAAGACGGGAACTGTGAAGGATGTTCAGCAGGACAGAACCTGCCTCGTCCTCAGAGTCCTGACTGAGTGAAACATCAACACTTGGACATGAAACTCATGATGATCTGATTCAGTGTGACGTCCACTTTCTGTACATCCAGGACCCTGCTGGAAAAACCAGTATGGACCAGCACCGAAACACTGGTTTTGCAGCAGGAGCTCGTTGTGTCTGAGATGTTTCTGATGTCCTGAACAGACAGAACCACGTGTTCTGGAGATCCAGTTCAAGTGTGGATGTTAAACTGGACTAACGTTGGTGTGTTTGTGTCTCAGGGCAGAGACGACTCTGGGAAACATCCTGAAGAAGAAAGGATGGAGGTAAACAGCTGTTGACTGTACTAACACAATAAAACCTGAATAAGTTCAGAACTATTAATAGAGTGAGTCGATGGACGCAGTGGCCAGCAGGTCACGACCTACCCTTCATTTTTGGATGAATATAAACTTGTAGTCTTGTTTATTTATACATATGCATTTCTTATGTTGATCAGCCAATAGGAGTGAACGCTGCGACAGCCTTTGGATGACACTTCCATCAGTTTCATGTTGAGAAACAAAACAGGACTGAATACATGAATCACGTGAAGTTTTAAAAAGAAGAGATGTTTACATGAAATGGAACATTATTCATTCAATGAACGTCTGCATTTATGATATATTTTAGAGCTGTTAACAGCATATTCATTGATTTATATCATTATTGATTATTGATTTATACTTTTTTGGCAGTGTTGGTCGCAGTCTCACCACAGTCTCTCTCTCTTCTGTCTGTGTCTCTCTACCAGGAGGTCCAGTTATGTGGTGACCACTAAGATCTACTGGGGAGGACAGTGAGTACTACTGCTGTACTGCTGCTGCTGCTGTACTGCTGCTGCTGCTGCTGTACTGCTGCTGTACTGCTGCTGTACTGCTGCTGCTGCTGCTGTTGCTGCTGCTGCTGCTGTACTGCTGCTGTACTGCTGCTGCTGCTGCTGTACTGCTGCTGTACTACTGCTGTACTGCTGCTGCTGTACTGCTGCTGCTGTACTGCTGCTGCTGCTGTACTGCTGCTGCTGCTGCTGTACTGCTGCTGTACTGCTGCTGCTGCTGCTGCTGCTGCTGTTGCTGCTGCTGCTGCTGTACTGCTGCTGCTGCTGCTGCTGTACTGCTGCTGTACTGCTGCTGCTGCTGTACTGCTGCTGTACTGCTGTACTGCTGCTGCTGCTGCTGTACTGCTGCTGCTGTACTGCTGCTGCTGCTGTACTGCTGCTGTACTGCTGCTGCTGCTGTACTGCTGCTGTACTGCTGTACTGCTGCTGCTGTACTGCTGCTGTACTGCTGTACTGCTGCTGCTGTACTGCTGCTGTACTGCTGCTGCTGTACTGCTGCTGTACTGCTGCTGCTGCTGCTGTACTGCTGCTGTACTGCTGCTGCTGCTGTACTGCTGCTGTACTGCTGCTGCTGCTGTACTGCTGCTGTACTGCTGTACTGCTGCTGTACTGCTGCTGCTGTACTGCTGTACTGCTGCTGCTGCTGCTGTTGCTGCTGCTGTACTGTTGCTGCTGCTGTACTGCTGCTGTACTGCTGTACTGCTGCTGCTGCTGTACTGCTGCTGTACTGCTGCTGTACTGCTGCTGCTGCTGCTGTACTGCTGTACTGCTGCTGCTGCTGTACTGCTGCTGTACTGCTGCTGTACTGCTGCTGCTGCTGTACTGCTGCTGTACTGCTGCTGTACTGCTGCTGCTGCTGCTGCTGCTGTACTGCTGCTGCTGCTGCTGCTGTACTGCTGCTGTACTGCTGCTGCTGCTGTACTGCTGCTGTACTGCTGCTGCTGCTGCTGCTGCTGCTGTTGCTGCTGCTGCTGCTGTACTGCTGCTGCTGCTGCTGCTGCTGTACTGCTGCTGTACTGCTGCTGCTGTACTGCTGCTGTACTGCTGCTGTACTGCTGCTGCTGCTGTACTGCTGCTGTACTGCTGTACTGCTGCTGCTGTACTGCTGCTGTACTGCTGCTGCTGTACTGCTGCTGCTGCTGTACTGCTGCTGTACTGCTGCTGCTGCTGTACTGCTGCTGTACTGCTGCTGCTGTACTGCTGCTGTACTGCTGTACTGCTGCTGCTGTACTGCTGCTGTACTGCTGCTGTACTGCTGCTGCTGCTGCTGTTGCTGCTGCTGCTGCTGTACTGCTGCTGTACTGCTGCTGCTGCTGCTGTACTGCTGCTGTACTACTGCTGTACTGCTGCTGCTGTACTGCTGCTGCTGTACTGCTGCTGCTGCTGTACTGCTGCTGCTGCTGCTGTACTGCTGCTGTACTGCTGCTGTACTGCTGCTGCTGCTGCTGCTGCTGCTGTTGCTGCTGCTGCTGCTGTACTGCTGCTGCTGCTGCTGCTGCTGTACTGCTGCTGTACTGCTGCTGCTGCTGTACTGCTGCTGTACTGCTGTACTGCTGCTGCTGTACTGCTGCTGTACTGCTGCTGCTGTACTGCTGCTGCTGCTGTACTGCTGCTGTACTGCTGCTGCTGCTGTACTGCTGCTGTACTGCTGTACTGCTGCTGCTGTACTGCTGCTGTACTGCTGTACTGCTGCTGCTGTACTGCTGCTGTACTGCTGCTGCTGTACTGCTGCTGTACTGCTGCTGCTGCTGCTGTACTGCTGCTGTACTGCTGCTGCTGCTGTACTGCTGCTGTACTGCTGCTGCTGCTGTACTGCTGCTGTACTGCTGTACTGCTGCTGTACTGCTGCTGCTGTACTGCTGTACTGCTGCTGCTGCTGCTGTTGCTGCTGCTGTACTGTTGCTGCTGCTGTACTGCTGCTGTACTGCTGTACTGCTGCTGCTGCTGTACTGCTGCTGTACTGCTGCTGTACTGCTGCTGCTGCTGCTGTACTGCTGTACTGCTGCTGCTGCTGTACTGCTGCTGTACTGCTGCTGTACTGCTGCTGCTGCTGTACTGCTGCTGTACTGCTGCTGTACTGCTGCTGCTGCTGCTGCTGCTGTACTGCTGCTGCTGCTGCTGCTGCTGTACTGCTGCTGTACTGCTGCTGCTGCTGTACTGCTGCTGTACTGCTGCTGCTGCTGCTGCTGCTGCTGTTGCTGCTGCTGCTGCTGTACTGCTGCTGCTGCTGCTGCTGCTGTACTGCTGCTGTACTGCTGCTGCTGTACTGCTGCTGTACTGCTGCTGTACTGCTGCTGCTGCTGTACTGCTGCTGTACTGCTGTACTGCTGCTGCTGTACTGCTGCTGTTCTGCTGCTGCTGTACTGCTGCTGCTGCTGTACTGCTGCTGTACTGCTGCTGCTGCTGTACTGCTGCTGTACTGCTGTACTGCTGCTGCTGTACTGCTGCTGTACTGCTGTACTGCTGCTGCTGTACTGCTGCTGTACTGCTGCTGCTGTACTGCTGCTGTACTGCTGCTGCTGCTGCTGTACTGCTGCTGTACTGCTGCTGCTGCTGTACTGCTGCTGTACTGCTGCTGCTGCTGTACTGCTGCTGTACTGCTGTACTGCTGCTGTACTGCTGCTGCTGTACTGCTGTACTGCTGCTGCTGCTGCTGTTGCTGCTGCTGTACTGTTGCTGCTGCTGTACTGCTGCTGTACTGCTGTACTGCTGCTGCTGCTGTACTGCTGCTGTACTGCTGCTGTACTGCTGCTGCTGCTGCTGTACTGCTGTACTGCTGCTGCTGCTGTACTGCTGCTGTACTGCTGCTGCTGCTGTACTGCTGCTGTACTGCTGCTGTACTGCTGCTGCTGCTGCTGCTGCTGCTGTACTGCTGCTGTACTGCTGCTGCTGCTGTTGTACTGCTGCTGCTGCTGCTGCTGTACTGCTGCTGCTGCTGTACTGCTGCTGCTGCTGTACTGCTGCTGTACTGCTGTACTGCTGCTGCTGCTGTACTGCTGCTGTACTGCTGCTGTACTGCTGCTGCTGCTGCTGTACTGCTGTACTGCTGCTGCTGCTGTACTGCTGCTGTACTGCTGCTGTACTGCTGCTGCTGCTGTACTGCTGCTGTACTGCTGCTGTACTGCTGCTGCTGCTGCTGCTGCTGTACTGCTGCTGTACTGCTGCTGCTGCTGTACTGCTGCTGCTGTACTGCTGCTGCTGTACTGCTGCTGCTGCTGTACTGCTGCTGCTGCTGCTGTACTGCTGCTGCTGCTGTACTGCTGCTGTACTGCTGCTGTACTGCTGCTGCTGCTGCTGCTGCTGTACTGCTGCTGTACTGCTGCTGCTGCTGTTGTACTGCTGCTGCTGCTGTACTGCTGCTGTACTGCTGCTGTACTGCTGCTGCTGCTGCTGCTGCTGTACTGCTGCTGTACTGCTGCTGCTGCTGTTGTACTGCTGCTGCTGCTGTACTGCTGCTGTACTGCTGCTGTACTGCTGCTGTACTGCTGCTGCTGCTGTTGTACTGCTGCTGCTGCTTTACTGCTGCTGTACTGCTGCTGCTGCTGTTGTACTGCTGCTGCTGCTGCTGCTTTACTGCTGCTGCTGTTGTACTGCTGCTGTACTGCTGTTGTACTGCTGCTGCTGCTGCTGCTGCTGTTGCTGCTGCTGTACTGCTGCTGTACTGCTGCTGCTGCTTTACTGCACTGCGTGTGTACTAAAGTGTGTGTTTGTGTGTTGACAGGGCGGAGACAGAGCGGGGATTGTCACGGAAACACATCATCGAAGGTAAACGACTTTCAGGCCCGATCCCAACACAGTACAGAGTCTTTCACATCTGTAGATGCAACTGTGTGGAGGACCGGTTCTGCCAGAACCAGAAACACACTAATGAGTAACTGAATGACTCCATCAATTAATTAATAAGTGATCAATACACTTCACAGGGTTATATATAATATATGCTATACTGCTGAAACTAGCTGACTTAACAAATATATAAATTGTTGAATAAATGTAATACGCATCAGTATTTCAGGTTCTACCTGCTCCTGTATTTATTTATGACACACTTTGGAGGAGATGTAAAAGAATATACAGATGTTTGGGTAAATAAAGTGAGGCTAAATGCACATGAGAGACAAATAACCTTCAGAAATACATGTACATTTAATTAAAACACATTTTAAATAGATAAATACACTGAATGTATAATTACACAGGAAAGTCAATGATTATGAGTGTGTCACGTGTTTGGTGTTGAACTAAAGAGAATGAGTGTTTTTAAGAATGAGAGAGTGAGAATGAGAGCCTGTCTGTTGTTGCAGTCAGTTTGGACTGAGCAGGACCGTGGTGGCTGGAGTGATGGTCCAGAGGGCTCGTTTGGATCGGCCCGTCACAGACAAACTTATGTCTTTTAAAAAGACCCGGTCGACAGTGAAGACAGGACGGACGGAGGACATTATTAAAGCTGCATCGAACAAAATGTTTCATACGATGCAGAAAGAAAAGACGAGTGTCCTCTGTCAGCTGTCAGAGGACGCCGAGGCTTTAAGAGGCTCAGTCACACCAAGACTGGATTAGACACACACACACACACACACACACACACACACACACACACAGCATCAGTCATCTGTCCTGCTGAAGCGCTGTTGACTTAAATCATTCTCTGAAAGTCTAAATGCTAAATTTAACCCACAAACTGATCCCTGAGCTGCAGAAACCATCTGAGACAAGAAGACCCGGTCCAACATCTGGACACTCCATCAGTACATCACTGGGTCGGCTGTGTCTTTTGTTAGTTGTCGGTCTCTGTGTGGTGGTTCTGTGAGATGGTACCAGTGATCCAGAGTCTTGGTATCGACAGCATTACATAAAGTTGATGGACACAGCAACACAACAACACCAGGCAGTGCCTGTGAGCCGGGTCGTCAGCATGGTGAGGTCCACTCTACACGTCAACTCACGTGCACTGAACAGAAGCGTGTGCATGTACACGTTGGCGTGTAATCAGGGTTCTGTGTGACTCTGTGGTGGTAAGTTCTATTCAGACCCGTTCAGTCGTTCTAATCTTCAAACACACAAACCCCGTCCGCCCTTCACAAGGTCGACAGAACCTCCGAGAGAGTTCCTGCAGTCGGAGCTGTCGCAGAGTGATACGTCTGTCCATGCACACCATCTCTGCTGTGATGTCATCACAGCTCAGCCGAAGGATTCAAGTTTTCAACTTTATTAACACCAGAACGACAAACAGACAAAAGTTCTGAGACGGACAGCCAAGGCCTGCAGGGACCAGCCGGACCCAGATGATTGACAGCTGCAGTTTGTCCTTCAGGGCTGAAAATAAAACAGCTTCTCTAATAATTGATTGAATTAAGTTGTTGGCTTGTGTGTGTGTGTGTGTGTGTGTGTGTGTGTGTGTGTGTGTGTGTGTGTGTGTGGCAGGACTGCGTGGATCTCTCTCCAGGTTACAGTTGGACTATGTGGACATCGTCTTCGCCAACAGGAGTGACATCAACGCACCGATGGAGGGTCAGACACACACACACACACACACACACACACACACACACACACACACACACACACACACATACATACACACACACACACACACACACACACACACACACATACATACACACACACACACACACACACACACACACACACACACACACACAGACATACACACACACACATACACACACACACATACATACACACACACACACACACACACACACAGACACACACACACACACACACACACACACGATGATATACCGTCAGGTGTCCACAGAACAGTTCTGGAGACTTGATTTAAACATCAGATGTCTCCATACAGCTGGTCTGCTGTGATCACAGTCTGCAGCAGAGAACACATGACTAACTGATCTCAGACCAGATTCAACCCTTTATCAACATGAAGCTTTCACTGGAGCTGCTGAGCTAACAGTGTTAGCTAAAAGTGCTAGCTAACAGTGCTAGCTAACACTTCCTGTTTGTTTGTGGGTGTTTACAGAAGTGGTCCGTGCGATGACCTTCGTGATTGATCAGGGTATGGCCATGTACTGGGGAACTTCCCGCTGGAACGCTGTGGAGA
>OZ023170.1:28915719-28993219 GCA_963678695.2 Diplodus puntazzo
CTGTCTGTCTCTGACCTGTCTGTCTGCCTCTGACCTGTCTGTCTCTGACCTGTCTGTCCTTCTCTGACCTGTCTGCCTCTGACCTGTCTGTCTGTCTCTGACCTGTCTGCCTCTGACCTGTCTGCCTCTGACCTGTCTGTCTCTGACCTGTCTGCCTCTGACCTGTCTGTCTGCCTCTGACCTGTCTGTCTGCCTCTGACCTGTCTGTCTCTGACCTGTCTCTCTCTGACCTGTCTGTCTGCCTCTGACCTGTCTGTCTCTGACCTGTCTGTCTGCCTCTGACCTGTCTGTCTCTGACCTGTCTGTCTCTGACCTGTCTGCCTCTGACCTGTCTGTCTGCCTCTGACCTGTCTGTCTCTGACCTGTCTCTCTCTGACCTGTCTGTCTGCCTCTGACCTGTCTGTCTGCCTCTGACCTGTCTGTCTCTGACCTGTCTGTCTGCCTCTGACCTGTCTGTCTCTGACCTGTCTCTCTCTGACCTGTCTGTCTGTCTCTGACCTGTCTGTCTGCCTCTGACCTGTCTGTCTCTGACCTGTCTGTCCTTCTCTGACCTGTCTGCCTCTGACCTGTCTGTCTGTCTCTGACCTGTCTGCCTCTGACCTGTCTGTCTCTGACCTGTCCGTCTGTCTCTGACCTGTCTGTCTCTGACCTGTCTGCCTCTGACCTGTCTGCCTCTGACCTGTCTGTCCTTCTCTGACCTGTCTGTCTCTGACCTGTCTGTCTCTCAGCGTGGTGTCTTCGTTCTGAAGGTGTCAGCACGGTTCTTCTTGGAGTCTCCAACACAGAACAGCTTCTGGAGAACCTCGGTTCCATCAAGGTACTGTCACTGCTGCAAAGTAACTGAGTACATCTACTGGAGTACTTCACCTAAGTGTCACACTGTTGTCTTTCCATGTGCACAGAGTACTTTTACTTTCACTACATGGATTACTTTTATCTTAAAAACACTGGTTGGAGATCTGCTGTGAGATCTGTCGGACCACAGCGACACCTGTGATTGGTCAGCTGTTTAAACCACTTCCTGTTTGCTGCAGGTTCTGACTCAGCTGACTCCACCACTGATGGCTGAGATGGACGCGTTGCTCGGCAACAAGCCGCGGAGCAGCAAGAAGGAGGCGCGGAGCTGAGGAGGAAGACGAGGGAGAGGAGGAAGAAGAGGAGGAGGAGGAGGAAGACAAGGAGGAAGAGGAGGAAGATGGAGGAAGACAGAGGAAGACAAGGAGGAAGAGGAGGAGGAAACTGAAAACTTGAATCAAGTGGTCAGAAACGAGGGGGAAGAAGATGGCTGACAGGAAGTGTGAGGACAGGAATCCTCGTTGGCCACAGAGAGACTTGACTTTCTGCAGACGATCAGAAATATATCAGAAATATTTATTCTTATATTAACCTGAAGACAGAGCAGAGCCTCGTGTGGACAGTCTCATCATTACAGATCAATACACAACCTATCACTGATCAATGGAGCTGATCAGCCTCACTCCCACACCACAGAAGAAGAGACGGTGAACTGTCTTTTATTCACGAGTTTCATTTCTGCTTTTAGAACGTTTTGGTTTCTTCTCAGGTCACAATCCCGACAGCCAATCAGAACCGTCCTGAGTGTGGACGTACGGAAGCTCGTTGGTGCCAACAGACAAACAGCTGAAACATAAACTTCTGGAACACAAACATGTTCTCTGATTATTGATTGTTGTCCCTGAGAGGAAGCTTTTATAAGACCTTCAGTTGAAACAATACGTGGACAGAAGTTCTGATCACTCCAGATAATCAATAACGTCTCTTAATCAGCCAGCTTTATTTTTAAACTCTTTTTCTTAACAAAAACTTCTTTTATTTCCAAGAAAATGTTTAAAAATCAAAGTCAAGATTTTGACCAACATAAACGAGTCAAAGGTTGTTAGTTTTAAGCATCTTGTTTCTGTTGCCTTGGCGACGATGATCTTCCGTATGGTCTGCTGCTTCACTTTCAAAATAAAAGCGTGCTGTCGGCTGAGGTGACTGTGCGTACGAGGCTCTGAACTCTCCTGTATCCTCCGACAGTACTGCAGTATATCAATGAATATATTTACTATAGAGTATAAATCTATATTTTATGAATGTAGCTCCTGTAATCTAAAGACTTTTCACGACCTCATCACATCAACCACGATTCATTCTTTGTCTGCATCTGCTTGAACCATATTTCACCAGAAACACAGCGAGGTGTTCAGGGACTGAGGATATTTATGGACACTCAAAGTGTTCATGTGGTAAATAAGTAAATAAAACACATGAAAGTATCACCATGAAATGACCAAATAATCCAGTGAGGCACATTTTATTGTTTCTGCTTCTGTCAATCAGCTGTTTTATCTCCATCACTCATTATAAATAAAGCTAGTTAATAATCCCTTAATCATCTATGCCACCTGTTATTGTGTAGATCTCCTTTCCATGATGTCACTGACCACCTTCCTCTGGAGGGAACCATGTGACTGTGACGGTGGCTTTTGATTGGTCACATGGTTTCACTGCGTGTTTAACCCTCTGTCCCCCTGATGTAAAACACAATACTGGAGAATGCTAATAAAGTTATTCAAATCAACATGTGGAGCTCTGTGTCAGTCTGTGACCAGCAGGGGGCGTCGACCGCAGTCTAACTGTGACCGGCAGGGGGCTGGAGTGTCTCCAGGTGAGTGAGTCCAGGTGAGTGAGTCCAGGTGAGTGAGTCCAGGTGAGTGTGTCCAGGTGAGTGAGTCCAGGTGAGTGAGTCCAGGTGAGTGTGTCCAGGTGAGTGAGTCCAGGTGAGTGTGTCCAGGTGAGTGTCTCCTGGCGAGTGGAGCTTTTCGGATCAGACGTCAGAGGGAAAATAAGTGACAGAACTTATCGTTCAGCTGTTGCAGCGTCTCACTCGTCCACAGATTGTCCACACTGAGTCTATCTTCTGTCATTCGTCCAATCAGATGTCTCTGTTTTACCTGTTTCAAGTGTTCATGCTAAGCTAAGCTAAGCGATGCAGCTGTGGCTTCATATGTACCCTGAGAGATGAAGGTGGACCAGTGAGGAAACGAGACGAGCTTTAATCAGCAGGGATCCTTTATTCAGGCTCTGGAGCCGAGCACAGGATGGCGTCCTGCTGGCCAACGGATCAGAACACAGAGTGGCAGCGTGAATCAAACAGAACTAACAGAATCATTCCCACTGATCCAGAGGCCCACTGAGACGCCCTCGTCAGATTGGGTTTAAATAAAGTTTATTAACGCTACATTCATGGACACAGTCTGTGTGTGTGTGGAGGTCAGAGGTCACCGGCGTCCAGCAGCTGTCAGTCAGACAGAGGGCGAGGCGGAGTGATGACACCGGTTACCGTAGAAACACCATGGTGAGGAGACCTGAGAGACAGACAGACAGACAGGTGAGTCCCTCCCTCCTTCTTTCCTTTCCTTGTGTTGCTTTTGTAAATCAGGTGTGTGTGTGTTTTACCCAATGTGTAGGCACAGACCAGCTTCTGATTGGTGGAGACGTGCAGGCAGCGTGGAACCACAGAGCTGCTCTCAGTGTGCAGGGGGAGCATCAACACCGCGACACACAGCACCGCCACCACCACACACACCACCCACTGAGACACACTGCGCACAGCTACACACACACACACACACACACACACACACAGATATGGCGTTAAAGTGAAGTTCATAACAACAACATCAACTACAAGTCCCAGAGTGCACTGCTCCTCTCAGTAGTGTTCCCTCCCTTCTACCTGTTCTGTCTCACCTGTGCAGGTAGGCAGCTGCAGGTGTGTGTGTGTGGGCACCAGCAGAGGCGGCAGAGGAGCAGACAGCGCCCTCTGCTGTCCTCCTGTCCTCTTCTCCACCCCTCCTCCTCCTTGTTTCCTCCTCTTCTTCTTCTCCTCCTCTTCGTCCTCCCCTCCTCCCCCCTCCTGTCCTCCCCTCAGCTCCGCCCAGATCTCCCGTCCTCCCACCTGGCCTCCTCCTTTCACCTCCAGGCGGAACCGGTCCCTGCGGCCCACGTTTCGAGGGGACACGTCCAGGTGACGCACCACCCTGACAGGAACAGGAAGTGATGTCACAGTTTGACAGTATATGTAGTGTTGGTGAAGAAGAACTCTGTGTACTCACAGATCAACACAGGACTTTGCCCTGACGCTGCCCTCGGCCTCCACCACTCTGTAGAGAGAGGGAGCTGTACACAGCACTGAGGAGACAGACAGGTACAGAGACAGTCAGCTGGGTAGACAGACAGACAGACAGACAGACAGGTGAGCAGACGACAGACAGGTACTGACTCTTGAAGCTCAGGCTGAAGCTGTAGGGGTTGTACACAGTGATCACTCTCCTGTGGGAGCTCCTCTGCTCAGAGTAGAACAGCAGCTCAGACGGGAACAGGAAGACAGGCAGCGGAGACGCATCGCCCGTCTCACCGCCCGTCTCCACCCTCCCCACCTGTCTCACCACCGCCTGACCCCGGTCCCCTCTCCTCCCGCCCTGTCCCTGTCCGTCATGGCTGTCCTTCCTTCTCATTGGTCCGCCCTGTGCGGCGCCCCACGCGCAGCCATGATCCGAGTGCTGTCATTGGATGCCTTGGCGTTGTGATGTCACAGCATCGGCCCTGTTGCAGAGTGATCAAAGTGGAATTCATTAATAAAGTGGCCGACGTCGTTACAGAACACAGCTTAACAATCGTCTCACAAGCTGTGTGTGAAACCTGCAATCTTGTAGTATCAGTTATGTTATATGCTATATGTTATTTTATATGATGTATATGATGTATGTTATTTTATATGATGTGTGCTATATGTTGTATATTGAATGACGTGTGCTATATGTTGTATATTAAATGACGTGTGCTATATGTTGAATATTAAATGACGTGTGCTATATGTTGTAAGTTATATGTTATTTTACATGATGTGTCGTATTCGACACTGACTGTAACAACAATAACAAAGTGAGGAAACAGCCGACCAGCAGCACACTGAGCTAACTGTAGCTGGAGGCTAGCTGAGGCTAATCCGTCACACCGATCCATCAAATAACCGTGAACATGACGAAGGCGTGACGCAGCAGACACGTCAGCAGCTGCTGTAAATGCTGACAGCCTTACATATTGTTAGTTAATGAGGTCAGCCTGCAGTTTGTTCAGTAGGAAACAGTTTAATGTCTCTACTCACCGCCCGACGTCTCTACTTCCTCAACCAGCTGTTGCATCTGACAGGCCCCGCCCCCCAGGTCCATTGACCAATGAATGTGAAGACAGAGACGGGGCCGGCTTTCTATTGGATGTCTGTCACGTCAGTTATTGTTATTAATGTTTACCACATTTTATATCTGTACATTGTTGATCAAATTTGATTTGAGGATGAATAACTGTTACATTTCGTTAAATATGCGTTTTTAAAAATCAGCGTTTATTATGAACGATGTTGTATTTAATGACATCATTCCTAAAGATGTGAATCCACAACTATTCATTATATACGTTAGCTGACTTACATTGATAACAATAAGATATTAGCTTTGAATGAGGTCGTCATGTGTTTGCATTATTTCTTATTTTTAAGTGATGTTTGAATTTGTTTATTGTTTTTCCATTATTGTAATTTAATAAACAATGGCTAAAACGTTCGTCCTTATTATTATTATTATTATTATTGTTATTTAATCCGTTATTTTCATTTCAGACATTTTATAAATAATTTCTGTCATTGTTTACGCCAGAGCTGCTGCTGCCTTCAGGTGCTGTCGGACATTCATGTATTATCCCTGAAAACACAGATTAAATGAGTTGTTCAAAACAGATAGGAGCGAAACAGACCGTCCGTCCGTCTGGCTGAACAACACAATATACATTCAGCTCCAGCATCAGTCCTCAGTGTTTGATTTGTTTGATTTTCACGCAAAAGCTTCAGCGATAACTGACGTTAGAAGATGGCGCTCAGATTAACGAGCTGCTGATGCGACCCGTAACATGCTCTGCGTCCTCGCCTCCTGATTGGTCCATCCGGCCTCGCGTCCCCGGATGTGCCCGCTCCACAGAGTCACCTTGCCCCGGCTGCTGCACCTCTGTACCGGCTAGAGAGCAGGTGGACTGTCCGGCTCAGAGGCACTCAGGCAGCGGGAATCTGACCGGGGAAACATGGCGGAGGCAAAGCCCAAGACCTCTCCGAAGGCCATCAAGTTCTTGTTCGGAGGACTGGCCGGGTAGGTACTGCTGCTAGCTCGCATGCTAATGTGCTAACCTCAGCGGTCAGGGCTGCTCACAGAGGAGCTCACGAGCTGCGGGAGGATGCCGGTTAAATTCCCCCGTCAGAAACAAACATTCATGTTATTCTGATTAAAACCACCTGTAGTCTGCCTTCTCCAGGCTGTTAGCTGTTAGCCGTCAGTCACTGGCAGCAGCGCAGGGCCGGTGTCATGTCAAACTCTGTTCCCTCGTCGATTCGTGTCTCCGCGCACACCGACCCGATCACAAACGGTTGAACCACAAACCAGAATTAAACGTGACGTTACGGACGGAGTCGTCGCTGCAGAGGACACTGTCTGCACCGGACACAGACTCAAACACACCGGTGTTATGAAGCATACTGTACCGTCAGTAGCCGTTAAGCTAGCTGTGCTCGGTCCACGCTCTCTGCCCCCTGTTGTGTAACGGTAATAATCGATAATCTGACTTGACTCGGAGGAAAACATGACGACACATCAGACGAAGTATTCTGCTGATCCGGTGACAGCAGGTAGCGACTGGCGGCATGCTAAAGCTAGCTATCAGAGGCAGCTAGCTAACGTTAGCCAGGTGAATGTTTGCAGGATGAACACGACACACCTGTTGAACAGTTTGTTCGTCAGCATCTGATGTGTGGACGGTCTGTGCACCGTCAGTGCTCAGACTGTGGGCCATGTTAGCAGCTCGGCTAGCTGTCACTAGCTGTCAGGTCTCATTCAGGTCGCTCCTGTTTAGCTTCAATAACCTGAACCACGCTGCAGGGAGCCTGTTAGCATGCTACCGCTAGCTCTGAGGTTATGTAAGGTGTAACACATCTGACCTGAGTCCTGCTCTCAGGCTCCTATAATACATCCATGATGGGTCCTCTCATCACTGATGAGTCAGTCAGTGTGTGTGTGTGTGTGTGTGTGTGTGTGTGTGTGTCTGTCAAGGCGGGCAGCTCACTATGACCTCCAACAGGTTTGAGCGTCAGCAGTACAATCTTTCTCTCTGGTTGTGTTTCCTGATGATGATGATGTCTGGTTCTGGTGCCACTGAAGCTCATTGGACCTGAAGACGAGTGCAGTCCGTCTGTGATCTGGTTGGTTAAAAAGGACTAAAGCACAGACCAATCATGTGAGCTCAGTATAAACTGAAGTTAAGGAGGCAGGCGAGTCCAGAACCGGGCCACTCTCCAGACTGACACATTGTCTGGTTCCTACAGGAGACGGTCAGGACCAGAGTTCTGACCTTTGACCCCCCAGTGCTCAGACTTGTCCTGTCAGAACAGAAACATTCAGAGACTATAGAGCTCTTCCAAAACCACAAGGAAATATCTCAATAAACAAGTACATAAATAAATATGCACAAAATTAATATAGAAAACAAACATAGGCATAACATAGTAAAAAAGAAAACACACATGAGCACTTTTGTTCTATATTCATGTCCCTTCATGCCTCCTGCCTGTTTATTCACCTTTCACTGAGTTCTTCCTTGTTCATGGGTTCATTTATGACATCACATTATAACATGACATCAGGTTATAACATGACATCACATTGTAACATGGGTGTGAAGAACATGTATAAATAAGTTTTTGGGGGAATAAATAAAAAGCAGAGGACTAATAATCTTCCGCAGACCAAAAGATAATTATAGGGTTAGTAAATAAAGTAAATTTAAGAAAATGTAATATTTATAAATACAAATAATTAGTTTGTGATCCAGATGAAGTAATTTATTGAACGCGGTGTTACGGTCCATGTTTAGTATGTTGTGTTGAAACTAAAGAAACGACGTGTTGAAGATGGTTAGACGTCACATAAGTGAGGCGAATAACTTGATGATTCAAAGGTTCTGAGCAGAAACATCATCTGTCTCCTGCAGCCGCTCACTGGTGCATTGTGGGTACGGCGTTGGAACTGGACTGTGAGTGAACGGAGCAGCAGGTCTGTGTGTCCTTTAAATGTCACGACCCTCACACACACTCTCAAACATCCCAGGAGTGTGCACGAGGCCTGCTTCAAGGAGCGTGCACGTGAACCTCTGCCGGAGTGTGTGTGTGTGAGACAGCTGCTGACTTCAGTCTGCACACACACACACACACACACACACACGCACGCCGCTGTGTGAGTGTGTGTGTGTGTGGACGACAGCCTGTGTGTGTGTCCGGTTCTCACTGTAGTTTTTAACTTGTTCACACATGTTTTCATGCATTCTGGGTAATCTTGTGGAGCCTCCATCTGCAGCACTGAGGGTGAAACCTGCCCTTTAGGCCTCTGGTGGACGCGGGGCCTCTGGTGCCCTTCAGGTCTCTGGTGGACGCGGGGCCTCTGGTGCCCTTCAGGCCCCTGGTGGACTTCGGGCCTCTGGTGGACTTGGGGCCCCTGGTGGACTTGGGGCCTCTGGTGCCCTTCAGGCCCCTGGTGGACGCGGGGCCTCTGGTGGACTTGGGGCCTCTGGTGGACTTGGGGCCTCTGGTGGACTTCGGGCCTCTGGTGGACCTCGGGCCTCTGGTGGACTTGGGGCCTCTGGTGGACTTCAGGCCTCTGGTGGACTTCGGCCTCTGGTGGACTTGGGGCCTCTGGTGGACTTGGGGCCTCTGGTGGACCTCGGGCCTCTGGTGGACTTGGGGCCTCTGGTGCCCTTCAGGCCCCTGGTGGACGCGGGGCCTCTGGTGCCCTTCAGGCCCCTGGTGGACGCGGGGCCTCTGGTGCCCTTCAGGCCCCTGGTGGACTTCGGGCCTCTGGTGGACTTGGGGCCCTTGGTGGACTTGGGGCCCTTGGTGGACTTGGGGCCTCTGGTGCCCTTCAGGCCCCTGGTGGACGCGGGGCCTCTGGTGCCCTTCAGGCCCCTGGTGGACTTCGGGCCTCTGGTGGACTTGGGGCCTCTGGTGGACTTCGGGCCTCTGGTGGACCTCGGGCCTCTGGTGGACTTTGGGCCTCTGGTGGATCTCGGCACTGACGTCTGCATTCAGCCTTTGTGCTTTTCACTCTCCTCTGATTGGATGATCTTTTTCTTCTGTGCTTTAATGTGCACAGTAGGTCCAGTGTGCAGGGCCGAATCATGTGATGTCACCATGTGATGTCACCATGTGTGTTCCGTCGCTGGGCGGATTATGAAGGATTATGTTCACTGTTACGAACCCGACAGCACCGCGTGGATGACTGACGCAGGATCAGCTCTGATGGAGGAGCCGCTCCACAGCTGAACTCTGTTCCTGCACGCGGCCGTCATCCAGAGTCGTTCTTTAAGCACTTAAATCACTCCGGTCACTGTTCTCAGCTGAAGCTCTGTCCGTCTCCGTATTAAATGGGTCGTCAAACAGCGGTGCTACGCCCTGTTAGCTAGTTAGCTGTCAGCAGCAGCTAACGGCTAACTAGCTCTCCTGCTGCTGACTTCAACACACATCTGTTGTTCACAGTGACATCCTGTCTGTCTCTCTGAACACGTCTGTCTCTCTGACTGTGCCTGTCTGTCTCTCTGAACATGTCTGTCTCTCTGAACATGTCTGTCTCTCTGAACCTGCCTGTGTGTCTCTCTGAACATGTCTGTCTCTCTGAACCTGCCTGTCTGTCTCTCTGAACATGTCTGTCTCTCTGACCGTGCCTGTCTGTCTCTCTGAACATGTCTGTCTCTCTGAACCTGCCTGTCTGTCTCTCTGAACATGTCTGTCTCTCTGAACATGTCTGTCTCTCTGAACCTGCCTGTCTGTCTCTCTGAACATGTCTGTCTCTCTGAACCTGCCTGTCTGTCTCTCTGAACATGTCTGTCTCTCTGAACCTGCCTGTCTGTCTCTCTGAACATGTCTGTCTCTCTGAACCTGCCTGTCTGTCTCTCTGAACATGTCTGTCTCTCTGAACCTGCCTGTCTGTCTCTCTGAACATGTCTGTCTCTCTGAACCTGCCTGTCTGTCTCTCTGAACATGTCTGTCTCTCTGACCGTGCCTGTCTGTCTCTCTGAACATGTCTGTCTCTCTGAACCTGCCTGTCTGTCTCTCTGAACATGTCTCTTTCTCTGAACCTGCCTGTCTCTCTGAACATGTCTGTCTCTCTGACCGTGCCTGTCTGTCTCTCTGAACATGTTTGTCTCTCTGACTGTGCCTGTCTGTCTCTCTGAACATGTCTGTCTCTCTGACTGTGCCTGTCTGTCTCTCTGAACACGTCTGTCTCTCTGACCGTGCCTGTCTGTCTCTCTGAACATGTTTGTCTCTCTGAACCTGCCTGTCTGTCTCTCCAGGATGGGTGCGACGGTCTTCGTGCAGCCGTTGGACCTGGTGAAGAACCGGATGCAGCTGAGCGGTCAGGGCACGAAGGCTCGCGAGTACAAAACCAGCTTCCACGCTCTGTTCTCCATCCTGAAGAATGAAGGAGTCGGAGGCATCTACACCGGGTACGTGCTGCTCCACCCGCTGCTCCACCGTACATCGAATCATTCATACTGATCCTGATGGAAATGAAAACGGTGTGGTTGTGTCTGTGTCAGTCTGTCGGCAGGTCTGTTGCGTCAGGCGACGTACACGACGACCCGTCTGGGCATCTACACCATCCTGTTTGAGAAGATGACCAGTGCCGACGGACGGCCGCCAAACTTCCTCCTCAAGGCTCTGATCGGTATGACAGCCGGAGCCACGGGAGCGTTCGTCGGGACGCCAGCAGAGGTGGCGCTGATCCGGATGACAGCCGACGGACGGTGAGACGCCGCCTCCGCCCGTCTGTGTGTCTGTCCTCTTAGATCAGCTGATGGGCGCAGTGAAAACATGTGTTTGTCTCCAGGATGCCTGCAGACCAGAGGAGAGGCTACACCAACGTCTTCAACGCTCTGGCCCGGATCACCAGAGAAGAAGGCGTCACCACGCTGTGGAGGGTGAGCCTCCGACACTGACCTCAGACCAGCAGCTCGTCCCGCCGCAGAGACACGGCAGTTTAAATCCTACCGGCTGTTTGCTCTGTCAGCACCTTCTCTGCTCTCAGCTGACGATCCACAGTTACAGCTCTACAAACTAACGCTGACTCTGATTATTACGAATCTGTTCAAGAAATATTGAGATTCTTTGGGAAATGTACTTCATTATTCAACAAGACAATTAAATACTGAAGCTTAAATACCAGGGAACATGATAATATAATATTAATGATCATTATTACATCGTTTAATCCTTTTAATATTTCAGCTTTTTCTGTGTGTGTGTGTGTAGGGGTGTGTTCCCACCATGGCCCGAGCGGTGGTGGTGAACGCAGCTCAGCTGGCCTCCTACTCTCAGTCCAAACAGGCGCTGCTCGACTCAGGTACACAACAGAACATGAACATGAACCCAGACTCTCCACCCTGTATGTCCCCAGCCCGGTGTTAACAGCTCCAATAGCTCAGAGCTAATGGAGCCGTTAGCTCTGAGCTAACAGCTCTGTCAGCTTGGGGCTATGTGCAGTGTGTGAACAGCACTTTACTGTGATTAAAGACTTAATGTTCTGTATGTGTGTGTATGTGTTTGTTTTCAGGTTATTTCGGGGACGATATTCTGTGTCATTTCTGTGCTAGCATGATTAGCGGTCTGGTTACCACGGCAGCATCGATGCCCGTGGACATCGTGAAGACCAGGTGAGACTCTGAGCTGGCGGCGGCTCCACCGGCCGCTGTGATTGGTTGTTTTCTGTCCTCTGCTGAAGTCAGACGTTGCGTTGACGTGTCTGCTTCCTGTTTGTTCGTCAGGATTCAGAACATGAAGATGATCGACGGGAAGCCGGAGTACAAGAACGGCCTGGTGAGTGTCAGAGTGCAGTCGGTGTCAGTGACCCTCGTCTGTAGACTGTTCCTGCTGCTGACGCTTCTTCTTCTTCTCTGCTTCCTGTGTGGCTCCATCAGGAGGTGTTGATGCGAGTCATTCGCTCCGAAGGGTTCTTCTCTCTGTGGAAAGGCTTCACTCCGTACTACGCTCGCCTCGGCCCGCACACCGTGCTCACCTTCATCTTCCTGGAACAGATGAACAAGTCGTACAAGACCTACGTCCTCGACCGCTAACACACACACACACACACACACACACACTCACACACACACTCACACACACACTCACACACTCTCACAGTGTTTGGGATGAACCACAGTGAACTGCAGTCTTTTGTAAAGAATGTTGGATACATGAAGTCCGATCATCATGTAGTGATGTTAACGTCAATAACTCGTAATAATGAGTCTTATTTGTAGAACTATGCCCCTCCCCCGACCCGACGGCACACTGCATCATGGGAGAAACTGAATAAAGTGTTTGAGCCTCAGTTTGTTTTGTGTCACTTTGTTTGAATGGTAGTTTTGTTGGCAGCCTCGTCTTAAAGGCACAGTGTGTGATATGTGGAGTGTTTGGCGACATCTAGTGACGAGGTCGTAGACGAGCATCACATCTGGAGAAGTTTGATCCTCTGTGCTTCAGATTGTGCTTTCAGTCTTCTCTCAGCACACAGTGACCAGCAGGAATCAGCTCCTTCTTCTTGTTGACGCCGCAGTGAGTCGCTGGACCTGCGCGTTGCTGCCATATTGGATGTGGCAGGTGTGCCTGTAAACGAGTAGACGTGAAAAGTGTTTAAGTATAGAAAATGTTTACATTGAACTGAGTTTGATGAATTGTTGCACACTTTCTGTCAGTGTGATGCACATCATGAGGCCTGAGGAACCTGAACACACCTGCTGCAGGAACACACCACATGGACCTGAACGGTCAGCCTGGGACACGGGTCGGACACGGGTCGGACACTCGGACATGTGCAGGAGGAAGACGAGAGATCGACACCTGAGCTGACTTCATACAGAGACAGAGAGAGACGGGGGGAGTTTGGACAGAAACTGTCGGTGCCTCCGGGCAGGAACGGGCTGATCCGGTCTTGCAGGATCCGTCTCCACCTCATTGTTGGGCTCTGTGTGCTGTGACGGGTGTGTGGACGTCGTGGCCAGCTCGCTGTCAGACGGCCTGCTGCCATTGGTCCAGAGGGACACATGAATGTCACCTGTAGAGAATGTAAATACCAGAGCGAGCCGTGAGAAGAAGGTGAGGAGGATCCAGAGCCAGCTGCCGGCCTCAGGAGGGTTCAGACCTGCTCCAGGCCCCGGGGCTGGGCTCTGATAGTCTTCTGATGTCAGTTTTAGCCTGAGGATCCTCAGAGAGCAGAGCAATGATAACAACCTCTTCTAAACCAATAAGCTCACCCCACCCAGCCCAGCAGAACCACGTAGAATCCTACAGCTGAGCTCCAAATCTGGTTAAAGTTCTGAACCGTTGAGGTCAATGTTGGTGATTCTGTGTGTTCGGTTGGTTCTTCATGGGTTGAGCTGAAGTTGTTCTGGTCTCGTTAAATAGCTTCAGAGTTTGCTGGGAAGGATTATTTTATTTCCATGTAAACTTTTGTATTTACTAGGGTGACCATATTCTGAATCGCCAAAAAGAGGACACTACTACGCTGCAAAATGTTGAGGGTTTTTCGGGTCAGGTCGAGTGTTTTTTACGTGCTTCTAACTCAGTTAAACGCATATTCTGAATTCCCAAAAAGACACTTAACCAGGCCTCTTGGAGATACTGAAAAATACTCACACAAAGTTGCGTTTACTAACAATATATTCATTTATCTAGGTCGTTAGAGCCTTTGTTTGCCACGGACACAAACTCTGGTCATACAAACTCTGGTCTCTCTACTGTTTTGTTGTATATATTATTACTGTTTATAGTATATTTTGCATATTTTGTTTTGTTGTATATATTATTATTGTTTATTGTTTATTGCACACTGTGCATTGTATATATACACTATGTATATATTGCCTTCTATTTATGTTATGTACAAAGTGTTTTATTTGCGGACCCGCTACTGCTGAAACAAAATAATTTCCCAGTCTGGGATCATTAAAGTAATTCTATCTATCAGACAGTACACTCTGCTTCCCATTTTTCACCACCCTGGCGAAAACACGGGTACTTTTTCCGCATTTCGTCTGTAAAAGTGCATTTGCGTTTCGGCATTTCTCCCTTTTCTTTCGCTCACCAGCACACAGCGCATGCGTGCGTCGCGTCAGTGGCTTTGCTTGGAACTGAGCGGAGGGGCAGAGCAGCAGCCAATATTGGTTACCATTTTAATATTTCTAGAATTTGGCATCAACTAATCTTTGATAAATGGAGTGTAAATGGTGAAATCAGTGTAAACAGTGTGTTCAAACAGCTGATCAATGTTGGCAGGTAAGACTTTAGCACTTTAGACACAGAAGCAGACAGGCTGGTACAGACATGCTGCCACAAACTGACACTTTTTACAAGGAGACAAACAACTGCAGCTGAAAGATTTAATGCTGAATTTACAACAAGGACACAATGAGTTACAATCTGTCAGAGACACAGTTTCACTACGTTATAAAGTTTGTTTTAACTCAACAACTCTTAAAATCACTACATTTGTTAATGGAGTCTGGTGATGATGTGTTACTGGTTCACTCACTGACATGTGTCTCTCAGCCAAGTGAAATAAAGGTGGTGTGTGCGGGGCCTGGGAATGGCAGCACGGTTACTTTGGCTGGAGTTAAAGCCATGGTCCTCAAAACTGAGGACGGTACTGGCGTCAAGTTGATGACGTTGGTCACCATGAAAAACGCAGAAAGAAGCGAAAGCAGCCCGCTGATCATCGGCTTCTGCGAGACAGGTAGAGTCTGGGAGAATGTGAGAGCTGTGGAGGGTCAAAGTTCACTGTCTGTCATCCTGTCTGTCTGTCGTCCTGTCTGTCTGTCTGTCGTCCTGTCTGTCTGTCGTCCTGTCTGTCTGTCTGTCTGTCGTCCTGTCTGTCTGTCTGTCTGTCTGTCTGTCGTCCTGTCTGTCTGTCTGTCTGTCATCCTGTCTGTCTGTCTGTCTGTCTGTCGTCCTGTCTGTCTGTCTGTCTGTCTGTCTGTCTGTCTGTCTGTCATCCTGTCTGTCAGTCTGTCTGTCTGTCTGTCAGTCTGTCTGTCTGTCTGTCTGTCTGTCGTCCTGTCTGTCTGTCATCCTGTCTGTCAGTCTGTCTGTCTGTCTGTCTGTCTGTCTGTCTGTCTGTCGTCTGTCTGTCTGTCTGTCTGTCTGTCTGTCTGTCTGTCGTCTTGTCTGTCTGTCTGTCTGTCATCCTGTCTGTCAGTCTGTCTGTCTGTCTGTCGTCCTGTCTGTCTGTCTGTCTGTCTGTCTGTCTGTCTGTCATCCTGTCTGTCTGTCTGTCTGTCTGTCAGTCTGTCTGTCTGTCGTCCTGTCTGTCTGTCTGTCTGTCTGTCATCCTGTCCGTCAGTCTGTCTGTCTGTCTGTCAGTCTGTCAGTCTGTCTGTCTGTCGTCCTGTCTGTCTGTCTGTCTGTCTGTCATCCTGTCCGTCAGTCTGTCTGTCTGTCTGTCAGTCTGTCTGTCTGTCTGTCTGTCGTCCTGTCTGTCTGTCTGTCTGTCTGTCTGTCTGTCATCCAGTCTGTCTGTCGTCCTTGTATTGTTCCTCTATACTCTGTACTCAAGGACACAACTGTCAGGATGTAACCATAACTTTTTATTGTTGTTCTTCTTCTTCCATCCTCTATCTAACCCCATTCATTCAGTGCGCCACCACTGGCCATAACCTGCCATTACATCTCCTCCTTTAAGATGAAAGGTAAACTGTTTTGCAGAACCTCAAGACACTGAAATACATTCAACAGTCAACATAACCTGAGACGCCAACAAAACCATTATATTTCACTGTAGCCATTTTGTAACCTTTTCCTTAACATTACTTGTTCATTTCAGAAAACCCAGAACATGACTTTCCTAGTAAACATTTCACTTTTCAAACAGAAAATTATGGCTCTTTTAGCTGTCCTCTTTTGTTTTTCTCTTTTCTTTTTTTTTTTCGTTCATTGTTCAATGTTTAAAGGTCCAGTCTCACAGGAGCCTTGGAAAGTCTCCCTGACCTAGTCATTGTCACCTCGCCTGATGTTGGAGTCACCGGTACTTCCCTGAGGTGTGAGCGGTTGCGTCGCAGCCTTCCTCCGTCCGGGGTCTCGACCTCATATGAGCGTGGTGTAGGCGCAAGACCCACAACTGTCGCTCTGGTCGTGGGTTTAATCCACACCTGCTGACCTGTCTGAAGAGGTGGCAGGGTTTGAGTACGGTGTCTCCGGCTGAATGTTTGCTGCTGTTGCAGTTTCAACGCTGTGTCCTTTTCTCTGAAGCTCTTTAGATCCGGCCACTGTGGTCGTAGCTGCTCCGGTGACACTGGGACTGGTGTTCTGATTCTCCTCCCCATCAGTAGTTGGGCTGGGGAGCTCCCATGCGCCAGTGGAGTGGCTCTGTAGGCCAACAGAGCTTTGTGGAAATCTCCCTCTTTCTGTAAAAGGGACTTCACAGTTCTGACGGCCCTTTCGGCCTCCCCATTGCTGCGGGGATAACGGGGGCTGCTTGTCACGTGCGTGAAATCATAATCTCGTGCAAACTGATCAAATTCGTGACAGGAGAATTGAGGGCCATTGTCCGTGACAAGCACTTCTGGGCATCCATATCTAGCAAACACTGCTTTAAGTCTCGCTATAGTCTGTTTTGCTGATGTGCCTCCAGGTAGGTTGCAAACTTCAATGAAGCGAGAGAAATAGTCTATTATGACTAGGTAGTTTCCATTCTGCCATTGGAAAAGATCTGCTGCGACCCTCTGCCATGGCCTGTGTGGGAGATCAGTTGTGAGCAGGGGCTCGACTGGTGTTTGAGCTTCACGTGCGCAGACCTCACATCTCTCGACCATCTGCTTTACCGCGGACGTGATGCCTGGCCACCAGACCGATTCTCTTGCTCTGGCTAGGCATTTGTTGATCCCTTGATGTCCCTGGTGTAGTCTCTGTAGGATGTCAGGTCTCATGCTTTCAGGGATTATGAGTCTCTCACCTTTCATGAGCAGTCCTCCTCCTTCATGTAAAGCTGACCTCTCGGGCCAGTAGGGCAGCAGCATGTGGTGCACACCTCGTCTGTGTTCGGGCCAGCCGTTTGCAATGTAACGACTGAGGCGTTTGCAGATGTCGTCTGAGGTTTGTGCACTCTTAATCTGTTCCAGCTTTGTTGATGTGGCAGGCAGGCTTTCCACCACACTGTCCAGGTAGGCTTTACATTCCTTTTCCAAGTCTTGTTCCGCCTCCGTGGCTGTGGCTGGAAGAGGTGCTCTGGACAGGGCGTCAGCCGTTATCAGGTTTTTACCTGGGACATGGATAATGTTGAAATTGAATCTGAGCAACCTGAGTCTGAATCTGATGATCCTCGGAGGGAGGTCATCCAACGCTCTGGACTTCAGGAGCGTTATGAGTGGCTTGTGGTCAGTTCTTATGGTAAAGTCCAGGCCACTTAAGTATCCACGCAGCCGCTCACACGCCCAGGTCACGGCTAAAGCCTCCTTTTCTATTTGGGCATATCTTGATTCGGCTTTGGTCAGACTTCTAGAAATGAAGACGACCGGTCTCCATTCACCGTCTGGCTGTTTTTGTGTCAGGACGCCTCCCAGTCCATACGACGAGGCATCAGCTGATACAATCGTTTCATGACCTGGGTTGTATTGGGCTAACACAGTCTCTGACCCCAATTCCTTCTTTGTCTCCAGGAACGCACTCTGCTGGGGTGCTTCCCATGTCCAGCTGTTCTCTGTCTTTAGCAGGTCGCGGATGGGCTTTGTAAGGTCAGGCAAGCGTGATGAAAACTTGCCGACAAAGTTCACCATGCCCATGAAGCGGCGAACATCCGCCACGTCCTTTGGCTCGGGCATGTCAAGGATCGCCTTTATTTTATCTGGGTCTGCTCTGATGCCTTTGGAATTTATAACATGCCCCAGGAAGCGAATCTCTGTCATGGCAAACTGGCATTTCTCATTCAGAGTGAGCCCCGCTTCTCTGAATTTCTGAAGCACTCTGTGTAGCCGTTGGTCGTGCTCGGCCCGGTCCCTTCCTATGACGAGGACATCATCAGCATGGCACAGGACTCCGTCAACGCCGTCAATCAGCTGAGAAATCCTCTTCTGGAAGTGCTCCGGTGCTGATGATATACCAAAGGGCAACCTTTTGAAGTAGTAGCGGCCCTCTGGTGTGATGAATGTGGTCAGCTGCATCGAGTCTTTATGAAGTGGTACCTGCCAGAAGCCTGATGTCGCGTCGAGCTTTGTGAAGACTCTGGCTCCGTCTAGCTTGGCCAGTGTCTCATCCACAGCTGGTAAGATGTGTCTCTCTCTGATAACACTCTCGTTCAGATGAGTTAAGTCCACACAAATACGTATTTTGCCTGATGTTTTTACAATAGGGACCATGCCTGCGCACCATTCAGTTGGTTCTTCAACGCGAGCTATGACCCCCATCTTCTCCATCCTGTCCAGTTCCTCTTTGACTTTGGTCCGGAGAGGGATGGCTACACGTCGTGGGGCAGAGAGAACGTAGGGTGTTACATTGTCTTTCAACTTGATTTTGTACTCCCCTTTGAGCTTACCTAGCCCTGTAAAAACATCTGGGTAAGTTGAGCGGAAGTGTGCCTCTGTGTCGTCTATGCTATGGAGCTGAGGAATCATCTGCAGTCTGCGAATAGCAGGGAGACCCAATAAAGGTGTGGTCAGGTCCTTCACGATGAACACCTCCTCCTCAATCTTTCTGTCCCCTCTCTGAATGACAGCATGTACTTGACCTTTAACATCCAGAGGTTGGTTGGCGGGGCCCAGCAATGGTCTGTGGGGGGCTGTGTGCCTGCCATATCTCTCTTGTATGTATTCTGTCTCTGGGATAGCAGTCACTGACGCCCCGGTATCCACCTTAAAGCGCAACAGGCTGCCATTTATGTTAAGTATTTCAGTCCATGTAGCCGACTGTGAGTGGTCGACAGCCCCTAGATAGGCCGCCGCCTCATTCTCTTCAATGGATTCTAACTTCTGAGCTGATCTGCACACCGCTGCAAAATGTCCCCTCTTTTGACATTTTCTGCACTCAACGTCTTTTGCTGGGCACTCAGTCCATGAATGTTTTGGGGTTCTGCCGCACTTCCCACACTGTTTAGACTTGGTTGAGGTAGACTGGGGCTGGGACTGGTTTACACGTTGAAAAGATTTTTTTCTGTAAGCCTGTCTCTTGTTGTTATGAGCCACTGCATCAAGTTGTCCTGGTGAATCGGCTGACCGCAGAATAGCTTGTTCCTTTTTCACGTCTTCGTGCTGCCTCACTTGAACTATGGCTGTGGCTAAGTCCAACTTTGAATTGAGCTGCAGTTTTTCTGACAATTTGGCATCACGTATGCCAACAACAATCCTGTCTCGGATCATTTCTTCACGTAAGACGCCATATTTGCAGTGTTCAGCTAGCTTATGCACGGCGGTAATAAAGTTCTCTGCAGATTCGCCGACTTCCTGGCATCGTTTATTAAACTTGGCTCGTTCATAAATGACGTTATGCACTCCTACGAAGTGTCCATCAAAAGCCTGTTTCACCTCATTATAGTCTTTTTGTTTCTCCTCCGTAAGCTGCAATGAAGTCAGGATGTCGTCCGCCTTATCACCCATTGTGTAAATGAGCGAATTGACCTGGTATGCGCCATCTTTGTCTTTCAAACCGGAGGCAAGCCTGAAGCGTTCAAACCTCTTAATCCATGCGGGCCACGAGCTTGAGTCTGTCATCCTGTCTGTCTGTCTGTCTGTCTGTCTGTCATCCTGTCTGTCTGTCTGTCATCCTGTCTGTCTCTCTGTCTCTGTCTGTCTGTCTGTCTGTCTGTCTGTCTGTCGTCCTGTCTGTCTGTCTGTCTGTCTGTCTGTCTCTTCCTGTTTTAAATAAAGTTTGTCTGTCTCTGCGTCCACAGCGTTGGTCATAGGTCTCAGCAAGCCCGGATACAGGAGTGTGGGCGTCACTGTGGAGAACATCACCAAGTACCTGAAGGCTGCGAATTACTGAAAGAAGATGGCCGACGTCCTGCGTTGTTCTCCTCCAGCTTCCACCCGTTTGCATCTGAGCTCACGGGAACGACGTCTGTGCTGCATGATGTCTGTTATCACAAAGGGAGGAATTAAAAGGTTTTCAACATTCAAGCTGTGTACGTCACTCATTACAGAAACAGGTCCACACACACACAAACACACACACACACACACACACACACACACACACACACACACACACACACACACACACATAAATCCACATGTTGTAGCTTCATATGTCCAGCTGGAGGCAGGACAAACACTGACACTTCGGTAATAATCCAGACTAAAATGCTCTGACTGAGCTAATCTATTATTATCATTATCATTATTATTATTATTATTATACATCATCAGTATTGATGTTCAGAAGGTTCAGGAACAGATTTGTTCTTTGACGCTCTGTTTTCTATCTGCAGAAGACACGAACATTCAAACAGGATATTCACATGAGCGTTGACATTTTATAAGCGCACTTCACCAGCTTGATGAGGTGTGGATGTGTGTGCACCAGGGGAATTATGGGAAATGTAGGCTCCAGTGTTTTCAGTATGTCTCCACCTCTACTGCTCTGTTTGTTAATCTCTACCAATTTATCAGAGGTTTAATGTAAAAAATACCGGATTTCCCTCGAATACAGATAAAATCATCTTGTTATGAGGCTGAAACGGACTGAAATCAGGAACACAGACATTTATTTTTTCTGTTTTTAAAGTAGTTCACCGTGACAGAATCATTCTTTGGAGGAACTGTTTTTCATTGAGGGTTAATTGAGATGAAAAATGTCCAACCAGCTCTGAGTTAACAGCCGAATGTGGAAGTGGAAAAACACCTCGTTTTGAAACAACAGCATGTGTGCAGGGAAGGGTGTGTATGTGTGTCATGAACATAATCCTCTGAACAGGAAGCTTGTGACAGGAAGTAGGTGTGCTCTGTGAAGAAGACTCTGTGGTTTAATGCCTCAGTTTCCCATAAAATCACATGAATGATCAATATTCAACAAGTGTGTGAATCTCATTAGTAAACACTGTGTGTGTGTGTGTGTGTGAGTGTGTGTGAGATACACACTCATGTCCTCATTCTGTTTTGCCTTATAAGGACTCACACAAACTCACTTTATGCTCCTTCTAGCTGCACCACTTCCTCTTCTCTCGCTCGCCTCGACTTCTTTCGACTTGACTCAAAAAATAAGTTCACAGTTACTGAGGAAGTGTGCGTGTGCGTGTGTGTGTGCATCCCCTACGTTCAGCACTTCCTCTGCTAGCGTTGATGTTCTGCTTCAGCATCCATATAAGGCCTCTGAACTCTTCATAGTTGTTTGAACGTGACTGCAGGAGGCCAGGGTGCTGTTAGCTTAGCTTAGCACAAACACTGGAAACAGGGGAAACTGTTAGCCTTCATCCAAAGACAAACAGGCCTGTGTCTGACATCACAGCCACTCATTGAGATGTAGAATGTTTACTGCACCATCACGCTGTTCACTGCACCATCATACTGTTCACTGCACCATCACGCTGTTCACTGCACCATCACACTGTTCACTGCTCCATCACGCTGTTCACTGCACCATCACGCTGTTCACTGCTCCATCACGCTGTTCACTGCACCATCACACTGTTCACTGCTCTATCATACTGTTCACTGCTCCATCATACTGTTCACTGCTCCATCGTACTGTTCACTGCTCCATCGTACTGTTCACTGCACCATCATACTGTTCACTGCTCTATCGTACTGTTCACTGCTCTATCGTACTGTTCACTGCACCATCATACTGTTCACTGCTCTATCATACTGTTCACTGCACCATCACACTGTTCACTGCTCCATCATACTGTTCACTGCTCTATCATACTGTTCACTGCACCATCATACTGTTCACTGCTCTATCATACTGTTCACTGCACCATCACACTGTTCACTGCTCCATCATACTGTTCACTGCTCCATCATACTGTTCACTGCACCATCATACTGTTCACTGCTCCATCATACTGTTCACTGCTCTATCATACTGTTCACTGCTCTATCATACTGTTAACTGCACCATCACACTGTTCACTGCTCTATCATACTGTTCACTGCTCTATCATACTGTTCACTGCTCTATCATACTGTTAACTGCACCATCACACTGTTCACTGCTCTATCATACTGTTCACTGCTCTATCACACTGTTCACTGCTCTATCATACTGTTCACTGCACCATCACACTGTTCACTGCACCATCACACTGTTCACTGCTCCATCATACTGTTCACTGCTCTATCATACTGTTCACTGCTCTATCATACTGTTAACTGCACCATCACACTGTTCACTGCTCTATCATACTGTTCACTGCTCTATCACACTGTTCACTGCTCTATCATACTGTTCACTGCACCATCACACTGTTCACTGCTCTATCATACTGTTCACTGCTCCATCACACTGTTCACTGCACCATCACGCTGTTCACTGCACCATCATACTGTTCACTGCACCATCATACTGTTCACTGCTCTATCATACTGTTCACTGCTCTATCATACTGTTCACTGCACCATCACACTGTTCACTGCTCTATCATACTGTTCACTGCACCATCACACTGTTCACTGCTCCATCATACTGTTCACTGCTCCATCATACTGTTCACTGCTCTATCATACTGTTCACTGCACCATCACACTGTTCACTGCTCCATCATACTGTTCACTGCACCATCACACTGTTCACTGCTCCATCATACTGTTCACTGCTCTATCATACTGTTCACTGCTCTATCATACTGTTAACTGCACCATCACACTGTTCACTGCTCTATCATACTGTTCACTGCTCTATCACACTGTTCACTGCACCATCATACTGTTCACTGCACCATCATACTGTTCACTGCACCATCATACTGTTCACTGCACCATCATACTGTTCACTGCTCCATCATACTGTTCACTGCACCATCACACTGTTCACTGCTCCATCATACTGTTCACTGCTCTATCATACTGTTCACTGCTCTATCATACTGTTAACTGCACCATCACACTGTTCACTGCTCTATCATACTGTTCACTGCTCCATCACACTGTTCACTGCTCCATCACACTGTTCACTGCTCCATCATAATGTTCACTGCACCATCATAATGTTCAGTGCTCCATCACACTGTTCACTGCTCCATCATACTGTTCAGTGCTAACTAACCTGACCCAGGTTGGAGGACTGAAGGACACAGCTTGTCCACATGACACAGCAGACACTGTCTCTTTCTAACAGCAGACTGTTTAAACACAGCTGAACGGAGTCTTCCACAGTGCAAACATTCTCCATGTGTTGAACAGACATGAACCCAGGGCCGGTAGGAGCACAGTGACGCCAGCAGCCCTGGGCTCAGGTTAGCGGTGTGTTGTGTGAGAGGTGGCTGAGCTATCCTCTCTGTAGCCCAGGGCTCAGAACCACAGCCAGCACCGCCTGAGCAGAGCGCTGAAGAGTGCAGGAAGTATGAAGGAGGCGGAGCAGCTTCAGAGTGATCACACACTGTCTAATAGTCTGACTCAGCCTCTGACTCTATCTGATCTCAAGCACTTGTCCTTTTTTGTTTTTTGCACAACTTTCACTGGAACGGCACAAGATTCATTACAAGTCCTGAAAATGTCGTGTCTCCAGGTCCTTTCGTCCCAGAGTTATAATCTGGTTTCATTGTAAATCACGTATGGAAGTGTCCGTGTGATGTGCAGCCTCTGACAGTGAGTTAGAGTTAGGCTTCAGACCACTGGCACTGTGTCTGGTTTGTGCTCTCTGTGAGGAGTGCTGCAGATTAAATGTGACTGGGGCATTCAGCTCAGTCGTGTCTCAGTGAACGAATGTTTCACAAAACTACGTTAAGCATCGAGTCAGAGCGACACGTCAAACTGAACCCCTCTCTGACGAGGAGCCCGACGTCTGAACAGTCGCTGAGGTTTGGTTTGAGTTTCCATTTCCTGTCACCAAAGAGTGAGTGTGTGTGTGTGTTCGTTCCCCAGGGGTATGCATACTGTGGATAGTGGCCTGTATAAACTCGTCAGTCTGAGACACCACACCTCTCTCTCTCTCTCTCATACACACACACACACCTGATGAGACTGTTGTTTCTGCATGTTTGAAATCTTTTTGAAGCCTCAGCTGAGGTCAAAGGTCAGGGCCACAAAAAGGCATTACCGTGACACACACACACACACACACACACACACGCACACACACACACACAGTAGAAGTTCAGCTGCTGTTGGCATTGCTGCTCACAGAGCTGCAGCCTCTCTCACCTACCTGAGCTGGACCGACCAAGTTTTAACATGTCGCTCGCTCTCTGTCTCCCTGCTGACAGCCACAGGTCTGAGCTGGCTCGGGTATTTCTGTGTGTGTGTGTGTGTGTGTGTGTGTGTGTCAGGAATGCAGCGTGTATGAACAGACTCATCCCTCAGACACTGAACACCTCCATGTGAACAGTCGGTGTTTCGACAGTCAGCCTCCACTCATGTTACCAGCTGCCGTCTGAATGCTCACCAGTGCTGAACTGCAAACCCCAGAGTGCATTGCAGTCACAGCTCTGTGGCTGTGGCTGCTGTGGTGGCAGCTGTCGAGTGATTACAGTTTTTTCCAATCGCTAAAACACAATTTTGCAAACTAGGCTGGTTTTATCAAAATACACACAATTCACAAACCCAAACACCCAAACTACAAAACACCTCATATATCCTGCAAAATGAAGCACTGCAACCAAAACTACATATAACATTATCAAAATCAAACTGTTGCACCAAATGTCTCACACTTCATTCATGTTACCAGATGTGTGTCTAACCAGCTACACTCTGTTGGACAGAATGAAAAGCACTCTCAGCTTTAGCTTTGCCAAAATACTAACAGAGTTCAAACAGTAGAGAATTCTTCAGATTGTTCACATGCATAGAAACATTTGCAGATACACACACATGCTGCTGAAACATGTATTCTTTTATTTTTCACCAAACAAGTCAGTGCAACATATGCACAGCAGATATATTTACATATATTCTCACAAAAGAATAAACTGAAGCAGAAACAGCAGAGACAGAATGTGACAGTGAGGCCGCTCTCTCTGTCAGCCTCTCACTATCAACTCATGGTTAATGACATCATCAGCTGAGGTCGCTCTAATTTAGTTTGAAAGTTGTCGTCTTCTTTGGCCATAAGCTCCTCTAGCTCCACCTCTCACTCTTCCTCCCCCTCACTCTCACCCTCCCTCCTCCTCTTCCTCTCTCTGCAATGTCTTCCATTGCTGTTGGGGGAAAAGGAGCTCACCTGTGGTCTTTTAGTGCTGACTTCCTGATTGAAGTGGTAACAGTTAACAGTTGTTTGTCCAGGTGGCACATATAGTGTCCAGTTAGCTCATGTAGTGTCATTTTAAATGGCAAACATGTGACTTTATGTCAGATTGTTGTGTCTTATGCAGAGAACTGTGTTCAGTGCATTTAAAAAGTGACATTTTGAATTGCAAAATGTGTGTAAAGCAGAAAATGTGTTTAACGTTTTGGAGAGCTGAGAAGAGGATTAATCTCTGTGTCAGTTTAAATATTTGTGCTATGCATATCATTTTAATGTGTTAGTAACTGGAAAAAACTGTAATGAAAGTGTGTGGATCAATCAGATCCTCCCGGTCGAAGGTTGTTGATGGAAAGGAAATCAAGTGACCACAAAGACTGATCAACTACGCAGAGATGCAGAGAGAGAGTGTAAAACAACTGCAAAGACACACGGAGACACAAAGAGACACAGAAACAACAACTAACAGGCTAGAATGACCATTGGGTCATACAGCAGAGACACTGATGGACTACAACAGAGACACAGTAGGACTACAGCAGAGACACTGATGGACTACAACAGAGACACAGTAGGACTACAACAGAGACACTGAAGGACTACAGCAGAGACACTGAAGGACTACAGCAGAGACACTGAAGGACTACAGAGACACTGAAGGACTACAACAGAGACACAGTGACACAGTAGGACTACAACAGAGACACAGTAGGACTACAACAGAGACACTGATGGACTACAACAGAGACACAGTAGGACTACAACAGAGACACAGTAGGACTACAACAGAGACACAGTGACACAGTAGGACTACAACAGAGACACAGTAGGACTACAACAGAGACACAGTAGGACTACAACAGAGACACTGAAGGACTACAGCAGAGACACTGAAGGACTACAGAGACACTGAAGGACTACAGAGACACTGAAGGACTACAACAGAGACACTGAAGGACTACAGAGACACTGAAAGACTACAGAGACACTGAAGGACTACAGAGACACTGAAGGACTACAGAGACACTGAAGGACTACAACAGAGACACTGAAGGACTACAGAGACACTGAAGGACTACAACAGAGACACTGAAGGACTACAGAGACACTGAAGGACTACAGAGACACTGAAGGACTACAACAGAGACACTGAAGGACTACAGAGACACTGAAGGACTACAACAGAGACACTGAAGGACTACAGAGACACTGAAGGACTACAGAGACACTGAAGGACTACAGAGACCCTCTGTCAGCCTGGTGTGTTGCTGCTCTGTCGGTGAGCTGTTGTTGTGTCATTTTTTGTCTCTGGGTGTCAGAGGTGTTGACATGAGTTGAAACATGTCAGTAGGAAGTGGTTTGGGTTTAGAAACAGCCAGCAGCTCTGCTCTCTCCGCTGCCATGATTCACTATCACTGTAGTTCAGTTCCCAGGTGAGACAGAGAGACAGACAGAGAGAGGGACAGAAATAATTAAATAAACAAATAAATCAATGTATTTTGAAAATATGTGTGCTGTTAAAATTGGAGACAAACAAACTGACTTCTTCACCCAGAGAAGAGGTGTACGCCAGGGCTGCAGTTTAAGTCCGACTCTATTTAACGTGTATATAAATGAACTTGCTGTTGAGTTGGATCAGCGTGCTGCTGCTGGCCTCTCCCTCCTCGATAGAGAGGTGAAGTCTCTGATTTATGCTGATGACCTCGTTCTACTGTCTCCTACTGAACAAGGACTACAGCAACAGCTGGACATAGTAGAACAGTACAGTCAGAACTGGGCCCTGGCAGTAAATATGAAGAAAACTAATGTCATGATCTTTCAGAAACGCCCCAGGTGTCAGGAGAACAAACACCAGTTTACCATAAATAATCATGTCATTGAACATAGCATGAGTTATACCTACCTTGGTTTAACCATCACAGCATCAGGGAGTTTCAACATGGCACTAAAAGAAAAAGCTTGAAGAGCCTTACATGCAATTAAGAGAACATTTTATAATTTCCAAATTCCAGTCAAAATCTGGTTTAAAATATCTGCTAGTGTCATCCAGCCCATTGCGCTGTACGGTAGTGAAGTATGAGGTCCACTCAGTCATCAGAACTTTACCCGCTGGGACAAACATCCAGCAGAATCTTTACATGCAGAATTCTGCAGATAAGTCTTACACGTCCACAGAAACACACCAACAAATGCATGTAGAGCAGAATTAGGCAGATACCCACTGATAACCAACATTCACAAGAGAACACTCAACTTTTTTAACCACCTGAAGTCCAGCTGAGACACTCAGAGCTGAGCCCAGAACAGAGTCCACTGTGTCAGCTGGTACTGAAGCTAGCTGCCCCCCTCAGACAGTCTGACCAGCCTCACAACACCAACCAGAGTCAAGCTAACTATAACACAATGTAAAGAAACCTGTCTGGAACATTGGAAAGGAGAAACTAAAAGCCAAAGTAGATTAGAATGTTATCTGGCCCTAAACAGAGATTATGATTATGAAAGCAGAGACCGATCCTGACCCGGTTCAGGCTCACACAGAACCCGACCCGGTTCAGGCTCAGTGACCACAAACTGACAATCCAAACAGGAAGACACAAAAAATCATGGCAGCCAAAAGAGAACAGAACATGTTTATTTTAGCAATTTCAGCTCTTTAATCTCAGATTTCAAAGAGCTGAATGACCAATCAAAACTAAATATACTCCTGGGAGAAGCAGACGGCACATCTGCAAGACAACAATATACTGTATATATAAATGTAAATCTGTTCATGGTGCTATTTGTTGTGTCATGTCCAAGTGTTTGGACAAGATGCTTTGGCAACAGTGTTGTCGCAACTTTCATGCCAATAAAGTTCCATTTGAATTGAACTGAGAGGGACAGAGAGAGAGACAGAGAGAGAGACAGAGAGAGAGACAGAGAGAGAGACAGACAGGGGGGGGAGGGGAGAATGAGACTGACAGTGAAGGAGGTGGAACTGGGCGTTGGTATATAAGATCACTTGTCTTCCTGCTTTCTGCATTTGCTTTCTGCCATTACTCTGCTCATCAGAATATAGCACAGGTAGGCTGACCTCTCTCTCTCTCTCTCTCTCTCTCACACACACACACACACACACACACACACGTATTATACATATATATACACAGGTATTGATTTTCTGATTGATCCAGTTGTTTGTGTTCATGTTCTTGATTGTTCTGATTGTGATTCAGACACTTTTGACTGACCAATGTGTGTGTGTGTGTGTGTGTGTGTGTGTGTGTGTGTGTGTGTGTTGGCTATTGATCAGGATGTCGTGGGATCAATACATCACCAATCTGAAGGCCGACTCGCAGATCGAGGAAGCAGCCATCTGGGGGTGTGAGAAGGGATCAGAGTCTAAATGGTCCGGGAGTTCTGGCCTGGATGGGATTACGGTACACACACACACACACACACACACACACACACACACACACACATACTCACACACACACACACTCACACACACACATACAGGTGTTAAACTGTAAGATATGGAGCTCTTGAAAACCTCCCATCATCATCTGACAGCATCCTTTAATCTGTCAGCAACCAGTGACATCACACTGAGAGCCGTCACCTCGTTGGCTGATCACTCGTTCTAAAAGGTGCTAATTAGCTTCTAAGATGCTTCTTGTGAGGTTTGTGTGTGTGTGTGTGTGTGTGTGTGTTCAGTTGGGTCAGCACAGGCGGGCGGAGCTGCTGCTGCATTCAGGTGCTGCAGGAACAGTCACGCAGGTTTGAAGCATCTCTGCAACAAACCGCTTTATTTCAACACACTGACTCTCAGTTCTAGAGTTCTAAAGTTCTGACGTGAAGGGAATCCAACCCCCTGACACACTGAGGGCTCTCGCCCTATTGGCTGCTCAAAGTTATGGATGGTTCTGATGATCTTTGATTTTTAAAACAACAGGGATCTAATTCAGGTGGTCCTGGTTGGGTCCAGGCGGTCCTGGTTGGGTCCAGGCGGTCCTGGTTGGGTCCAGGCGGTCCTGGTTGGGTCCAGGCGGTCCTGGTTGAGTGGCAGAATAAAGGTTGTTTCAGGGTGTTTCTGTGGTTTGAGGTGCTGCAGGCTAAGCATGCTTTAACTGCCTTATAAGGACATGAAGCTGAAAAGAGCGGCAAATACAGGAAGTGAGACGATCACTTCTTGTTTCTCACACACACACACACACACACACACACACACACACACACAGGCGGCCTGTGTGTGTCGTGACTTGTCCTGCTCTTCGTCTCTTCCTGAACTTTGTCCTGCAGCTCAGTTCACACAGCTCGTCTGTGTCGTTGATCACTCCATCGATTGACGAGTCCTCAGTACACACGACAACACAGAGAGGAAGTAACGAGTACAAATACTCAGTTACTCTCCTTCAGTACATGTTTCTGTACTCTGAGTGTCTGTGTGACTTCTCCTCTCTGCAGCTGAACTTTCTCCTCACAGCTTCAGAACTTGTTACTTCAGTTTGATGCACCTGAGGTCAATCATTGATTATTGCTGTTTGGCGTGATTACGCACGGCAGACGCAGCAAGACGAGCCAACGCCTCGGACTCCGTTATTTAACTAACAGTTCTGTATTTTAAACAACAAAGCGTGGTTCTGGTTCTGGTACCTGTTGAGAATGTCTGATATTAAATGGAGAAAAAGTAGTTGATCCATGCGTTTACACATCTGTACGTATCGAGAGAAGAACGTATGTTACAGCCGTGTGATGAACTGTCCTCTGAACACTTTGGACTGTTTATCATCAAATTACTACTTTATTCTAAAAATAATATCAAAACTTTTCTCACACTGCTTCGACTTTATTCTCCACTTTCAGTCATGGAAAGTTAAACTGCAGAGAGAAACTGTCCGTCGTTTCTTCCTCCAGTAAAATCCTGATGCGTGCTGTGGTTAAAGGCTGAGAGGTGAATCCTTGATAACTGAGTGATATGTCATCGATATCATTCAGAAGGAAATCAGAAAAATCAGTCCATTCAGAACTCCCTTAAGAATCTTCATGTTTTTAACTTTACTTCAGTCTCACAGTGATCCAGTGACAGTCGTCTTACAAATGTCCACAAATCCAGACAAGAAAAACACCATTCAGAAGTCCCCTGAGAATCTGCATGATTTAAGGTCTCCTCAGCATCAGAGGGGCCTTTCCTCAGTTCTGGTGTGATAATAACCTGTCTGTCTCTCTGCCTGTGTCTGTCTGTCTCTCTCAGGTGGACGAAATTAAAAAGCTGGCTGGTGACCGGTCGGCGTTCAGGCAGTGTGGCCCGCACATCGCCGGGAGTAAGTGCATGCTGCTGACAGACAACATGGAAACAGAGGGCGTCTACTGCCTGAACCTGAAGACAGCAGCAGACAATGATGGCAACCGCTACTCAATATGTGTCGGCAAGACTAACAAGGGTAAGACGGGCAGAGAGGGAGACAGAGAGAGAGAGAGACAGTGTGCTTTGTGTTGTGGTTGTAAAGTGGACCTGTCTCACCCACATGTCTGTCTGTCTGTGTCCCCAGCTTTAATCATAGCAAAGGGCACAAAGGACGCCAATGGAGGGCACCTGGCCGAGCAGGTGTACAAAACCGTCGATTACCTGCGGAAGTCCGGGTACTAGGACAAGATGGCCGCCCCCTGCTTCCCCCTGTGCACCATCATCTCAACGGACTGTTGTCAGTCAGTGTTTGTATCGTTTGAACCATCAGCTGTGTCCCTGCCACCAGCCATGATTAAAGTATTTGCAGTGTGTTCTGATGTTTTGAGCGCCGGCGGGTCGGGTTCCATCTCTGGTCAGTGTTACGTTCTTTAAACTGTAACCAAAAATAAAGAGACGGACGTGTTCATTGTCCTCCAAGTGTGTCTGTGTGTGTCTGTGACGGCCTGAACCACTGCAGTCAGGACAGTCAGGGTCAGGGAACGCACCACCAGCCTGTTAGCATGTTAGCATTTAGCATGTTGGGCTGATTTGACACATTCACCACAGAGGTATCCATTAAAACCAGATCTGAGCCTGAAGTTAAACTGCAAAACAACTTCAATGTGTGTCGCTCTGATGTTTCTGTCACATGATGTTACAACAGGGTTCATGAATTCAACATTAAATATGTTTCATGAAACTTGGGCAGACATGCCAGCAGGAAGACGGCAGTGAGGCTGTTGGGTGTTTGCAGGCTGTCGGCGCCCCCTGCTGCTCAAACAGTAACAGGCTGAGTATAATATCAGATGTAATGGAGTATGAAATATCACACAATAGGTTACTCATATATCAGGAACATTTTACTGCACAACCAGTACTCTATTACTGATACTTAGAGTACTTTTCAAACGACTTCTGTGCTGCACTCAGTTTGAATGCAGGACTTTTACTTTACTTTTACTTGTAATGGATTACTTTGACATGGTGGTGTTGGTACTTTTAACTAATAGATAACACATCTGAGTACATTTTCTACCTCTCAATGATGGAATGTAACTAAGTACATTTACTTGAGTACTCCTCATTAAGTGTGACTTATTGTAACACAGTATCTGAACTGTGACCGGAGGCTGTTGATCAGCAGGCTGTTGACAGTGAAGTCAGAGAGAGTATCAGAGCATCAGTGTAACAGAGTATCAGAGTAGCAGGACATCAGTGTAACAGAGTAACAGAGCATCAGACTGTTAGAGTATCAGAGTAACAGAGTAACAGAGTATCAGAGTAACAGAGTATCAGTGTAACAGAGTAACAGAGTAACAGAGTAACAGAGTATCAGAGTAACAGAGTATCAGAGTTATAGAGCATCAGAGCATCAGTGTAACAGAGTATCAGAGTAACAGAGTATCAGTGTAACAGAGTATCAGAGTTACAGAGCATCAGTTTAACAGAGTATCAGAGTAACAGAGCATCAGTGTAACAGAGTATCAGAGTTACAGAGCATCAGTGTAACAGAGTATCAGAGTAACAGAGTATCAGAGTTACAGAGCATCAGTGTAACAGAGTATCAGAGTAACAGAGCATCAGTGTAACAGAGTATCAGAGTTACAGAGCATCAGTGTAACAGAGTATCAGAGTAACAGAGTATCAGAGTTACAGAGCATCAGTGTAACAGAGTATCAGAGTAACAGAGTATCAGAGCATCAGTGTAACAGAGCATCAGAGCAACAGAGTATCAGAGTTACAGAGCATCAGTGTAACAGAGCATCAGAGCAACAGAGTATCAGAGTTACAGAGCATCAGTGTAACAGAGCATCAGAGCAACAGAGTATCAGAGCATCAGTGTAACAGAGCATCAGAGCAACAGAGTATCAGAGTTACAGAGCATCAGTGTAACAGAGTATCAGAGTAACAGAGTATCAGAGCATCAGTGTAACAGAGCATCAGAGCAACAGAGTATCAGAGTTACAGAGCATCAGTGTAACAGAGTATCAGTGTAACAGAGTATCAGAGTTACAGAGCATCAGTGTAACAGAGTATCAGAGTAACAGAGTATCAGAGCATCAGTGTAACAGAGCATCAGAGCAACAGAGTATCAGAGTTACAGAGCATCAGTGTAACAGAGTATCAGAGTAACAGAGCATCAGTGTAACAGAGTATCAGAGTTACAGAGTATCAGAGTAACAGAGCATCAGTGTAACAGAGTATCAGAGTAACAGAGTATCAGAGTTACAGAGCATCAGTGTAACAGAGTATCAGAGTTACAGAGTATCAGAGTAACAGAGCATCAGTGTAACAGAGTATCAGAGTTACAGAGTATCAGAGTAACAGAGCATCAGTGTAACAGAGTATCAGAGTTACAGAGTATCAGAGTAACAGAGCATCAGTGTAACAGAGTATCAGAGTTACAGAGCATCAGTGTAACAGAGCATCAGAGCAACAGAGTATCAGAGCATCAGTGTAACAGAGCATCAGAGCATCAGTGTAACAGAGTATCAGAGTATTAGAGTATCAGAGTATCAGAGTAACAGAGTATCAGAGTAACAGTGTAACAGAGTACAGACCTCCTCACAGCTGCAGTCATGTGCACTTATATTTAGCAGCAGTAAAGGCTACAGGGACACTGGACGGCTGCAGAGTGTGGACACTGTGGAGTACAGTCAAAGGTGAGTGTAAAGGGTAAGGTGTGTGTGTGTGTTTGTGTGTGTGTGTGTGTGTGTGTGAGTGTGTGTGTGTGTGTGTGTGTGTGTGTGTGTGTGTGTGTGTGTGTGTGTGTGTTGGGGTTAGTGCCCTTTACAGTGAATGTTAAGACTGTCTCACATTTCCCCTTTAGATGAACTTTGACCTTCTCTCTCTGAGTTAGGGACCGTCACACTAGTTCACTCCACAGAACCACATGAGCGCCGCAGCACGCAGTAATCAGATTACAATAACTGAGTTGACAGCAGCCACATTTTATTTTACAGAAGCAAAAACAAACAAGTTCATCCTGCAGACAGATTCTTGTCTTGTCTAGTAAAAAGATATTAAAAAGATAATTCTGCAAACGGGACATCTGTAAATAGTTTTAATACAACCTGTCCAGCTAGCTGCTAATGTTGCTAACACTGCTGTTCCTTCAAATGACACGGCTTCAGCTGCTCACAATGTGTTAGCAGGACTGTTAGCAGTGATAACACTGTTAGCAGCAGTAGTAGCAGCAGTGTTAGCAGCAGTATTAACAGCAGTGTTAGCAGCAAAGATAGCAGAAGTGCTAGCAGCAGTGATAACAATGTTAGCAGCAGTGTTAGCAGCAGAGATAACAGTGTTAGCAACAGTGGTAGCAGAATTAACAGCAGTGTTAGCAGCAGTGTTAGCAGCAGAGATAACAGTGTTAGCAACAGTGATAGCAGAATTAACAGCAGTGTTAGCAGCAGTGTTAGCAGCAGAGATAACAGTGTTAGCAACAGGGATAGCAGAATTAACAGCAGTGTTAGCAGCAGTGATAGCAGAATTAACAGCAGTGTTAGCTGCAGAATTAGCAGCAGTATTAGCAGCAGTGTTAGCAGCAGAGATAGCAGCAGTGTTAGCAGCAGAGATAGCAGCAGTGTTAGCAGCAGAGATAGCAGCAGCGTTAGCAGCAGTATTAGCAGCAGTGTTAGCAGCATATTAGCAGCAGTGCTAGCAGCAGTGTTAGCAGCATTGTTAACAGCAGTATTAGCAGTAGTGTTAGCAGCAGAGATAGCAGCAGTGTTAGCAGCATTGATTGCAGCAGTATTAGCAGCAGTGATAGCAGCAGTGTTAGCAGCAGTATTAACAGCAGTGTTAGCAGCAGTATTAGCAGCAGTGATAGCAACAGTATTAGCAGCAGTGTTAGTGCCAGTATTAGCAGCAGTGTTAGCAGCAGTGATTGTAGCAGTATTAGCAGCAGTGTTAGCAGTATTAGCAGCAGAGATAGCAGCAGTGTTAGCAGCAGTGTTAGCAGCAGAGATTGCAGCAGTGTTAGCAGCAGTGTTAGCAGCAGTATTAGCAGCAGAGATTGCAGCAGTATTAGCAGCAGTGTTAGCAGCAGAAATTGCAGCAGTGTTAGCAGCAGTGTTAGCAGCAGTATTAGCAGCAGTGTTAACAGCAGAGATTGCAGCCGTGTTAGCAGCGGTGTTAGCAGCAGTATTAGCAGCAGTGTTAGCAGCAGTATTAGCAGCAGTGTTAACAGCAGAGATTGCAGCCGTGTTAGCAGCAGTGTTAGCAGCAGTATTAGCAGCAGTGTTAGCAGCAGTATTAGCAGCAGTGTTAGCAGCAGAGATAGCAGCAGAGATAGCAGAAACACTGTGCTGACCCCTACAGGAGGTTGTCAACACTGCAGCTGATAGAGATGCTACGGTACAGACAAACGTAATCAGTGTAAGAATAAAATGTTTAAGATAATTAATAAACAAATATGTGAATCAAAAACCCATGTGACTTCCGTGTATTTCTACCTGAGTACACGTGCACAGGTAGAAATAAAAGGAAACACAGATGCAGAGATTTGCGCTCATGTCTACACTGTGGTATCAGGTACCAGGGTTCTGGTTCTGTGCAGTACTGATACTGTATTTAATGTGCCTGCTCCACATCAGGCGGGCCGTGCTGTGTCAGCGCTGTGTGCTGCAGGTGTTTGTACGTTTCCCTGCTGTGCTGTCCCTGGCAGACGCTCCCTGCCTCTCCACCCGGCCTCCTCCCCCATCAGGGAGCGCCTATAAAAAGCCAGCAGCCTGCCGGACGGACACTTTCCACATCAGTCGGACAGTCAGACGGACGGACAGACGGCCTAAGACAACACCTCCTCTCTTCTCTGACAGCAGAACTCAGGTAGGCTGAAGCACATAGAGTTCTCGGCTCTGGTTGGTCACTTCTGGTTTGGTTTGTTTCACTGAGAAGCTGCTTCCTGTTTGTTTGTCACTGCTTCTGTTATTTTATTGTGAAGGTCTAGTTGAGTTTGCATAGTGCAGAGGGAGTCGGGCCTGCTGGCTGTTGAACCAGATGTGTTCTGCTCCTTGTGACCACATGTCATCATGTTTCTGACTCTTTATCTGAACCACCAGACAGAATCCTCTGGAACCGTGACTTTGAGCTGCCTGAAGGTCAAACAGCTGAACTAATGAAATCTGGTAAACAGTGTTCACGAGCACAAAGTCCAGACAGATGGGCAGATAGACAGACAGGCAGACAGAGAGAGAGAGAGAGAGACAGGCAGACAGAGAGACAGGAAGGCATGCAGAAAGACAGAGAGAGAGAGAGAGAGAGAGAGAGAGAGACAGGAAGGCATGCAGACAGACAGACAGATAGAGAGAGAGAGAGAGAGAGAGAGACAGGAAGGCATGCAGACAGACAGAGAGAGAGAGAGAGAGAGACAGGCAGACAGAGAGACAGGAAGGCATGCAGACACACACAGAGAGAGAGAGACAGGCAGAGAGACAGGCAGGAAGGCAGACAGACAGATAGAGAGAGAGAGAGAGACAGGCAGGAAGGCAGGAGGGTGGAAGAAGTACTCAGTTCGTTTACTTGATGTAAGTACAACTGCCCAATGTTTAAGTACTTGATTCAGTACGCAGAGACGCTACAGCTGATGACTCACGTTAACACAATTATGTTTTCTGATATTTTATGTCCAAATATGTAAATAAAACATGATGCATTTAAATATCCACTGACAGGATTCAGCTAACAAACTAAACTTACTATAGCGAACAGTAAGGAAATGAACAGTCAAATGGATAAAAGCTTACAGACTGAAGCTAACAAACTGAAGCTAATGGACAACATTTAACAGACAGAAGCTAATAAGCAAAAAGCTAACGGACAGGAGCTAATGAACTCAAGTTAACAGCAACTAACAAACTGGCAGACGAGAGCAACGACTAATTAACAGAAGCTAAAGGAAAAAAGTTAACATGACAGAAGCTAAAAGACTGATAAAAGATTTAAGTCAATAGACAAAAGCTACCAGATTGAAGCAAAGAAACAAAAACTAATAGAAACGTTAACTAAAAACCAGCACACAAGATCAGAGGCTAACAGACAGGAGCTAACATGAAGCAGCTGTATGTAGAAGTATCCTAGTTGAACCAGCTGCAGAATCTCTTAACAGTAGAAGTATTTGGTGTGTGTGTGTGTGGTGTGTGTGTGTGTGTGTGTGTACAGTAAAGTCTCTCTAAAGGCCAGCAGTGTACTGTAACCACTCAGCTGTTGTGCTGCTGGCATGTCTGACCTATCAGGGTTCAGCACGGACGTGCACACACGCCTACATGACACACACTCACACACCAAGGACGTCCTGAAGACATCTGTTCAGACAGTGCTACAGTTAGCAGGGATAGGGTTAGCATTACAGCAGTTAGCAGCAGTGATAGCAAGTGATAGCAGTGTTAGCAGGTGTATTAGCAGCAGTGTTAGCAGCAGTGTTAGCAGCAGTGATAACAGCAGTGTTAGCAGGTGTATTAGCAGCAGTGTTAGCAGCAGTGTTAGCAGGTGTATTAGCAGCAGTGTTAGCAGCAGTGTTAGCAGCAGTGATAACAGCAGTGTTAGCAGGTGTATTAGCAGCAGTGTTAGCAGCGGTGATAACAGCAGTGTTAGCAGCAGTGTTAGCAGCAGTGATAACAGCAGTGTTAGCAGCAGTAACCAGTGGAACACTGTAGTACACCTGTCTCTCTGATCACATTTTGACATTTAATAGACCAAATGATTGATCGATTGATTGATCGATTGATTGACTGATCTATAAAATAATGAGTGAAGGAAACAAGGGTCGGCTGCAGCTCTGTTGGAGTTGTCGGAGAGACCTTTAGTTATCAGACAAGCTGATATCATATCCACTGTCACGCATACTATTCAAATGTCAAGAGTGTGTGTGTGTACTGTAACTCTATAACAGTGAGGTGTGTGTGTGTGTGTGTGTGCACTGTAACTCTATAACAGTGAGGAGGTTCTGACCCATCCAAAGGTCAGGGAAAAGGTCACAGTCCAGCCTTACTGTATTTATAACTCCTTCAGAGGAGAACAGAGCGCTCTCTCAGTAACCCCCCTCCTCCGGTACCAGAATGGTCTCTCCCTCTTCCCTATTGGTGCTGGTAGCTGCCTGTCATGAGTGAAGCTCTATGATTGGCTGTCTGGGAGGGGTGGGTGGGGCCTAACAGGGGACAGGGCCTGCTGCCTGCCTGTAGTCATGGAGGCATCATGGCGTTACACAGGATCTCTGCAGCAGGTCAGACACACACACGTACACACACACACACACACACACACACACACACACACACACACACACACACACACACACACACACACACACACAGTGGGTTCAGCAGTGTGACCTGTTAGTTTTAAAGGTCAGATAATGTTCATGTTGGTTCAGTCAGGCGTTCAGCTGCGTTCTTCTTTTAGATCGTCTCTGTGTTCTCCTCCTCAGACGAGGTTCCGTCTGTTCTAACACTCACTGACTGACTGTGACCACACACACACACACACACACACACACACACACACACACACACACACACATAGGTAATGGTAAGGTAAAAATAAACTAACTAGATTTTTAAAAAGGAATGAATATGTTTAGTGAGGACTGAACCTAAATAAAGAAATTACTCAGTAATTAAATCAATATTACATTTAATGCGCCAATTTTCAAATAATTTGATTAAATTGCTATTTTTGTCTCAAATTGCGTCTTTAATGTATTTTCTCAGTTCATTCATTATTTTATTTATTCATTTTTAACTATTTATTTTTATTTATTTATTTTCCTTCTGTATTCTGTCAGAAAATATGTAAATAAATACATTAAACACACATCAATATATGTATTGATGATATGGTGACAGAAATCCTGCAGTAGGAGGATCAATAACAAGGCACATAGATGAAGACCTATCAGTTTAATTCATGCCTTCATTCACTGTTTGGTGCATTTATTCATTTATTTATTTTTTTATTTTTATGTTTCAGTCCTCCATCACTCAGCTGTTTCATCACAACTCATATCAGGGTGTCATCTGCATATACAGCAAACTCACCTGTCCCCCCACCTGTCTCCCCCTCCTGTCCCCCCACCTGTCTCCCCCACCTGTCTCCCCACCTGTCTCCCCACCTGTCTCCCCACCTGTCCCCCCACCTGTCTCCCCCACCTGTCTCCCCCACCTGTCCCCCCACCTGTCTCCCCTCCTGTCTCTCCACCTGTATCTCTGCCTCAGTCAGGATGTCTATCACTAAAATTCACGCCAGGGAGATTCTGGACTCCAGAGGAAACCCCACAGTGGAGGTGGACCTGTGGACCGCTAAGGGTGAGCCGCGAGCAGCTTCATGTATTTATACCTTTTTAATAAAGGGAGGTTAGCATGTTTGGCTAACAAAAGTAGAGGTGGAGTATCGTGATTGTTTTCTTACCATTGCTGAATTGTGTTGTAACTTGGTCTGAGTACATAAGCTCGATGCTAACTCGTAATGGGAACTACCTTTAATGTGCTTACTGCCTGTCTGTCTCTCAGGTCTTTTCAGGGCAGCAGTTCCCAGTGGTGCATCAACTGGAGTCCATGAAGCTCTGGAGCTCCGCGATGGAGACAAGAGCCGCTACCTGGGCAAAGGTAGGAATGAGCAATGCAGCAACAGGTCGAGGGTTCAAATCACCACAGGCTGAGCACGTGTTTCTGTCTGCAGGAACCGTCAAGGCTGTGGACCACGTCAACAAGGACATCGCTCCCAAACTGATCGAGAAGGTATCAGCCAATAATCAATATGTTGCTGCTGTCCATACCATTACTGATCAGCCCTGACTGCTGCTGTCCATACACCTGTTATTGATCAGCCCTGACTACTGCTGTCCATACGAACACTTATTGATCAGCCCTGACTACTGCTGTCCATAAGAACTCTTATTGATCAGCCCTGACTACTGCTGTCGATAAGAACTCTTATTGATCAGCCCTGACTACTGCTGTCCATACGAACTCTTATTGATCAGCCCTGACTACTGCTGTCCATACGAACACTTATTGATCAGCCCTGACTACTGCTGTCGATAAGAACTCTTATTGATCAGCCCTGACTACTGCTGTCCATACGAACTCTTATTGATCAGCCCTGACTACTGCTGTCCATTAGAACTCTTATTGATCAGCCCTGACTACTGCTGTCCATACAAACTCTTACTGATCAGCCCTGACTACTGCTGTCCATACAAACACTTATTGATCAGCCCTGACTACTGCTGTCGATAAGAACTCTTATTGATCAGCCCTGACTACTGCTGTCCATACGAACTCTTATTGATCAGCCCTGACTACTGCTGTCCATTAGAACTCTTATTGATCAGCCCTGACTACTGCTGTCCATACAAACACTTACTGATCAGCCCTGACTACTGCTGTCCATACGAACACTTATTGATCAGCCCTGACTACTGCTGTCCATACAAACTCTTATTGATCAGCCCTGACTACTGCTGTCCATACAAACTCTTATTGATCAGCCCTGACTACTGCTGTCCATACAAACTCTTATTGATCAGCCCTGACTACTGCTGTCCATACAAACTCTTATTGATCAGCCCTGACTACTGCTGTCCATACAAACACTTACTGATCAGCCCTGACTACTGCTGTCCATACAAACTCTTATTGATCAGCCCTGACTACTGCTGTCCATACAAACTCTTATTGATCAGCCCTGACTACTGCTGTCCATACAAACTCTTATTGATCAGCCCTGACTACTGCTGTCCATACAAACACTTACTGATCAGCCCTGACTACTGCTGTCCATACAAACTCTTATTGATCAGCCCTGACTACTGCTGTCCATAGAAATGATTCTTATCTGGAGGCTGTTTTAAAAACACTCTGTCTCTCTCTGCCTGTCTGTCTCTCTGCCTGTCTCTCCAGAAATTCAGTGTTGTCGAGCAGGAGAAGATCGACAAGTTCATGTTGGATTTGGATGGCACTGAGAACAAATGTAAGAACCTGTCTGTCCCTCTCTCTCTGCCCTGTCTGTCACTCTCTATGACCTGTCTGTCTCTCTCTCTGCCCTGTCTGTCTCCCTCTCTGACCTGTCTGTCTCTCTCTCTGCCCTGTCTGTCTACAGCTAAGTTTGGTGCTAACGCCATCCTGGGCGTGTCGCTGGCTGTCTGTAAGGCCGGAGCAGCAGAGAAGGGAGTTCCTCTCTACCGCCACATCGCTGACCTCGCCGGACACAAAGAAGTCATACTTCCTGTTCCTGTGAGTGGGAGTGGCTTCCTACTCAGTGGGAGGGGCTTAGGCTCTGATTGCATCAGAAAGCATGTGGGAACAAAAGGAAATGTTCCCCTAATTGTACAGCTTGTCTGCTGTAATCCAACTTTCCCTGAGATCCCAAACTGATAAGAGAAGATATTGTTTACAACCTGGTGCCCCCACATCCGATAGTACTCAAGTAAATGTACCTTTACCTTCATCATCAGTGTTGTCTTCTTCTCTGCAGGCCTTTAACGTCATCAACGGTGGCAGCCATGCTGGAAACAAGCTGGCCATGCAGGAGTTCATGATTCTTCCTGTTGGAGCCGCCAACTTCCATGAGGCCATGAGGATCGGAGCTGAGGTACTGAGACACCTTCAGTGGTTGTGTTGTGTTGTGTTGTGTTGGATATTCTTTGTTTCTTTAACACCTTCTGATTGCATCACCATGTTCAGGTCTACCACAACCTGAAGAACGTGATCAAGGCCAAGTACGGGAAGGATGCCACTAACGTGGGAGATGAGGGAGGCTTCGCCCCCAACATCCTGGAAAACAACGAGGGTGAGACACCTGTCTGTCTGTAGCCAAGAGAATGATTCAGGGTGATTCATGTATTTGAGTCCTGATTGTGTAAATAAATCATACGAGTTATTGTATGTATTTTATATTTTAATATGTATATAAGTATTTTAATTTTCATGATCAAAAGGCTCCTCTGACAGCTTCAGTCCATCAGGTATTATAGAAACAATGTGTTTGCTCCTCATGCAGCTCTGGAGCTGCTGAAGTCGGCCATCGAGAAGGCCGGTTACCCCGACAAGATCATCATCGGGATGGATGTGGCCGCCTCTGAGTTCTTCCGCAGTGGAAAGTACGACCTGGACTTCAAGTCCCCCGACGACCCGTCCAGACACATCAGCGGAGAGAAGCTGGGAGACCTGTACCGCAGCTTCATCAAGGGCTACCCCGGTAACCACATGAACACACACTGGCACACTTATGTCTAGTACCAGAACATGATACCAGAACACAACGTGTTGAGGGCAAACCCAGAGATTGTATCTACTCTGACTGGAGTCTTTATTGACCTCCGCCTGTCTGTCTACAGTTCAGTCCATCGAGGATCCATTCGACCAGGATGACTGGGAGAACTGGGCCAAGTTCACTGCCTCCACAGACATCCAGGTGAGACACAGGCAGGCAGCGGTGGGAGAAGTAATCCCACCGTGTAGAAGTAATCTGTTACAATAACAGATACATATGATGATGTGATGCTACAGCACACTCTGGAGACGGACGTGTCACACCTACTGAAGGTCATCAGACCACTGCAGTCATGATAAAGACTGACCTGTGAGTGATTTTCTTTGAACCAATCAGATCGTAGGAGACGACCTGACAGTGACCAATCCTAAGAGGATCCAGCAGGCGGTCGACAAGAAGGCCTGCAACTGTCTGCTGCTCAAAGTGAACCAGATTGGCTCAGTGACCGAGTCCATCCAGGCGTAAGACACCTGTCTGTCTCTCTGCCTGCACACCTGACTGTCTGTCTGACCCATTGATTGATGATTTCTCTCTCTCTCTCCCACCTGTCTGTCTCTCAGGTGTAAGCTGGCCCAGAGCAGTGGTTGGGGTGTGATGGTCAGCCATCGCTCCGGAGAGACTGAAGACACCTTCATCTCTGACCTGGTGGTCGGACTGTGCACCGGACAGGTAGACACGCACACACACACACACACACACAGACAGGTAGATGCACACAGACAGGTGAGGGACAGACATGCAGACAGGTCCACAGTGATACAGACAGGCAGAGAGACAGGTCAGAACATGGATGAAAACAACTGTACTAACAACCTGTGTGTGTCTCTCTTCACCTGTCTCTCTCTCTCTTCACCTGTCTGCCTCTCTTCACCTGTCTCTTTCTCTCTTCACCTCTCTCTCTTCACCTGTCTCTCTCTCTCTTCACCTGTCTCTCTCTCTTCACCTGTCTCTCTCTCTTCCCCTGTCTCTCTCTCATCACCTGTCTCTCTCTCTCTTCACCTGTCTGCCTCTCTTCACCTGTCTCTTTCTCTCTTCACCTCTCTCTCTTCACCTGTCTCTCTCTCTTCACCTGTCTCTCTCTCTCTTCACCTGTCTCTCTCTCTCTTCACCTGTCTCTCTCTCTTCACCTGTCTCTCTCTCTTCACCTGTCTCTCTCTCTCTTCACCTGTCTCTCTCTCTTCACCTGTCTCTCTCTCATCACCTGTCTCTCTCTCTCTTCACCTTTCTCTCTCTCATCACCTGTCTGTCTCTCTCTTCACCTGTCTCTTTCTCTCTTCACCTCTCTCTCTTCACCTGTCTCTCTCTCTCTTCACCTGTCTCTCTCTCATCACCTGTCTCTCTCTTTCTTCACCTGTCTCTTTCTCTCTTCACCTGTCTCTCTCTCTCTTCACCTCTCTCTCTTCACCTGTCTCTTTCTCTCTTCACCTCTCTCTCTTCACCTGTCTCTCTCTTCACCTGTCTCTCTCTCTTCACCTGTCTCTCTCTCATCACCTGTCTGTCTCTCTCTTCACCTGTCTGTCTCTCTCTTCACCTGTCTCTCTCTCTCAGATTAAGACCGGTGCCCCCTGCAGGTCGGAGCGTCTGGCCAAATACAACCAGCTGATGAGGTGAGAACTTCCTGTACACATTCACTTCATAAAGCAAAAGCATGGTTGTTTAGTTTACCAATAAAAGTAGTTTTGTAGAGTCATGGAGTTGGAACAGAAGCACAGAGCAGACAGACAGGTGATCTGACCTCTGACCTCTGACCTGCAGGATCGAGGAGGAGCTCGGAGACAAGGCCAAGTTCGCCGGCAAACACTACCGCCACCCAAAGATCAACTAAAGCTCCGTCCTGACTTCCTGTCTGTTGCCATGACACCTGACTGATGACCTCTCCCCCCCACAGCTGGGGGTGAGAGGTCAGAGGTCACGGCGGGGTCGACCTCGCCTTCCTAGCTATAATTCCATAATGATGTTTTCTATATAAAACACAATTAAAGATTAAAGAACAACACGTCTGTCTGTTTACTGTCTGCTGCTTTAAGTGCTTTTTATTAACATCCTTCATTAATGAGACATTAATGTGTACAGAGAGAGGAGGAGGAGGAGGAGCGCAGTGCATCATGGGAAGTCCCCGCCATGTAAGCCTGTAGGAGCATCCTGAGGAGCCGGCCTGAGGCAAACCTGAGAGAAAAGCTGCAGTATCATCAGTGTCCAGCAGAGCTCAGTGTGAACATACAGTTAGTCTGAGTCTGTTACTCTGTGAGGAAGGTCAGCTGAAATATTGAGAGGCACCCATCTGCAGTCAAGATGGCCGACAAGGGCGCCGCCATATATCCAATCCATACCGGAAGTCCCAACCGGAAGTTGGTTAATCACCAAAATAAAAGCCGCCATTTATTCAATCCATACCGGAAGTCTCAAGCGGAAGTTAGTTAATCACCAAAATAAAACCAAAATAAAAGCCCAAACAATCTCTCTAAACGTGTCTATTTTTAAAAAAATTGCATTTGCTATAGAGCTTGGCAACGTGCCGCAGTGTCGGGCGCCATCCTCGTTGCAAGACGCCAGAGCAAGAGGGAGAGAGAGAGAGCTCTTGATAATCTAACTATGTAACGGGGAAAGAATGGATGTATGTCTTTATTACACTGCAGGGATCGAAATTAGCACCCGTGTGCTGGCGCCTGGTGGGTGAATTGAATCAGTTTACCAGCAACTGTGACGGATTCATTCCAGTCAGATCTGATCCAATTAATCTTAATGATCTATATCTTGGTTAAGGCGTAACAGTGCGCTTTACACAACCCAAGAGCTAGATCCAGTCAAATTATGTTTCTGATTCGACCAAAGTGTCAGCTGGACTTTAGAAGGCCGAAAATCCACAACTACTTGAACGGCTGTAGCGTCATTTGGACCGCTAGATTTAAACTCTATAATCTCTCATGTAAATACCCGATTGAGTGATGAATGCATTCATTATGTCATGATATATTTTTCTTTAACGAAATTACACCAAAATGTACATTTTAACAAGTTTAATTATACATTTATTAATAACATAGTAAACCGTTATTTTTGCATATTTACACAAGAATTTAATAGAGAAAAGTTAGAACAATTAAAGTAACTTATTTGATTCTCCTCCGGGCTCTCCTGCTGCTGCTGCTCCCTGAATAAGATGCGGGCATTGATCCCAGCAGGTCGAGGATGTTATAGCAGACCGCCACTGGCCATCTTTCCGCCTTTGACGGAGTCCCTCGCATCTGGTCCGGGACGTCCACGCCGTACTTGGTGTACATCACAGACTCTGGTGTTGCCTTCGCCCCACTGAAGGTGCCCACACCTGTGTGCAGGTGCTCAGGATGCAGACATTCTTCGGATCATTTCAGCATCTTCGTGTTGTGAACAGTTCCGCTCGCTGTTTCATGGAGGGAGGAACTCCCGTTGTTGTTTGCCCATGGTGCCAAACAAGCTATTCAATACAACTATATAATTATTAACTCACAAGTAAATTCACAAAGAGGCACAGCTGGAGACCGCTGACACAGTTAGAGACAAGAGAGACAATGAAAGCAGCAAACCACGCGAAAAATGGAACAATGAAACCCGCAAAGTGCTGTGCGGTCAGTTTGACCGCTTATGGCCGAAACAGGTTAATATATCATATTTTGTGTAATTTATATAAAAACTATTCCAAGTTAAAATACAGACACTTTTAGGAAAAGTCACGTAACAGCAGTATTGCATTTTTTCATTCAATGTTATAGTGTTGTATTTTCTCTATAAGTGTTGATGTTTTCCTCAGTTCCTAATATATACAACTAATGAAAATAAATTAAATGTTAAATAAACTTTATTTAACATGGTAGATCCCTTTGTATTGTTTTTCATATGCAGTTATGGTGCAACATTTTGAATTGGGACATTGAGATTAATGGGTAATGGTGGTCAGGACTTGGTGTTTAGTAGCTGAACAGTGGTAGTTGGCCCATATCATTTCCTGTTATAGACTGACACCGGCCCCCCACCACAGAAAGGAAAGTTGATGTGGCCCCCACCGAAAAAAGTTTGGGGACCCCTGCTGTAAATCATTGGTGGTGATACAGTGCAAGGACTGTATTGCCCAGATATTATACAGGATCTTGTTTGCAGGAAGCTAGCATGCTCTCTCCGTCTTTAAATGACCAAGCCTGCTCACCAGAGGATGCTTTCATTAAGCACCAGGGATCTTCAGGGATGAGGGGGGCATCATGACCAACACAGTGGCCACAGACAAGTGTGATGCAACAGAACAGGGAGTTCCTGGGTCTGGAGATCTGTTCATTTTTATGTGTAACTATTAAATTACAGTGTTGGCCTTATTTTTCAGTTCTAGCGTGAATGATATGTGTGAGCAGCCCCCCACATACACATATATACTCACACACACACAAACATTGTATTTGTGTTTAATAACCGTAATATTAATATTTACAATTATTATTAATTGTAAATCAATGAAACAGTAACATAAATTAACATTTACCATGTCTTAGTTATTCTTCAGTCCCATTGTTTGTGTGTGTGTGTGTGTGTGTGCGTGTGTGTGTGTGTGTGTATGCCCCCTATCACCACCACACAAACATAATATTCACATTTTTATTCATAACGTTGATATTGAAGTTAATCCATGAAATGTTAACATTATAAGTGAGTGATTATTATAGGCTTCTAACTAACTTCTGAGTAAAGTCGTGGCGAGACAATTAACTAATCAACTAATCTTACCATAAACATGTAAATGCACAAAATGCATAGAATTATGTTATGTGTAAACCATGCAGTCTATGGTGTAAACGTACGTGTTTGTTAGGCTTTTATTTTGGTGATTAACTAACTTCCGCTTGAGACTTCCGGTATGGATTGGATAAATGGCGGCTTTTATTTTGGTTTTATTTTGGTGGTTAACCAACTTCCGGCTGGGACTTCCGGTATGGATTGGATACATGGCGGCGCCCTTGTCGGCCATCTTGACTGCAGATGGGTACTCTTGGAGGAAATATTTCATCTTGTCAGGATACTTTTGGGGTAAATTGTTGTGAAACTGTTGAAGCTGAAAGTTAACAGGCAGTTTCTCCCAAGTCAGCTGTGACCTGAACTACATGCAGTTCAGCCTGGCAGTAGTTTCAACAAACTACATTTCTACCCCTGGAGAAAAAGTAGCTTTAGCTACTCATTATACTCATTTATCTCAGCATTAAATAAATCAACATATGGTGTATGTGAAACAAAATATAATAGCCTACAAAAAATTCACATGCCAGAAGAAATATGCATCTCAACTCAAGAGGAAAACGTAGAAAAAAGACACATTTTGTGTTTTCAGCTTGCACAGCTCACATGTGAACATGTAGGTCGTGTCTGTGGATGCTTCTATATCCAACATGTACATGCTGAAGTATGTCTGTGGTTGGGCTGGTGCGTTCAGGGCGCATCGGGGGTAGCGGTAGGCTCGTCCATGACGTGCTTCAGAGGCAGCGTTGGCTTAGCATGTCATGACATGTTTCATGCCTTTTTTCAAAGAAAAATAAAATAAAATTTATATCATAAAGATCTTTTTTTAATAAAAAATATTTCATGTTATTGGCCAAAACAGTACTTTGGTGTAGTGTAAATAATGTGTAGGTGAACAGAGAGATAATAGTTTATATTGTACTTACATGTGCTGAGACAAAAGACTACACGGACCTCGGTGCTCTGAGGGAAACGGAAAGCAGAGCTGAGGTCAGATATGCTAGATTCATCTTCTAGAATTAAACTAAGAGCTATTTAGTAAATTCACAGTGAAAGAAAAAGAACACATGTAAACTCACATCAGGGAAAGGCAAACCTTCACTCCATATATACCCAAAGGGAGAGAGAGAGAGGCCAGGTGGGTCAAGAGAACAGTGAGAATCAGACTGTTTCAAAAAGTGTACACTGACAGTATTGGTGTCTTTAAAACAATGCAATAATAGATGGTTGCACTCATTACAGTCACTCTGTAAAAGTAGTAGGTTTAATGACCATCCAGGTGGATGTCAGCAAGAACACATAACAACAGTATACAGTATAGTAAACTAACTAATGTGAAGAATGGCTGTGAAGTCCACACCAATGAAAGGTACGTCCCTGGAACATCCCTGGAACATCCCTGGAACATCCTGGAACATCCCTGGAACATCCCTGGAACATCCTGGAACACCCCTGGTACACCCCTGGAACATCCTGGAACATCCTGTAACATCCCTGGAACATCCCTGGAACATCGCTGGAACACCCCTGGAACATCCTTGGAACATCCTGGAACATCCTGGAACATCCCTGGAACATCCCTGGAACATCCCTGGAACATCCCTGGAACACCCCTGGAACATCCTTGGAACATCCTGGAACATCCCTGGAACATCGCTGGAACACCCCTGGAACACCCCTGGAAACATCCTGGAACACCCCTGGAACACCCCTGGAACACCCCTGGAACATCCTGGAACATCCTGGAACACCCCTGGAACACCCCTGGAACATCCTGGAACATCCCTGGAAACATCCCTGGAAACATCCTGGAACACCCCTGGTACACCCCTGGAACATCCTGGAACACCCCTGGAACATCCCTGGAACATCCTGGGGACACCCCTGGAACATCCCTGGAACATCCTGGAACATCCCTGGAACATCCCTGGAACACCCCTGGAACATCCCTGGAACATCCTGGAACACCCCTGGAACATCCTGGGGACACCCCTGGAACACCCCTGGAACATCCCTGGAACATCCTGGAATACCCCTGGAACACCCCTGGAACATCCTGGAACACCCCTGGAACACCCCTGGAACATCCCTGGAACACCCCTGGAACATCCCTGGAACATCCTGGGGACACCCCTGGAACACCCCTGGAACATCCTGGAACACCCCTGGAACATCCCTGGAACATCCTGGGGACACCCCTGGAACACCCCTGGAACATCCCTGGAACATCCTGGAACACCCCTGGAACACCCCTGGAACATCCCTGGAACATCCTGGAACACCCCTGGAACACCCCTGGAACATCCCTGGAACATCCTGGAACACCCCTGGAACATCCCTGGAACATCCCTGGAACATCCTGGAACACCCCTGGAACACCCCTGAAACATCCCTGGAACATCCTGGAACACCCCTGGAACATCCCTGGAACATCCTGGGGACACCCCTGGAACACCCCTGGAACATCCCTGGAACATCCTGGAACACCCCTGGAACACCCCTGGAACATCCCTGGAACATCCTGGAACACCCCTGGAACACCCCTGGAACACCCCTGGAACACCCCTGGAACATCCCTGGAACATCCTGGGGACACCCCTGGAACACCCCTGGAACATCCTGGAACACCCCTGGAACATCCCTGGAACATCCTGGGGACACCCCTGGAACACCCCTGGAACATCCCTGGAACATCCTGGAACACCCCTGGAACACCCCTGGAACATCCCTGGAACATCCTGGAACACCCCTGGAACACCCCTGGAACACCCCTGGAACATCCCTGGAACATCCTGGAACACCCCTGGAACACCCCTGGAACATCCTGGGGACAGGGCAGCCTGAAAGAGAAAGAGTCTGACAGACAAAAGAAGTGAGTGATACACACCAGTTGCACTGTAACAGGACTAATGAGTAAAATAAAGAAATATAGCTAAACAACAGTCTGATACACTGCACAGACTGGTTGAAAATGTTGAACAGCCCTCCAATAATCCTCAAGGACGAAAATAGCAAGGCAGCGAAACTGAATCATTACGAACTTGAACAACTCAAAGCAGCAAGGCGACCCTGAGAGAGCAGAGACAATGCTCTGTTAAAATGGTATCCAATCCACTAATTTAACACAACTTTATGTATTTATCATAAATCTCACCTTACAAAAGTAGTTTCTTCATTAATTCTCTGCAACTCTGTCAGTCACTGTGTCAGTACCGAGGGACACGAGGACGTCTCCTCCTCCTCCTCCTCCTCCTCCTCCTCCATCTCCTCCTCCTCCTCCTCCTCCTCCTCCTCCTCCTCCTCCATCTCCTCCTCTCTCTCCTCCTCCTCCTCCATCTCCTCCTCAGTCTGTCCCTGCTGGGTCAGGTCTCTCTCCTCCTCCTCCTCCTCCTCCTCCTCTCTCTCCTCCTCCTCCTCCTCCTCCTCCTCCTCCTCCTCCTCCTCCTCCTCCACCTCCTCCTCCTCCTCCTCTCTCCTCCTCCTCCTCCTCCTCCTCCTCAGTCTGTCCCTGCTCGGTCAGGTCTCTCTCCTCCTCCTCCTCCTCCTCCTCCTCCTCTCTCTCCTCCTCCTCCTCCTCCTCTCTCTCCTCCTCTCTCTCCTCCTCCTCCTCCTCCTCTCTCTCCTCCTCTCTCTCCTCCTCCTCCTCCTCCTCCTCCTCTCTCTCCTCCTCCTCCTCCTCCTCTCTCTCCTCCTCTCTCTCCTCCTCCTCCTCCTCCTCCTCCTCCACCTTCTCCTCCTCCTCCTCCATCTCCTCCTCCTCCTCCTCTCTCTCCTCCTCCTCCTCCACCTCCTCAGTCTGTCCCTGCTGGGTCAGGTCTCTCTCCTCCTCCTCCTCCTCCTCCTCCTCCTCCTCCTCCTCCTTCCTTCTCCGGCCCTGCACAGGCTGCCACAGTTGAACTTGTGGTGGCAAACACACCAGTAATTTTGGCACATTTGTCTGCGTCCACTTGTAGGCTTTTTAGCCTTTTTTCTTGTAGGTTCTCTGCACCCCTCTTGTTCTTTTGTGGTTTTCCCATTTCCACTCCATCTCTCCAGCTGGTCTGGTCCTGTCCACCGGGGTCGATGCCAGTGTTACCGTGTCAGGTCCTGGATCAGTACCCAGTCTCCAGGCTGGACGCTGTGGATGTTGGCTGAGGAGGGGCAGCTTCTACCCTCGGGAGGATGATCTCCAGACGTTAGTGTTTGCATGTCATCATTATTCCTGTTATGTTCTCCGTAGTGTATTTTCTACAGCATCAGCTCCTGTTTGAAGCAAAAAGACATTATTAAGGAAAAAACCATTGTGTTAGACAGACAAGTGCATTAGGGGAAGGCAGGTGAGAGCAGCTGCCTTTGAGCATGCGCCAAATCAATACCTGAAACCCACTCTGAAGAATGTTTAGCAGTAGCGTTACAACATCTGCTGGATGCTGACCAGCGTCATTTATGACCCTATGGTGTTTTAATGATCTCCACCCCTCTTTGGTTTCTTTACAGGCAAGATGGGGCAGGTACATGGTGAGATTTAGGGATTCAACCATGGCACCTTGATTTATGATAGACTGAAAGACAGGAGCAATGACTTCAACAGCTCTTGGACCTCTGGGTGGTGCATGTGGCCAGGATTCTTCTGGATCTCGTCCTTCGTGCTGATCTAGCTCAGTGTTCCCTCAGCCTTCCCTCTGCAGCATCAGTCTTCTGGTCAGTGCTGTAGCACTCTCCTTGATAGTTCCATGTGGATTTAGCCTCCTTCTCCTCTTGCTTCTGTTTGTAGACTGTGATCTCTGTCCAGGACTCTGTGGCCCACCCAATTCCAGTCTTTGTGTCAGGTGATTCCTCTGTAACCTCCTTCATTTCGTTCAGTTGAAATGGCCTGTGTACAAACACTTCTGGATCTGAATGACAGCCTGCATCCCTGTTTCCCTCGGGACGGGGTCGGGAACGTCATCTCTCTGTGACCTCGACTCCACATCCAGTAGTCGACAGAAGCTGCTAATGGAGAAAAAGACGTTAGTTTGTGCCTGTTTAGGAGATAGAACGAGGTTGAAAAGTCAGGGTGTGTTGCCCCCCCCTCCTTTCTAGAGCCATCCTGGGCCTTTAGGTGGCGCTTGTTCACCAAAAACAGAGAAGTAGTGACGGAGCATGAACATAAAGCTTGTGCTCTGTGTACAATCAGACAGTAGACAGAGAACCGAACACAACAAGAAGAGGTCAATCCTTTTCTGCTCAGTGTAGTGGCAGAGCAGCAGAATATGATAGACCTGATAGACTCAATATCTAATGCAGCACCAACACAAGCATGTAGTCCGCCATTGTTGTTTTTGTTGTCATGAGACGTCCCAGGGTTCAGAGATCGAGGGGTGGGGCGATGGCGTCATCTATATGGAAAGTATGTGGATTCGCTGTCCACACGAGAATGCAAGGGTGGTGTTTTTGGATTATTGCACCCTGAGACCAGCTTTCAAAAAAGTGTGTTTGCAGGATCCATGTGGACGATCGGACACAATGATGCTAAACAGGTGTGTTCACACACAGAAGGGTTTCCATGTGGACGCGTCTTACTCAAACTTTCTTTTCCCATTAATGTTTCAATCCCACTACTGATTTTGAAAAACTTGAAAGAGAGTACTACCACAAAGAAAGAGTACTCTAGCGTAGTCTATAACATCTTAATCATTCTGTGTTTAGTGTGCCTTTCACCAGAAACACCCCACAGGTGACTGTAGTGTCTGGAAACTCACGTTGTGAATGCGTAATGACGTCAGAGTTCGTGACTGGCACCAGAGCGGGAGAGGAGTAAATAAAGAGCATGGTGATGGCTGCCCCAGCCCAGTATGAGTATTAATGTTCATAAGAAGTTGAGAAACATTACAGTGACATAGAGCCAACATGGAACATCCTCAACCACATTATCCCCCACGTGTCTGCCGTTACTCCAGCAGGGCCTGGAGGAGGGTCAGGTAGTTTTGTTCCTCGTGTTCTCAGTGACTCACTGGGACGGATGTGCTCAAACCTTCACTGAGCTTATCACTCACATAAAACTCACAGTCACACTGATCTTTCCATACTGTGTGTGCTTGGATCTCATCAAGCACACACTAACTGTGGGTAACCTTCTCAGCCAGGTGGTTTGTTTGGCACATTCGCTCCGAGGAACGCACCCTTGCAGCATACAGGCTGCAGACTAGTCACTGAATGACACCACAAAGTTTATTCTTCAGACTTATTTCATATATGTTTTTGCTTGTAAGCCCATTTTATTGTAGTGTTTGAAATTGAGCCAATGATTCATAACGCCGTACTCACTTATTGGATGAACCCGTCCCAGTTGATCCCTCTCGGTCCTGCTCATTTCTCTGTCAGTTCATCTGGAACTTACTTATCTTTGCTTGATGTCCCCGATGAAGGAGGAGAACTTCAGAACCTTCACTGGAGTTACTGGGCGGCCCGACTCTCTGCTGCCTCCTGCTGGTTCCTATAAGAACACCATCTTCCCGGGTCAGCATGAGAGACTGACACATGTCCTCTGCCTCTGCACTCACATCTGTACCAGGAAAACTAACAGAGCTTAAAACACAGAATCCCTTTGTTAGAAACACAGCACGGGTCCAGTCTGAGGTCCACAAACAGCTGGAACAACATCATTATCACAGGTTTCTCCGATCGGCAGAAATGATTCCTTCACACCAGGTACGATTGATAACATCTGGGCTGATGAAGACAGTACAGGTGTAAAGATCACAGCTGGAGCTCCACCAGAGGACGCTCTCTGCAGTACAGCTGGAGCTCCACCAGAGGATGCTCTCTGCAGTACAGCTGGAGCTCCACCAGAGGACGCTCTCTGCAGTACAGCTGGAGCTCCACCAGAGGACGCTCTCTGCAGTACAGCTGGAGCTCCACCAGAGGACGCTCTCTGCTGCAGTACAGCTGGAGCTCCACCAGAGGACGCTCTCTGCAGTACAGCTGGAGCTCCACCAGAGGACGCTCTCTGCTGCAGTACAGCTGGAGCTCCACCAGAGGACGCTCTCTGCAGTACAGCTGGAGCTCCACCAGAGGACGCTCTCTGCAGTACAGCTGGAGCTCCACCAGAGGACGCTCTCTGCTGCAGTACAGCTGGAGCTCCACCAGAGGACGCTCTCTGCTGCAGTACAGCTGGAGCTCCACCAGAGGACGCTCTCTGCAGTACAGCTGGAGCTCCACCAGAGGACGCTCTCTGCAGTACAGCTGGAGCTCCACCAGAGGACGCTCTCTGCAGTACAGCTGGAGCTCCACCAGAGGACGCTCTCTGCTGCTGTACAGCTGGAGCTCCACCAGAGGACGCTCTCTGCAGTACAGCTGGAGCTCCACCAGAGGACGCTCTCTGCTGCAGTACAGCTGGAGCTCCACCAGAGGACGCTCTCTGCAGTACAGCTGGAGCTCCACCAGAGGACGCTCTCTGCAGTACAGCTGGAGCTCCACCAGAGGACGCTCTCTGCAGTACAGCTGGAGCTCCACCAGAGGACGCTCTCTGCTGCAGTACAGCTGGAGCTCCACCAGAGGACGCTCTCTGCAGTACAGCTGGAGCTCCACCAGAGGACGCTCTCTGCAGTACAGCTGGAGCTCCACCAGAGGACGCTCTCTGCTGCAGTACAGCTGGAGCTCCACCAGAGGACGCTCTCTGCAGTACAGCTGGAGCTCCACCAGAGGACGCTCTCTGCTGCAGTACAGCTGGAGCTCCACCAGAGGACGCTCTCTGCAGTACAGCTGGAGCTCCACCAGAGGACGCTCTCTGCAGTACAGCTGGAGCTCCACCAGAGGACGCTCTCTGCAGTACAGCTGGAGCTCCACCAGAGGACGCTCTCTGCTGCAGTACAGCTGGAGCTCCACCAGAGGACGCTCTCTGCTGCAGTACAGCTGGAGCTCCACCAGAGGACGCTCTCTGCAGTACAGCTGGAGCTCCACCAGAGGACGCTCTCTGCAGTACAGCTGGAGCTCCACCAGAGGACGCTCTCTGCTGCAGTACAGCTGGAGCTCCACCAGAGGACGCTCTCTGCAGTACAGCTGGAGCTCCACCAGAGGACGCTCTCTGCAGTACAGCTGGAGCTCCACCAGAGGACGCTCTCTGCAGTACAGCTGGAGCTCCACCAGAGGACGCTCTCTGCTGTACAGCTGGAGCTCCACCAGAGGACGCTCTCTGCTGTACAGCTGGAGCTCCACCAGAGGACGCTCTCTGCTGCAGTACAGCTGGAGCTCCACCAGAGGACGCTCTCTGCTGCAGTACAGCTGGAGCTCCACCAGAGGACGCTCTCTGCTGCAGTAAAGCTGGAGCTCCACCAGAGGACGCTCTCTGCAGTACAGCTGGAGCTCCACCAGAGGACGCTCTCTGCTGTACAGCTGGAGCTCCACCAGAGGACGCTCTCTGCAGTACAGCTGGAGCTCCACCAGAGGACGCTCTCTGCTGCAGTACAGCTGGAGCTCCACCAGAGGACGCTCTCTGCTGTACAGCTGGAGCTCCACCAGAGGACGCTCTCTGCAGTACAGCTGGAGCTCCACCCTGACTTCGTGAGTTTACCTATGATTCATAGTGGTAGTCGGTTATGCTCTTCCGGTTGAACTGGCTGACCTCGGTGTTTACGCTAGCATAGCTGTCATGCTCGCTCTAAAAACCGGCTTTTAACACAAAGAAAGCGACAGAATGGATAACAATCGGAGGTGGACACACAGTACTGATGTTTTAAGAAGTGAGGACAGTTCTCAAGGTGCTTGAACGTCAGTAGGGAAATAGGGAAAGTACTGTTGTAGAGACACAGCAGGTTTATATTTCTGAAGGCAGCAGTAACGTTAGTGTTAGCGTTTGTCGAAGTTGTTGATGTAGTACACGAGATGTTTCTGAAAAAAACTTAAATTTTCATGAATTGCAGTGGCAACCAACAATGGCACATGTTGTACCTGAGCTCATTTTAAAAACAATTTAGCACTTATGACATAATGCTAGTTGTTTAGGGCTAGCTTAGCGGCAGCGGTCTGTCATGCAGTTGCAAGGCAACCGGAAACAGAAAACCGCCGGCGGAAGTAGTTATCTGTCATGGCCGCCCCCATAGGCTTCTGAGGAAACAGGTGGATATAGTGACTACGCCATTCTGTAGTGCTGTCCGAATGTCTAGTGGGGAATATTAAACCCTATATAGTGACTCAAAGTATCCCACAATGCATCGCGAAAAGTAGTGTACAACCGATGGTCACTAACCAAGCAATATTTACCATCATGCATTGCGCTGCGGACGAACACATGGAGGTTTCAATTCACGTTTCAACTGTGCGACGGTAGTGACGTCAGTAACGGCGCGGCAGTGTCCGAAAGTCTGTTTTTCTTTCCGCCGTTGAGCTCCTGTATAGTGCACTATGTTGGATTCACTATGTAGTGACTAGGGAGCAGAATGAGTGGGTGATTTGGACACAGCCAGAGAAACATTGCTGACTGGGCTCTTGTATGTATGAGACGTCACCTTGTCCACATTCCTTTAATGCTGACCAAGACCATGCTAACCTCCTGTAACTGTATCAGACTTTTACATCTAACTCCCGATGTTTCCACTCCAGAGATTTGCTGTGTGCTAAAGTTCACGCCTCACGCAGGCAGGATACTAATGTTTGGGTTCATGGTTTGAATCCTCCCTGTTTCATTTTGAACCACGAGAAGTTCTTCAGACGTCTGTGACTGAGCTTGAACAGAAGTCTAAAATGAGCAGATAAATCTGTTCTGTCTTTATTCTGACCCCTGCCGGACGTCACTGTGGCTCTCCACTGGATAACTGCTGGATGTTTCGTCTTCCAGTCGTCACTCACAGCATGAACTATAATTCTATCATTTGTGTGGAATAAATCAAAATTACTGAAAATAACAGAAGCACAGAAAATAAAGAACAGAGTGACACAAAAAAATCAAATACATTATTAATGTATTAATTAGGGCTGTCAAACAATTAATTTTTTTAATCGTGATTAATCGCATTTTGTCCATAGTTAACTCGCGATTAATCGCAAATTAATCGCAATTTTTTTGGCACATTTTTTTCTGTTCTAAATGTACCTTAATGTATTTTTTTCATGTTCATAATACTTTTAACAACATAAGAAAGGTCAAATATGCTTGCATTATGAAAATGTTTATTCAACACTTCAAATCATGCAGGAAAATAAATCCAGGGTTGTCTGCTTTTGGCGAGGGGGGGCGACGGGCTCTCTGCATCTGCCGTCTGTTTGGCTTGCAAGTGGTGTCCACTGACACTGCACGTTTTTCTTCTTCGCCTTTTTCACGCAGTGTGCTGCTTTCTGTCAGTCAGTATCACACTGATGATCGCCATGGCTCCGGTGCAGCAAAACAATAAAAAGTACGACTTGAAATTCAAACTTTCTGTCGTGATATATTCAGAGGAAAACTCAACTCAAGAGAGTGAGAGAAACGGAGCTTCAGCGTCTGTCCGAGGAGGACAGCAGCAGGCCAGGCTGCCTGCTGGAGGGAGGAAGAAGGCTAGCGAGGAGCCTGAGATAAACATGCGGGGATGAGTTATCAGCAAACGGGCACGCCACGAGAGAGTGTCCCGCAAAATGATCAGGGCGATGGCGAAACAAATGTCCGCCACCGTGAGTGACAGCAGAGATGAGGAGTTTGCAGCGAGTGCTGCTTTTCAGTCCGCCGTGTTTTTAACGAACCGCCAGCCCTGCTTCTTCTTCTTCTTCTGATTCCCTTTCTTCTTCTTCTGCCACCCTCTGTATCAAGACTACGGGTGCCGCCGACGGCCGTAAATCATACAATGCGCGTTTTAAATTTTTTTTTATACTGAGCGTTAATCGCGCGTTAAAAAAATTAACGCCGTTGGGACGTTGTGTTAACGCGTTATTAACGCGTTAACTTTGACAGCCCTAATTATTACATATAATTATAATTAGAATTGTAATAATAATAATAATAATAATAATAATAATAATAATAATAATTATTATTATTATTATCATCATTATCATTATTATTGATTAAGTGATGCAGGCAGGGGCGCTGCCAGGGGGGGAAAGGTTAGGATGATTCCAAGGGCCCGGCACTGACAGGGGGCCCTTTGAGACCTGGGCAACCTATACAAGGGCCCAACTAGATTATTTTTCATGGGGCCCAAAATCCCTGGCGGCGCCCCTGGATGCAGGTCCCAGTGGGTTTGGAGTCGATGATTTTAGATGAAATCTGATCCTGTTTGATGATCGAGAGTCTCCACGTTAATCCACCTGAGGAGCGCTCGTTTTATCCACCTTGAGCCAGACAGGCAGTCCAAACCTGTGTGTGTGTGTGTGTGTGTGTGGAGGTTTTAGACCGAGCTCTCAGCAGTCTCGGTCAACAGTTTAAAATAATATTAGCCTAACTAACCACACACACACACACACACACACACACACACACACACACACACACACGATTACAATTAATGTAGAGAGAGTGAGAACAGCTGTAGAGACGAGAAAAGGATTTAAAGGAACAACTTTATAAAGTTTGAGTTTTAAACACATGAATGAGTTGAATTTGTCGACCACAAACACACACACACACACACACACACACACACACACACACACACACACACACACACAGCTCTGTGTCTGCTGGCTTCAGGTCTGCTTGTTGTTGTTTCAGTTGTGTCTCTTAGTTTCAAACTATAGTTCCAGCTAATGAAGCTAATGCTAACATGTTGGTGGTAACGTCAGGATCAGACTAAATGCTGGATGTGTGAGAGCGAGAGGGACGGGTCCACTTCTCAACACGCTGCTGGTTTCTCTCTGTCTCGCTCTCTTCATTCCTTCTCTAACTCGTCCCAGATGTGAGACATGTAAACATGCTGCAGCAGCCATCTTACATCTGTCTGTCTGTCTGTCTGTTTCTCTGACAGTCTGTCTGTCCTGAGCTGTCTGTCTGTCTGTCTGTCTGTCTGTTTCTCTGACTGTCTGTCTGTCCTGAGCTGCCTGTCTGTCTGTCTGTCTGTCTGTCTGTCTGTCTGCCTGTCTGTCTGTCTGTCTGTCTGTCTGTCTGTCTGCCTGCCTGTCTGTCTGTCTGTCTGTCTGTCTGTCTGTCTGTCTGCCTGCCTGCCTGTCTGTCTGTCTGTCTGTCTGTCTGTCTGTCTGCCTGTCTGTCTGTCTGTTTCTCTGTCTGCCTGTCTGTCTGTCTGTTTCTCTGACAGTCTGTCTGTCCTGAGCTGACTGTCTGTCTGTCTGTCTGTCTGTCTGTCTGTCTGTTTCTCTGACTGTCTGTCTGTCCTGAGCTGACTGTCTGTCTGTCTGTCTGTCTGTCTGTCTGTCTGTCTGTCTGTCTGTCTGTTTCTCTGACTGTCTGTCTGTCCTGAGCTGACTGTCTGTCTGTCTGTCTGTCTGTCTGTCTGTCTGTCTGTCTGTCTGTCTGTCTGCCTGTCTGTCTGTTTCTCTGTCTGCCTGTCTGTCTGTCTGTTTCTCTGACAGTCTGTCTGTCCTGAGCTGTCTGTCTGTCTCTCTGTCTGTCTGTCTGTTTCTCTGTCTGTCTGTCTGTCTGCCTGTCTGTCTGTCTGTCTGTCGGCCATGTTGGTCTTGTGGTCTGAACACTGTGGTTCCACTAAACGTAGTTTCTGTATGCGAGTTGTCTTCTAGAGAAGTAAATGTTGTGCCTCTCCATCACAGGTTGCATGCTGCTGCTTCCATCACTCTGCTCCACCAGGAGTCACTGTTCACCTCACAGTCATGAGTTCAAGACCCGGTGGCACACAAATGAGTCCTTGACCTCAATACACTACCTCACTAATAATGTGCCGAAACCAGCAGGTGTTTAGTGTCAGTGTGTTCACATGGTGGTCCAAACAGAACTTCTTAACATAGTTCACCAAACCACTTCAGATCCAGCCTGGCACCATATGTACTCCTTATTATTCTGCCAGCACCCGTACCAGGTGGTGAGGCGCTCCATCAGGAGGAGGATTTACCAAACACACCACGATCAGGCAACATGAGCCGGTAAGCAGCAACATACCAGCTGTGATGGAGTCAGTCCAGAACCAGCACTAACATCAGCCCAGAACCAGCACTAACGTCAGCCCAGAACCAGCACTAACGTCAGCCCAGAACCAGCACTAACATCAGCCCAGAACCAGCACTAACATCAGTCCAGAACCAGCACTAACATCAGCCCAGAACCAGCACTAACGTCAGTCCAGAACCAGCACTAGGATCAGTCCAGAACCAGCACTAACATCAGCCCAGAACCAGCACTAACGTCAGTCCAGAACCAGCACTAGGATCAGTCCAGAACCAGCACGAACATCAGCCCAGAACCAGCACTAACGTCAGCCCAGAACCAGCACTAACATCAGTCCAGAACCAGCACTAGGATCAGTCCAGAACCAGCACGAACATCAGCCCAGAACCAGCACTAACGTCAGTCCAGAACCAGCACTAACATCAGCCCAGAACTAGCACTAACGTCAGTCCAGAACCAGCACTAACGTCAGTCCAGAACCAGCACTAGGATCAGTCCAGAACCAGCACGAACATCAGCCCAGAACCAGCACTAACGTCAGTCCAGAACCAGCACTAACATCAGCCCAGAACTAGCACTAACGTCAGTCCAGAACCAGCACTAACGTCAGTCCAGAACCAGCACTAACGTCAGCCCAGAACCCGCACTAACGTCAGCCCAGAACCAGCACTAACGTCAGTCCAGAACCAGCACTAACGTCAGCCCAGAACCAGCACTAACGTCAGCCCAGAACCAGCACTAGCATCAGTCCAGAACCAGCACTAACGTCAGTCCAGAACCAGCACTAACGTCAGCCCAGAACTACTGCTAGCATCAGTCCAGAACCAGCACTAACGTCAGTCCAGAACCAGCACTAACGTCAGTCCAGAACCAGCACGAACATCAGCCCAGAACCAGCACTAACGTCAGTCCAGAACCCGCACTAACATCAGCCCAGAACCAGCACTAGCGTCAGTCCAGAACCAGCACTAACATCAGCCCAGAACCAGCACTAACGTCAGTCCAGAACCAGCACTAACGTCAGCCCAGAACCACTGCTAGCATCAGTCCAGAACCAGCACTAACGTCAGTCCAGAACCAGCACTAACGTCAGCCCAGAACCACTGCTAGCATCAGTCCAGAACCAGCACTAACATCAGTCCAGAACCAGCACTAACATCAGCCCAGAACCAGCACTAACATCAGCCCAGAACCAGCACTAACGTCAGCCCAGAACCACTGCTAGCATCAGCCCAGAACCACTACTAGCATCAGTCCAGAACCAGCACTAACGTCAGTCCAGAACCAGCACTAGCATCAGACCAGAACCAGCACAAACATCAGCCCAGAACCAGCACTAACGTCAGTCCAGAAAACGCACTAGCATCAGTCCAGAACCAGCACTAACGTCAGCCCAGAACCAGCACTAACATCAGTCCAGAACCCGCACTAACATCAGCCCAGAACCAGCACTAACGTCAGTCCAGAACCAGCACTAGCATCAGTCCAGAACCAGCACTAGCGTCAGTCCAGAACCAGCACTAACGTCAGCCCAGAACCAGCACTAACGTCAGTCCAGAACCAGCACTAACATCAGCCCAGAACCAGCACTAACGTCAGTCCAGAACCAGCACTAGCATCAGTCCAGAACCAGCACTAGCATCAGTCCAGAACCAGCCCAAACATCCGCCCAGAACCAGCACTAACGTCAGTCCAGAACCCGCACTAACATCAGCCCAGAACCAGCACTTACGTCAGTCCAGAACCCGCACTAGCATCAGCCCAGAACCAGCACTAACGTCAGTCCAGAACCAGCACTAGCGTCAGTCCAGAACCAGCACTAGCATCAGTCCAGAACCAGCACTAACATCAGCCCAGAACCAGCACTAACGTCAGTCCAGAACCAGCCCTAGCATCATTCCAGAACCAGCACTAACGTCAGTCCAGAACCAGCACTAGTATCAGTCCAGAACCAGCGCTAGTATCAGTCCAGAACCAGCACTAGGATCAGTCCAGAACCACTGCTAGCATCAGTCCAGAGCCAGCACTAGCATCAGTCCAGAACCAGCACTAGCATCAGCTCAGAACCAGCACTAGGATCAGTCCAGAACCACTGCTAGCATCAGTCCAGAGCCAGCACTAGCATCAGTCCAGAACCAGCACTAGCAACAGCTCAGAACCAGCACTAGCATCAGTCCAAAACCAGCACTAACATCAGCCCAGAACCAGCACTAACGTCAGTCCAGAACCCGCACTAACATCAGCCCAGAACCAGCACTAACGTCAGCCCAGAACCAGCCCTAGCATCAGTCCAGAACCCGCACTAGCATCAGCCCAGAACCAGCACTAGCGTTAGTCCAGAACCAGCACTAGCGTCAGTCCAGAACCAGAACTAGCATCAGTCCAGAACCAGCACTTACATCAGCCCAGAACCAGCACTAATGTCAGTCCAGAACCAGCCCTAGCATCAGTCCAGAACCAGCACTAACGTCAGTCCAGAACCAGCACTAGCATCAGTCCAGAACCAGCACTAGCATCAGTCCAGAACCAGCACTAACATCAGCCCAGAACCAGCACTAACGTTAGTCCAGAACCAGCCCTAGCATCAGTCCAGAACCAGCACTAACATCAGTCCAGAACCAGCACTAGCATCAGTCCAGAACCAGCATCAGCTCAGAACCAGCAGTAGCATCAGTCCAGAACCAGCACTAGCATCAGTCCAGAACCAGCACTAGCATCAGTCCAGAACCAGCTCTGGGTCTGCATTGGTGGACCAAGTGTCACTCGTCTGCATAGGCGTAACATCCACTAGGGACAGGGGGGACATGTCCCCCCCACTTTCCGAAATCCCGTTTTTGTCCCCCCCACTTTTATTTAATCCAGCGGAACGCAGTAGCTCTCAAGGGTCCGATACTCAAACATGTCCGCTTAATTAATCTACCCCGGCGTATACCGATGTGCTTATTTTACATTAATTTGATGGCAAATTCCACCCAGCTGATGCTACACCAGCTATGCCAGGTTAGTAATCAAGTGGACCCACTCTCGCTGTGAGTCGCGGACAGTTTGTGTAATGATGCTGCGTCCAAAGGCTGCAACATGCCACTGTCCTCGGCTATGTCGGGCTCTTGATCAAGCATTTGCGTTTTGTTTTTTTAATAACTCAAATAATGACTATTTCCAGCTAGAAAACACGCATCTCTCTCCTCCCTCCATTGTTCGTGTTTGTGTCGCTGCGTGGTGTTACACGTGACTTGTGTGAGCTATCCTCGTGCTGGAAACGTGACCCTGAGACGCAAGAAGAAAGCAAAAATTATTATTTTTTTACTAAGGAAAATGACAAAAATAATAGTAACGCACAGTGACTTGAGTAAGTAACTGGTTTGGAAATATTAACGCGTTAGATTACTCGTTACTGAAAACAGTGGTCAGAGAGTAACGCGTGGGCAGGGACAGCCTCTGTCAGCTTTACAGTTGCAGTTAATGTGCCGGCCGGGCACGGACACAACGTGCACGGGCTGGGCTTGATTATTTGGGCCCGATCTAAGCTCTACTCGGGTCCAGCCGCGACTTCACTGAGGTTCGTCGGTGTGAGCAGCAGGAGGACGGTCAGGTCAGCTCACAGAGACTAGCGCTGAATCACTGAGACTCATTTAGGGACCGTCATTAAATTGCTTAACACAAGTATATTAATACAAAATAATTGCAGTTTTTTCTATATCTTCCATGTCATGTGACCCAGTGACTCCAAACCAGCAGCAGATTGTATTAGTCAACTGGACACATGAGACACAGCTTTTTATTGTACTTATTGTATTCTATATGAATATTCATATGCAGAAATTATGATTTTTTTCTCAGTAACTTCCATGTCAGGTGGCCCTTTGACTTCTAAAACAGATTCTGTTTCCATAAAAATCTATAATAATAAAGAAAATAATGTTAAAAAAGTTCTCTGATGTCTCGTGTCTTAGATTCTCATTCTGAAATTCTGAAAATGTTTTTTTTTTTTTTTTTTTTTTTTTTTATCTCACCAGCAGTCACCATTTAAAGGGTTATTTTTCAAAATTTTCTTCCAGGGGGGCATGCCCCCGGACCCCCCTAGTGTTGCTGAGTTAGCAGAACAATCTAGGGGAAACACTGTATGTTCTAAGAATTGTGGACACGTGAGGCGAACTATTTCTTTCTTAGCTGAAGCCGACAACGGAATATATGTGAAGAGAGACATTGTGGAGCCGTATATTTTCCTGCTCTTTTGTCCTTTGCCAATCACACCTATGACTAAGCATGATAGCCATGTTCATCATAATGTGTTGCTTTTAAGTAGCTGGGAATATGATTAAAAGCATGTGGAAATGTATAAAATGGTATTCAAATCAGACACCCACTTTTTTGTGTCCCCCCCACTTTTCAAACCGATGTTACGCCCTTGCTCGTCTGTAACCTGCAGACAGTCCTGATGAGTCTCGCCAACATTGACTTTGTTGCACTACTTTGTTAATGTGATACATCACTTTGCTGATTTTCATCATCACATGCTGTCAGTGTTAGCTGTGTTCTCATGTTGGTCTAGTGGACTAAACACAGACTCTGTATCAGGGAGGTCATGGGTTCAAGACCAGCAGGGACCCATCATCTGTTGGCTGAGAGGATTAAGCTTCATCAGTTTATTCCATCTCTTTGATCTCAAAGCACAACGTTGTGTGTTAGTTGTCTGTCAGTGACAGTGTGTTCTCATGTTGGTCCTGTGGTCTAATCACAGAACCTGGAACCATGAGGTCACCTGTTCAAACCCAGGACCCAGCATGTTACATACCACATCTGTTTGTTTAGCTCAGACTGTCAGAGCTCCATCAGCTCTCACATATAAAGTATTTCCATGTGGAGGTCAGCAGCACAGTCTGATGTTTGGAGATGTTTTCTTCAGAGTCCTCCTTCAGTCTGGTCCTTGTTCTTTCTCTGGTTGTTGGCTCTTCTCAGCGCTGAAGATGGTCCAGTGGTTTAAGACGCCGCCTGTGGACTTGGAGACGTGGTATCAAACCTCAGCTCAGACAACTAAAGGTAGGCCTCAAAGTGTGTGTGTTCAAAACAAAACCCCCCAAAACTTTAAATCCGTCCATTCAAACATCGTCCGTTGCGTTCACTTGTGGAATTTGCACCTTCGACCGATTGTGACAGAGTGGATCCTGGAGTAAACATAGAGCAGGTGAGCCTGGTTCAGTTAGCTTGCTTAATAAAAGCCAGCTAGCAGGACTGGTTTCCATGTTTTCTTGGTCTAAGACCGGTCCGGGTCCGGGACTGGCATACAGCGCCGAGCCGCTCGTGGCGTTCCATCAGCCACTTCTCGTCACATTATTGTCCCGGCTGAATACTACAGGTTTTTTTTATCCAAGTAAAAGAAGAAACTGAGCAGATTCTGTTGCTTTGGTCAACACAGACTGAATGTCTCCATGCTGAAAGGCATCATGGGAAACGTAGGAAGCCACTGTATGGGACAGCAGCAGGGCCAGGGGACGGTGAACGACATCACTTCCTCTCTGAACCGCTGCTGGAATGTGGCGGCAGGTCTGATCAGCCAATCAGAGGCGAGAGTTCATCAAGAGAGACGGACAGACAGGAAGTCAGCGAGGGAGGAGCGCACAGGAAGAGGAAGTGGAGCCTCCTCCCGCTGCTGCAGGGAGGGGTCAGAGGTCACTGCGGGGCATCAGCCGTCACCATGGAGACAACACCCAGAGAGAGGAAGCCACTTACAGCTGTGTGTGTGCGTGCCAATTAGGTTGTGTTTGTGTTAATATGAACACACACACACACACAACCCACAATCCTCTGGGGCCTCGTCCATCTCTCAGACCACGAGGAGATCACACAGACGGAAACGGACGGAAGGTCAGAAACGTCAAAACTTCTCAAGCATTGAAAGGATTCAACACAGGAAGTGATGAACTCATCCGATCATGTCTGTGACATCACACACACACACACACACACACACACTGTGTAACCCCGCCCCCTCACATGAGCTCATTAATGTTGGGGGAGGAGTCAGACTGAGACTGACAGCTGAGGGAGATTTAATGTCTCTGCCTTTAAACATGTGTTCAACAGATGTTCTTCAAATGTAAATGATCAGTGCACACCAGGGCATGTGAGCGAGGAGCGGGGAGCGGAGAGCGGAGCGTGTGGAATATAGTCGGAGCGCAGAGCGGGTTTTAATCCAAAGGCCAGAGCGATGGTTCCGTTTCGCTCCAGTTCCGTTCCGATACCGCTCTCCACGAGTCTAGGGCATGCACAAGTCCAGACTCACGTGTGCCTTCAAGGGTTAGCCTACATGAGAGGTCATTCGTTGAGAGATGGAGTTTGTAAAATATTTCAAAAACCGAGCAGACAGGTCATAGGAATTGCTCCCTCTTTTAAATTTGAGCGAGCGTGGAGCGATTTCTCCGGAGCTAAATGAAATGTTAGGTGAGCGGAGAGCGGACTGTGAGCTGTCTGGTATAACTTTGAGCGATGGAGCGAGGGAGCGAACACCCACGTGAGCGGGGAGCGGAAATTCTCGCCGCTCAGCTCCGCTCACATGCGCTGGTGCACACACACACACACACACACACACACACACACACACACAGTATTTGGTATTTGGTCCTGAGGAGAATCACCTGAGACATTGGCACCACATGAAGTCTCCTCATTAGTATGCAGATATGCAAATGAGCCTCTCCTGGCCCCTCCCCTCAAACCCTCCTCATTAAAACAGGAAGTTAAAGTGAAAACCAGCAGCACTGAGAGAAAGACGGACACGAATACAAAAATAACAAATTCAATTAAAATGATTTTGATCTGTTTTTAAATTATTCACTGACAATAAAACTTCAAACAATGACTTTTATTTCGAGTGAACACATGAAATAAAACAGGTGAACGTTTTTATGTTGCTTAGATTTAAACTGATCACAGCTGTCAGACAAACTTTCTGCTCTTATGTTCTTATTATCTGTGTTAATTCTTATAATTATCAGCGACTCTGTTCTGTGGCTGATTTATACCAAACACCAGATATTATATTATATTATATAGACACTGATTGTTAAACAGAGAATGTAAAGAACACACTGGCTCTGTTTAACAGACAGTGTGACTGCAGAGGATTACCCAGACTGCACTGCTGCATCCTGACGGACACCTGATACAGATGTGCAGATTCTGTAGATGTGAGATCAGTGAAGACGAGGATGATGAATTCCTGAACAAGGTGACAGTGAACACACCATCTAATGATAATGATGCATTCAAGAGACGACCATGACATGACAAAGAATCTGACCAGCGACATACACACACACACACACACACACACACACACACGCACACTCTCGCACACGCACACTCTCGCACACGCACACGCACACTCTCTCTCTCACACACACACACACACTCACACTCGCACACGTACACGCACACTCTCACACACACACACACACTCACACACACGCACACGTACACACACACACACACACACACACACACTCGCACACGCACACGCACACTCTCTCTCTCTCACACACACACACACACACACACTCACACACACTCACACACGCACACACACACACGCGCCTGCAGTGTGTGAGTCACTGCTCATTAAGTTACAATTTTCAAAAGACTCAAAAACAAGATCATGTTACTGTGTGTGTGTGTGTGTGTGTGTCAGTGTGAGGTCATCACCAGGTTGGGGGGAGGAAGTGAGGTGTCAGCCCGTCAGCCTATCAGCTGACTGATCACCTGCTGATTGACAGGTACGATCATTACCATGGCGACAGGCCGTCTGTCTGTCTCCTCCTTCACAACACACATCTGTGTGTGTGTGTGTGTGTGTGTGTGTGTGCTTGAGAAGTTCCTGAACTTAACACAAGTTTAAGATGTTCTGCAGGATTCTGTACGAGTTGTTGGTACCAGGTGAGTCCTGTTCTGTCGGGTCAGACTGATGAGGATGATATGGCTCTCACTGATGAAGGGGAAGGAGCTTCAGGTTCTTCAGGAGGTTCTAAGAGTTGGTGGTGGGTAGGGGTGTAGCGGTGTGGGATTTTACAGTACGGTACGGTGACGGTGTTAGTACAGTATACCGCAGTATTTCACGGTGACGGTATTTTATTTTTTCAGTCCATCTTTCTCTCTCTCCTTCTTTCCTTCAATCTCTCTCTTTCTTTCGTCTTTTTTTTCTTTGGCATGACGTCACTGCCATGCGCCAAACAAACAACTAATCTACAAGTGAACAAAGCGTTGCAAAGCGACGTAGTGGTGCCTGGTAGATCTGCATATTCTGTAGACAACAAGACCATGCCGTTCCACGGAGAATGAAAGCGACGTACAACAACAGTAACCATGCTCTTGGAATGAAACATCGTAGACCGGCTACAGTGGGATTTAGAATGATTCATCTTACCTGCTTGGACTTAAGCTGTGCATATTCTTTTTTATGCCACTCGCGGAGATGGGACATCATGTTAGATGTATTCGCCGATCTTGCAACTACTGGTGAGGTTCTCAGAGTTCTACAGTTTGTGGTGAAGTTGTGGGTTTGTCTGAGGTTCCTGAAGAGTCCTTGTCAAGGTGCATCGTTCTCACGTGTCTGGACGATCTGATATTTCTGAACACAGTTTTCTTCACAAAGGTTCTAAAACTCACTGGTGATGTTCCAGGAGTTTCCAAGGTTCTGACGAAGGTTCTAGGTTCATGTCACCTGATTGCTGGCAGTCCTTAGTGAAGGTGTCATTAGTTTTGAAAGTTCTTGAGGTGTTTCTGCATGTTGATGATGAGGCTCCAGATAGTTTGGAGGTTCTGAAAAAGGTTCTAGAGGCAACAGTGAGGTTCCAATGAGTTTTTGAAGGTGTAAAGGGGGATTCAAGAGACTTTGCTGAAACTTCAGAAGGTTCATGATATAAAGAACTATAAGAGGCGGTTCTGTGAGACTTAAGGAGATTTCAAGGGTTATTGGTGAGTTTCCAGGACTCTTAAGGAGGTTCCCAGGGGGTCTGAGGGAGGTTCCAGGGTTCTCTCTGGTATGTTGGAGGTCAGGAGGGTTTTCAAAGACTGGAAAATCTTCAACTGGAAAAATCCCATCCATGACTGTTCAACACACACACACACACACACTCACACGCACACACACACACACACACACACACACACACACACACACACACACACACACACACACACACACACACACACACACACACACACACACACACACACGTATTGAGGCACTTCAGAGCTGTCAGTACTGATCGACCTGGGGAGAGAGACACAGAGCAGGAGGGCGGCCAAAATATCTCTCTCCCTCTCACACACACACACGCACACACACACACACACACACACACACACACACACACACACACACACACACACTCCTCAGCTCTCACAGATGAAACACAAACCTTCTGTTTCTTCAATTCTCTGCCAACAATGTGCTCATTAAAGTGAAATAACATGTTGAAATGTTCCTTCCTATACATCACACACACACACACACACACACCCACACACACACACACACACACACACACAGTGTGTACACTGTTGGACATCAGAGCTGGAGTCAGCAGCTGTTTTCTATCAAATTAAAAGTCGCTCTTGTCGTCTGGAAGTGATTTCTGTCAGTGGAGCTGTGAGACGACGGGCTGAGGAGGAGGCGGCGGCCATGTTCAACATGTGGTCACATGACCGGCGGCGGCCACTGAACCCAGCAACAACTCAGATATTTTACTGGAGTAAAAGTACATAAAAACACTGCGGTATTAGCTAGAGTTCTGTAGATCTGTTCTCTGTCTCATCCAGCTTTAAAAACCGTCTGAGCTGCAGTCAACAGAACATCTGCCTGTTTGTACAGACTCAGGTTACACACACACACACACACACACACACACAGCGACCTCTGACCTGCAGCCGTCACAGTGTGTGTTGACGTGGAGCACCTGTCCTCGACTCACCTGGAGGTTAAAGAAACACAGACGGACGGTGTGATGTCACTTCCTCGTTCACCTGCCCACATTCTCATCTCGTTGCATCATCGCTGACGGTGTGATGTCACTTCCTCGTTCACCTGCCCACATGCTCATCTCGTTGCATCATCGCTGACGGTGTGATGTCACATTGCATTGTGGGATTGTTCGCAGACAGTCAGCAGGTACATGTTTAGATTGACAGGAGGACACCTGGGAAACACCTTGAAAACACCGACGTCATCATGATGACATCACGTCGCGCCTCTTTAGGAGCCGCAGCTCTCTGTGTGACTCACACAGCGGTTCTTCTTGACGCCGGCGCTGCTCGGTTCTGTGTGAACGAACAGCAGCAGAGAACTACAGATTTGTCTTCTCAGTGCCGACACAGACGTTTGGTCACATTTGTCAGTTCAGGCTGTTTTATTTTTGATTCCAACATTTTGTCATCTGAAGTTTTTTGTTGCTGGTCCTTTTGGTGCTGAATGTTTGTTTCAGTGTCTCAGTTTCATTCTCATGATTTGTTTGAACTGTTTCTGTCTTTTCAGGCATGTTATCAGAAGTTCGACTGCAAAATATCTAAACAAAACAAAAAATAAAAAACGGCCATAAATAAAACTCACATGACAAAATTCTGGTATCAAATACAATTTGCCCTGAAATCCAAACTGAACTGAAAAAGGAAATATTAAAACCAGTGCAGCAGAGTTTTAGTTTTGATACAAACATTTAATAATCTTATTTATCTTCTGTCCAAAACAGAACTTCTACCCGTCCGCTCGGTCTGCAGACACAACATTAAAGACACACTGACAACAAGACGTCTCATTGGGCAGGACGGTTCGTCTTTATTGTGATTGGCTGACAGCGGACCTTCTGCTAAATATCAATAACAACCTTTTCATTGATTAACGTGGTCCAGCTGATCCAGACTCAGCTGCTGACACATGATGTCCACCAATCAACAGACACCATGACATCACGGCAGCAGCCTTTAGTATGAAGACCACTCCCATCATGCAACAGTCCGCAGACGCAGTGCTGTGATTGGCTTGTTGGTGCGTTCAGGCGTCAGTTTACATGATTCAGTCACACGAGCAGGACGTTTTATTTTGTAGAGCTGCAGATCAAATTGATTCTGTGTCAGCTGATTCACAGAGGATTGATGGAATATTTGGTGTCTACATTTCTACATGTTGTTGTTGTTTGTCTGATTCAGCCATAAAGAACCTGCAGGCCGCCAGTTCACAAGAAACAGGTGAGCGACGGATTCATTACCTGAGTCACAGCTGAGTCCAGTGACTCAAACGGGTTCTGGTCTTCTCACTGATGAGTCAGAACTTTTCAGACCGGATTGTTCCAGAGCTGAACCCAGAACAGCTGTTAACAGCTGTGCAGGTTTTTATGACGACTTACAAAGAAAACAGCCGGCAGCAGTGGGTCGCTCACAGGAATACAGTGAGCCTCCTGACGTCCACGACACCCGAATGACATTTCTCTGATCCACAGGACGAATACAGACTGTAATGAAGACAAACTGAAAACAGAAAGGTGTCTTTGGGTTTGCAGACGGGCTGGAGCTGATCACTTAACTAACGATGGCTGACTCCAGATGTGATCTTTGGTCCTGAACGATGACACTCTCACTCAGCTCGTCCCCGAGAGTTTGAAATATAAGACAAATCTTTTCCTTACAAAATAAAAGTGACAGTTTTTTTCCGTCACGTCAGTTTAGTATAAAAACATTGATACTCTGCTTCAGAACACGATCATAATCAAATATCAGGTATAAAAAGTGCTAAAATACAAAACAGTTCTACAAGTTTAAACTTTAAACTGTCAGCACACACCAACAAAGAATCTGTCTTCCAGACGTTCGGTTCTTCTCACTGTGAACCACTTTAACTGACATGAATGGATTCAACTGGACTGCAGATTCTCACACAGCACTTTTTGAACCACTCGTTAAAAGTCTACAGTAATTAGTGTTTGATATTAAAATGACTGGATCACTTTACAGGCCGGAACCAGTTGGAGATGCCTCAGGATGGAGCACCTGATGACACCGGCTCACAGAACACACTCCAGTCCGTTCACTGCTGAAACACATTTGTAGTTCTGACAGTACTGACAGTTCTTCAGAATATCTCCAGAGTCTCGAGGTGTTCAAACATATGAATCACCTGAAGGATCCCAGTGACCTGGATCAAACCTGGAGGATGTTCCTTTACAGATTTCCACAAAAGCTTGGAATCTCAGGTATTCCTCAAGATTTTGTCAAAAAAAATGCCGCCATTGTTTTCGGAGGCAATCCCAGAATTCCTCACGGATTATGAAGAAAACGAAACACGTCGACCCGTCACAGGAGAAATCCCCACAGAACGTCCTGATGTTCTTCAGGCAGATGTTCCCAAAGTGCTGGAGAACACCGACCAGTCTGTTTCCAATTCCTGCTAATTATTCCAACATTCTTTAAATTGTCCTCAATAATTCCTCAAAAACGTTTGGTTAAAATCCCAGAATAATCCTGCTGGAGTATACACAGAAATCCCAGGCGCTGACACGCGGCTCGGACACGTCCGCTCCCTTTGTTCCTGATCAGATATCCTGACCTGGACTCTTGGCAGTCGTAGAGGCAGCTGATCCTGTGAAGGTTTGTCGTAACACGTGTGAAGTGTGACAGAACATGTCTGAAGCATCGGCCCTGTCCTGAAATCCAACAGAATCCAGTAGAGAGCGTCCAGTCCTCAATCTGCTCCAGTTTTTGAAGCTTTTAGATCCACTGAGTGCTTTAAGATCTCGATCCGGAAAACCGAACGACCCAGCACCAATCTGGTGTCACTGTGCGATGGACAGGGCCAAGAACCAATCCCAGCTGTGCTTCCATGCAGTGAGCGCAGCTTATTGGCAACAGAATGGCCCAAAGAGCAGAACCAGCACCTCAGGGTTCAAAAGAATCAGTGGAAGTAAAGAAGAAAAACGTCCTCGTACATCCTCAATGTGCTCGATGCTGATTGGCCGGTGAGTGAGTCCAGGGTTTGGAGGGGTCAGGAGGAGGAGCTTTGGCTTTCCTGGGCACTGGACCAACCAGGTGCTCGTTTAACCTCGGCTCTGATTGGTCAGATTAACAAGGTAGGCGGAGTTCTGTTGCACCTGAGTCAAACGTCATGAAGATCACAGAGGACGTTCTGCAATAACTGCTGATGTCACAGTTCACCTGATGCTTCTGATTGGTCCAAACATCAGGGGGCGTGGTCTCACCACTGCCCTCTGATTGGTCAAAATGGCAGGTTGGTAGCATTCTGTGGTCAGTAACAAAACAGGGAGCCGGGCTCAGTGTCATCCTGAGACAGTCCCACAGAGCAGGGCTGTGATTGGTCAGTAGAGGAGGGTGGGCGGGGCTTTGTGTATCCTGAGTGTCTGGATGGAGGAGAGGATTTTCTTTTGGTGTCCGGCGAGGGTGACGCCCACTCTGAGCAGGTCTCTATGGAAACAGAGCTGAGAGTCAATGAATGTGACTGTGCAGCTGACAGACGTGAAGCTGACGTCTGTTCTGTGAATTTGTTTTATGTGATTGATTATGAACTGACAACATAAGTGTCACATAAACTGGACTGACAGAGAGCGTCTGTCAACGTGGAGGCCATCTTACTCAGTGTTGATCTGTGAGACCACGTCCAGGCTGGTGAACCCGGCCTGCAGGAAGCTCTGCTCGTAGCGCTCCATCTTTATGGCTCGAAGCCACTCGGAGACGGATCCACAGGCCGAGAGAGGAGGGGGGACGCGCTGGTCCAGGAGGGGCTGGGACGGACTGAGAGACAGACAGGAAGAGAGAGAGACAGACAGTTAATCAGACAGACAGACAGACAGACAGACAGACAGGCAGACAGACAGGATATTGCTTCATTCTGAGCTTTAATCCAGGAATGTGAACCTGCTCATGTAAACATCTCTGTCTGTATAAACAGCTGTCAATCACACAGCTGGCTGCCAACCAAGCCCCGCCCACCGCACACACACACACACACACACACACACGCATTATGTGTCTTTGTCTCCATGACTCTGACCTTTGACCTCCAGCAGCTGCTACATGAATCACATTCCACAGCTGCCAATCAACTCTCTCTCTCTCTCTCTCTAAAGGCAGGAACACACCGGCCCAACTGTCGGCCATCTGAGCCATTGGATTCTCTGATTGTTGTGTGCCAGCCGTATGGCCGTTCTGACTGGCGGTGTGCTAGCGAATCAGCGCGGTGTGGGAGGGGTGGAATACTGTGTACGCTTTGTTATTCCATGCACTCCGTCCGATCATTTCCTGTTTTCATGTAGCGCCACCCGCTTATTGCATCTCGCGCAAGCGTGGAATGTACATGCTACTGTGGAGCTGGCAGCACGTCGAAGCGTGTGTTCAATGCTACTTTTCTGCCTACCGGGTCTGACAAGAGGCAACAGAGTGGTCGGAAAAAGGCAGCTGGCTGTTGGTTCGAGTCTGGGCGGTGTGTGAGGGCCTTAAGGTATAATTTGTAAAATCAGGAAAATAGAAACTCTCTCGCTCACCTCGGGCCATCCGGGTGCGTCACCTTCAGGGAGACGGGGTTTCGGATCAGCCTGTCAAGCGACGCCACCACGTCGCAGAACCGCGGCCGGTTGGCTCGTTCCTTCTGCCAGCAGTCCAGCATGAGCGCGTGCAGGGAGGAGGGGCAGTCCGGCGGCGGGGGCAGCCGGTAGTCCTGCTCGATGGCGTTGATCACCTGAGAGAGAGAGACAGGTGTCAATAAAATATTCAATCATGTTCATCAGTGTTGTTAACAAATTAACTGGAGGGGAGTTGTTCTGCTTTAAACTCTGTGTGGGAGTTTCCTTACAAGTAGGAGGTCACCCACCTACAACGCAGAACTGAGTTCTCTCCCCAGACTGCTTAACAACCATTCACACCTGGACTCACCTAGTGCAAGCAACTAACTTGAAGGCCAGATGAGTCAATGACACACAAGTGGCCCTAATGACTCTGTTAGGACACTCCCACATTATGTAAGGTCAGTCCCACACTCTGTAAGGACATTCCCACACTCTGTAATGACACTCCCATATCATGTAAGGTCAGTCCCACACTCTGTAAGTACACTCCCACATTATGTAAGGTCACTCACACACTCTGCAATGACAATCCCACACTTCATAAGGACACTCCCACATTTCATAAGGACGCTCCCACACTCTGTACGGACACTCCCACATCATGTAAGGTCACTCCCACACTCTGTAAGGGCACTCCCACACTTCATAAGGACACTCCCACATCATGTAAGGTCACTCCCACAGTCTGTAAGGACACTCCCACATTCTGTACGGACACTCCCACATTATGCAAGGACACTCCCACACTCTGTATGGGCACTCCAACATTATGTAAGGTCACTCTAACATTGTATAAGGACACTCCCACACTATATGTAAGGACACTCTCAAACCCTGTAAGTAGTTTTTTCTTACATCCTGGTTGCTCATGTCCCAATATGGCCGCTCTCCGTATGACATCACTTCCCACATGACGATGCCGTAGCTCCACGCATCGCTGGCTGATGTAAACTTCCTGTAATCCAGTAAAATAAATCACTTTCATTAACTTCTGTAATATAACAGTATTTATTACACTGAGAGCAACAACCCGCAGTACTGATGCTCACCTGTAGGCGATGGCCTCTGGAGCCGTCCACCTGATGGGAATCTTCCCTCCCTGAGAAGAGAGAACAGAGCGCACTGTGTTGATATAGAACTTATGTAGAACGACAGAGGTTCGATAACAAGACCCTGAGGGACACCACATGTTAGAGCAGCAGGTGAGGGAAGCCAATAAAAACAGAGCAGAACCTCCAACACCGACCCAGACTCAGAGTCACCTCCATGAACTGGATCTATGTTTTTAATACTGAAGAGGTGTAATGTTCCTTTAAAGCTCATTAGCACATACCAACACTCGCACTTGGTGAGTAAAAAAACGTGAAAACATTCCTGATTGTAGAGTAAAACTACATTTTAAAGGTACGTTCCGCTCAAAAATGAAAAACAGTTTATCTCCTCGTATCTACATGCAGATAGAAAGCGTGAAGTATCTGGAGACTTTAAATCACAAACTGGAAAGATGTTTTTCCCCTCGACTGAACTGTTCCAACTGCACCATCTGTGAGGCTGTCAGTATTATTCAGGTTTTTTTAGGGGTTTACTGGGTGCTAACTCATTAGTAGCTAGTTAGCGAACTCATTAGTAGCTAGTTAGCTTTGTTAGCAGCTGACTCACCAGAGAGCTGGTGTAGGTCGGGTCAGAGGAGTTTTCAGTCAGGAACCGGCTGAGACCGAAGTCTGACACCTGGAGAGAAAAACAGTTGGATCAGGATTATTTAAAGCGGACATACAGACAGACAGGTGAGCAGGTAGACAGGTGTGCAGACAGACGGTCTCACCTTACAGACCAGGTTGGAGTTGACCAGGATGTTTCGAGCTGCCAGGTCTCTGTGGACGAAGCTCATGTCGGACAGATACTTCATCCCTGCTGCGATCCCACGGAGCATCCCGACCAGCTGGATGGTGGTGAACTGTCCATCATTCATCTGCAGACAGACAGGTGGGCAGTGAGACGGACAGGTAGACAGACAGCTAGAGATGGTGAACAGTGTACAGCAGAGGTTTCTGCCTGTCTCACCCTCAGGAAACTGTCGAGCGCTCCGTTCTCCATGAACTCGGTGAGGATCATGACGGGACAGGAAGTGGTGATGACGCCCTCCAGGTGGATGATGTTGGGGTGCTGGAACTGACCCATGATGGACGCCTCCGACAGGAAGTCCCGCCTCTGCTTCTCTGTGTAGCCGCCCTTCAGCGTCTTGATCGCCACATAGTTCTCCTTCCGACCCGGGACCCTTAACCGGCCTCGACACACCTCGCCGAACTCACCTGGACAGGTACGCCAAAGAGATGTCATCATTACAATGACATCAGATACAACAAGGACTGAACTTACAGCAGAGAACTGAGGACTGAACCCACGGGCCTCCACATGTCACCAGACACCACCCTGGAGGAGCCAATCAGAGCGCAGCTGCTGAACCACCAACACCAGCCGAGCCTGTGAGTCGTTAATGTTTTAATACTGAGAGGTGTAATGTTCCTTTAAGGCTCGTTAGCACATACCAACACTTCTACACCTCACACAACTAGTGTGTGTGTGTGTGTGTGTGCGTGTGTGTGTGTGTGCATGTGTGTGTGTGTGTCTGTTCGCCCGAAGATAGTGAAAACTTTGCACCTTTGTTTCCGTGGTAACTGCTATCCAGTTACATCTCACTAATGTCATCAGCAGAGACGACTACTATTACAGTAGCTACACACACACACACACACACACAGACACACACACACACACACACACACACACACACACACACACACACACACACACTCTCATTGAACAGATCTGATGTGGTGTTTTTACAACAGCTTCTCCTGTTGATGTGAAAGTCAGCGTTTTCCTCTCAGGGGTCAAAGTTCACAGTCTGTTCTGGCAGACGTTACAAAATAAAAGTCCTGTGAGGTTTCCCTTACACG
>OZ023170.1:28998219-29053219 GCA_963678695.2 Diplodus puntazzo
CGCAGCTGGTAGTCCAGGATCTGGTACTGGTTCTGCAGGACTGGAACATTCCACTCTAAAGACAGACTGGTCTCTGAGGCCGCCACCCTCCTCAGACCAGACACTGGAGGGGGAACTACACACACACACACACACACACACACACACACACACACACACACACACAGACACACACACACATTACATCAGTTTATAATAAATCAGCACTTCTTCAAATCTCTGCTATCCAACCAGGACAAAGTGGGAGGAGCTAAAAAGAATGAGTGTTTGTTTGCTGCGTACCGTCTCTGCTGGTGGTGACGTTCACTCTGTCCGAGGCCGGCTCTGATTGGCTGAGAGTAGAGACGCCGTTCATTGATTGGATGGTGAAGGTGTACTTGGTGTGTGGGCGGAGTCCCCAGACAACGACACGGCGCTGAGTCAGACCGCGCTGCGCCGGCCGGTACAGAACACTGTCATCACACGGAGAACAGGAGGCAACCAATCCCTGAAGAGGAGAAGGGAAGGGTGGAGTCAGAGGAAGGAGACTGGACTGGCTTCTGTTGCTGGTCTGACTGGTCTGGTTATTTTGGTCCCAACTAGTCTGGCTGTTTTGGTCCTAACTGGCCCGGTTGTTATTGGTCTAACTGGTCTAACTAGGCTGGTTGTTTTGGTCCTAACTGGTCTGGTTGTTTTGGTCCTAACTGGTCTGGTTGTTTTTGGTCTAACTGGTCTGGTTGTTTTTGGTCTAACTGGTCTGGTTGTTTTGGTCCTAACTGGTCTGGTTGTTTTGGTCCTAACTGGTCTGGTTGTTTTTGGTCTAACTGGTCTGGTTGTTTTTGGTCTAACTGGTCTGGTTGTTTTGGCCCTAACTAGTCTGGTTGTTTTTGGTCTGACTGGTCTGGTTGTTATTGGTCTAACTGGTCTAACTGGTCTAGTTGTTTTGGTCCTAACTGGTCTGGTTGTTTTGGCCCTAACTGGTCTGGTTGTTTTTGGTCTAACTGGTCTGGTTGCTATTGGTCTAACTGGTCTAACTAGGCTGCTTGTTTTGGTCCTAACTGGTCTGGTTGTTTTGGTCCTAACTGGTCTGGTTGTTTTTGGTCTAACTGGTCTGGTTGCTATTGGTCTAACTGGTCTAACTAGGCTGCTTGTTTTGGTCCTAACTGGTCTGGTTGTTTTGGCCCTAACTAGTCTGGTTGTTTTTGGTCTGACTGGTCTGGTTGTTATTGGTCTAACTGGTCTAACTGGTCTGGTTGTTTTGGTCCTAACTGGTCTGGTTGTTTTGGCCCTAACTGGTCTGGTTGTTTTGGCCCTAACTGGTCTGGTTGTTTTTGGTCTAACTGGTCTGGTTGCTATTGGTCTAACTGGTCTAACTAGGCTGCTTGTTTTGGTCCTAACTGGTCTGGTTGTTTTGGTCCTAACTGGTCTGGTTGTTTTTGGTCTAACTGGTCTGGTTGCTATTGGTCTAACTGGTCTAACTAGGCTGCTTGTTTTGGTCCTAACTGGTCTGGTTGTTTTGGTCCTAACTGGTCTGGTTGTTTTTGGTCTAACTGGTCTGGTTGTTTTGGTCCTAACTGGTCTGGTTGTTTTTGTCCTAACTGGTCTGGTTGTTTTTGGTCTATCTGGTCTGGTTGTTTTGGCCCTAATTAGTCTGGTTGTTTTTGTTCTAACTGGTCTGGTTGTTATTGGTCTAACTGGTCTAACTGGTCTGGTTGTTATTGGTCTAACTGGTCTAACTGGTCTGGTTGTTTTTGGTCTAACTGGTCTGGTTTCCGGGTGTGGTGTACCTTGGTGGTGGTGGCAGTCCCACAGAGGGAGCACAGGACAGTGTAGGTCAGATCTCCACGTCCTCCTCGTTCCAGCGGCTCGCTCCACTCCAGAGTCACCGAGGTGTCGTTGATCTGACTCACAATGGAGCGGGGAGCAGAGGGGGGGCCTGAGGGGTCAGAGGTCACTGAGGTCAAACACTGACCTGCTCTGTCTTCACTCAGGGTCGGGGGCCCTGAGTTCAGACTGACAGGAGGAGCAGTGCAGCTCAGAGCAACAGGACAATCTTTATTTCTGTCAAAGAGTGAGCTGCAGAAAAAGGCCCAACGTGAGTGAGTCTGGTGGAGTTCACCAGAAACTCTTCAGTGTGTTTGTGTCCAGCTGACTGATGAGAGGCTTCCGCTTCCACACACACACACACACACACACACACACACACACACACTCAGAGGTAATGAGCCTATTAATTTAGCCTAATGTCGTTGCTTCGGGCGATGTGGTTAAAGGGGCAGAGTCAGGGTATTTAAAGGGGTGTGTGTGGTTGTTGGCAGAAAGAGTATTAGAGCATTGTGTGTGTGTGTGTGTGTGTGTGTGTGTGTGTGTGTGTGTGTGTGAGCGAGACACTCCACCAGGTTTATATTTGTATGATTTCTTATTTTGATGTCACAGTGAAGTCATACCTCAGACTACAAACGTCTCACATTAAATATGAAAGATGGCACTCCAATAAGGATAGTATCCAGGTGAATTATGGGAAATGTAGGACCAGCTCAAAAGAAAGAAATAAAGACAGAAAGAGGTCTTACGGGTGCAGGCTGTGTGCGGCGGGTCGGAGTCAGCTCGATGGTAACCAGGGCGACAGGGGCAGTAGGCGGAGCCTGGGATCAGTGTGTTGCTATTGGCCGGACACGGGCCACAGCCACCAGGTCCAGACGCCGCCTTGAACTGACCTGATGGACAGGCTGCAGGCAAACACAGGGTTAGCATTAGCATTAGCATCTCAACCTGAAACATCATAAGTCTGCGTTTTTTTTTAAAGTAAACCTCTGGTGATCAATAAATCTGTTAGCAGCCTTGTCTTCAGCAGGAGCCACTGGGCTACAGACAGGAAGTCAGACGGTATTTAGGGACGGACCAACATGATGTTTGCTGGTCTGAACTGTCAGACTGATGATTCGCTGGAGGAATCTCTCCTGTGTGTCTGAACAATAACCGAGCAGAGACAGGATGAGAGACAGGAAGTGACCTTGACTTCAACAGGATGTGGAAAGTGCTGCCATGATGTCATCACATCATCTCCCGCCAAGCAAGTACACACACACACACACACACACACACACACACACACACACACAGAGGGGAGGGGGGTTAAAATAAAAGCCTGGCTGAGTGAAAAGTTCAGAGGTCAACTTCTGCTGCTTAATCTGACAGAGAATGTGTGTGTGTGTGTGTGTGTGTGTGTGATGTTAACCAGAAACAGAAGCGACCCCCGGCTGGTGTCGCCGCTGCAACACTTCCTGGTTGCAGTCAGCTGACCTCTGACCTCACAGAGAATAACAGGAAGCTCCTCTGGTGACCTTGCTGAGCGGCACACAGACGGACCGACCCACTGCAGGCTTCATACTCACTAAACACCATTATTAATTACTGATAATTATTGATTTAGCTCTAAAACACCTCCTCCTCCTCCTCCTCCTCCTCCTACTCCTCCTCATCCTCCGTCACACTGTCAACACATGTGACTGTAATCATCTCCAGCTTCTCTCTGTGTAAACCACTGCACTCTGTTTACACTGTGTGTGTGTGTGTGTGGAAGGAATTTTAAGTGCTGATAATGAAAAGCACACTTGACCTCTCCCGCTGAAGATGCTTTTACTTTGTAAACGGTCTGACAGTGCTCTTATTTTGTAAAATAAACGATGTGGCGTTCAGGTCTGGACGGGTCCGCTCCGGTTTCAGGAGGTTCTTGTCTGAGTCGAGTCACGACAAGTTGAGTCAGTCGAGATGACGACGGCGCTTTTATTTTGTTAACTCTCACCTCGACAGCGCACGTCGGTCTCGCCCGCCTCGTATCCGGGGCGACAGGCGCAGCTGGATGTCGGCTGCCCCACCCACTGCCCGTCCTCGCCGCAAAGCATGGTGGGAGGTCGTGACTGTTCACCAGGCGGAGTGACAGCGTTCTCCACACACACACCCTGAGCCTGCAGCACGCACACACACACACACACACACACACAGACATTTGTGAGAAGAGTTTTAAGATTAAAGCCAATAAATAACAGACATGATGTTCTCAAACTTTGTTACTATTATAGTACTTTCATTTGTAAACTAAATAAGTATGCTTTTACTTTGTAGACTAAATATGAATACTTTTATTTTTACTGAGGTTGTATTGGATGAAGCTTTTACTCTGTGAGAAAAATAAAATAGTTGTACTTTTCCACTATACGTCCGATGCTAAGCTTTTGTTTTGTAAAACAAGTGATGTCACTTCCTCCCTGCTGGTGACTCGTGTGACGGCTGTGGTTACCTGCTCCACCAGCGAGTGTGGGATGGTTTCAGGGAAGGAGGCGAAGGCGCGGTGGAGGGGTGGGCACTTCCTGTAGAAGACGCGTACGGACAGCAGCGCCATGCAGGCACCCTGGGTCTGGAAGGCCAGGTAGAGCCCCGCCCCCCTCAGCTGGTCGAGGCGCAGCAGTTTGACGTTGGAGCGCCTGTCGCCGCCGATCCGCCGCAGGTGGTCGGCAGCGACCGTGGACACTTTGGTGTACGGGTTCTCCATCCAGGACGGGTGAGTGGGCGTGGCCTCGTCACTGTCACTCTGGTAGTAATACAGGTTGAAGGTTTCTTTACAGTGACGGCGGTTCAGACCAGAACACTCCATCATGGAGAACCTGAGGGAGCAATGATTGATCACTGATCACCAATCAATAACTCATCAGACATGATGTTTCATGCTTCATAATCAATATATCATATTGATCTTTGATTCCATTCATGTTAAGAATGCTGTGAAGCCTAATCAATAAAGTTTATCTTCTTTGATCAATCTTTGATTTAATCTATTACATCCTCTTTCAACAGCTGATCAATAGTGAACCTGTTTCCTCATCATGTGACAGACTGATTAATCACAAAGATTAATCACTCGGTGTTAATAATCAAACCAACCGGATCTCGACGTAGATGGTTGTCGCTGCTCTTCGGGGGATCCAGCGCGTCCTCAGCCAATAAGAGGACGGACTGTCAGGCGTGCAGATCTCATAGGTCCGCACGCTGTTGGACTCGTCGTCCAATCCGCTCACTTCGTCCCACTGCAGACAGACAGAGGCTACTGATTAGCATGCTGCATTGAAATGAATAGTAAATGTTAGCTGGCAGCTAGCAGACCTGTGGATCATCAGCAGGGTGGTTCGTCCAGCGCAGGTCAGACGTCTCCATCTTGGTGTTCATCAGCACCTCTGAGAGACAGACAGGTAGAGTCGGTGAGACAGGTAAAACGATGGAACGCCACGAGAACCTCTAAACCTCTTACAGTCCCCGTGTGTGATCGCTCAACTACCCTCTAACTCATGTTTCATGTTTTGTGTCTGAAAATCACTTCAGGGGAACTGAACTGCTGCTGAACACACACACACCACACACACACACACACACACACACACACACACACACACACTCTGAAGATCTGTGGGAGGACATGTGAGGAAGACCAGGCTTAACCTGACACACACATATCTGTAATTCCAGCCATTAATAATGTCTAATCAGTCTTTAAGGAGAGAGGCCCTGACACACAAACACACACACACACACACATACACACACACACACACACAGAAAACGTTTGCGAGCACACTTTCTGTTTGAACTGATCCGACCAATGAACCAGTAACACAACAGCACCAGACTCCCTTAACAAATGTGGTGATTTTAAGAGTTGTTGAGTTAAAACAAACTTTCTAACGTAGTGAAACTGTGTCTCTGACAGATTGTAACTCATTGTGTCCTTGTTGTAAATTCAGCATTAAATCTTTCAGCTGCAGTTGTTTGTCTCCTTGTAAAAAGTGTCAGTTTGTGGCAGCATGTCTGTACCAGCCTGTCTGCTTCTGTGTCTAAAGTGCTAAAGTCTTACCTGCCAACATTGATCAGCTGTTTGAACACACTGTTTACACTGATTTCACCATTTACACTCCATTTATGAAAGAAGAAACATGTTATTGATCTAAACATGTCACATGTTACAAAGACACTACACAGGAACAATATAGGCTCCTTCTTTGTCCCCGTGGAGAAAGTCCCCAGACTCCCTTAACAAATGTGTCAGTTTAGTGAGTTGTTGAGTTGGAGACACTTTATAAACTCTGTGAAACTCTGTCTCTGACTCATTCTGAATTATTTGGACCTTCTGGTTAATTCAGCAAATGTTCTACATGAACTTCTTTCTGTCTCTGAGTAGAAACATGGAGTCTGTTTGTCTCAGTGATGGACGGGTTTATTCGTCTCAAATCTGTTCAAATTTGAGGTAAGTTTAGAAACTTGACTAAGGAAATGTCTCTTTTAAGTTGAGCCCCAACAGGAAGCTTAGCATGTTACGTATACATTTCATACATGTTGTATATACGTTATAAATGTGTTATATATCAGTCCAGAGTCAGTTTACATAGAAACACAGTGGGACACACTGAGCTTCATTCCTCAGCTGCTGCCGAGCGGAACGATGAAATGGCTGCTTTCCCTTTTCCTACGCTGTAATTACACACACACACACACACACACACACACACACACACACACACAGACACTCTTTAATTCTCCTTGTCGGTTAATTAAAACGAGAAGTCACTGAAGTAATTAGAGGAAATGAGACGTGTGTGTGTGTGTGTGTGTGTGTGTGTGTGTGTGTGTGTGTGTTCAGTCTGGTCAAGCTGATGAAGTGTAACATGAATCACTCACACACACAGTCAGTATTGGATGATCACAGTTTGAGGTGTCTGATGTCCCGCTGCACCTGAATGCCTCTCTGGTTGCTGGAGGGCTGTGATGTCATTCATTGCTATTTATCATCTTGTGTGTTGTGTCGTTGGTTGTGTGTTTCTTATTACCTGGCTGCTACTTCATTTCCCCTGTGGGATAATAAATTGGACTTGACTTGACTTGATGTCATGGTGATGTCATGTGATCAGAGTCGTTCTGTGGTACCGACATTACGAGTAACTCTGATAACTCCTCAGAACTTCACATGACGTCATTGTTCTGTTTTATTAAATGAGATAGTGACAGACGGGAGGGGAGAGACAGACCCTATCTGACTGACAGACGGGAGGGGAGGGACAGACCCTATCTGACTGACAGACGGGAGGGGAGGGACAGACCCTATCATACTGACAGACGGGAGGGGAGGGACAGACCCTATCTGACTGACAGACGGGAGGGGAGGGACAGACCCTATCTGACTGACAGACGGGAGGGGAGGGACAGACACTATCATACTGACAGACGGGAGGGGAGGGACAGACCCAAACTACACACTACACATTAGCCTTAGCTAGCTCATTAGCTTCCAGCTTGGCAGGCTTGTTTAACTTCAGCTCCACCTGTTTGCCAATTTCTGATCAGCTGGGACTCGGGCGCCAACTGACTGATGTGTGACATCACAGAGGCTCCACCCACTATACCTCTACACAAAGTGATGGGACACACACACACACACACACACACACGTTACCAATCAACATCACAGCCTGAGCCAATTAAATCCCAGTATGTGCGTTCAGTTTATAGAGTCTGACTGCATCTCAGCCACACACACACGCACACAGAAACACACACAAACACACACACAGCGAGTGTCTTGTATAAACATCCCGCCAGCGTTGTCATGGCAATGTCCGTGTCCTCGTCATGCACTCTTATCACCAGATCCACTGTTTACAGTGTGTGTGTGTGTGTGTGTGTGTGTGTGGTCTCGTGCTGGGTCTTGCTCTCTCAGAACACACTCTCCTCTCACACCGGGTCATCTGCACCGTGCTCAAACACGCTGGACCCCAAAGTCCAGTTTGTTGAACTGGTGTGGGCGCTCCTGGTCATGGCAGGGTTGGGGGAGATGTGCTTCAGCCCAGTAAAGTCGCTCGTGCACCGACACAAGCATGATGTGAGGACATCTGTACGAGAGGTAACCGGGCTCAGGCCCGGTTCCAGCCAGGGCAATGTGAGAGCAGGCCAGCGGTGCAGGAGGTACAAAGCAACTGGGCCAACTGGGCCAAGGGCACCCGCTAATAAACCCGAGGTGACTGTAAGAACTGTTGTTTTTAATATGTTGGGACCAGGTTTAACAGGACTCTGGACTGGGTCCTGGTTTAATTGGGTTCTGGACTGGGACCAGGTTTAACTGGGCTCTGGACTGGGACCAGGTTTAACTGGGTTCTTGACTCGGACCAGGTTTAACTGGGCTCTGGACTGGGGCCAGGTTTAACTGGGTTCTGGGCTGGGACCTGGTTTAATTGGGTTCTGGACTGGGACCAGGTTTAACTGGGTTCTGGACTGGGACCTGGTTTAACTGGGCTCTGGATTGGGACCAGGTTTAACTGGACTCTGGACTGTGATCTGGTTTATCTGGGTTCTGGGCTGGGACCTGGTTTAGCTGGGTTCTGGACTGGGACCAGGTTTAACTGGACTCTGGACTGAGACCTGGTTTAACTGGGTTCTGGACTGGGACCAGGTTTAACTGGGCTCTGGACCAGGGCCAGGTTTAACTGGGTTCTGGGCTGGGACCTGTTTAACTGGGTTCTGGACTGGGACCAGGTTTAACTGGGCTCTGAACTGGGACCAGGTCCTTTCAGAAACTAAATCCAGAGGACAGAACAAAGAGGGAGGGCGGTGGAGAGAGGTTGTCTTTGAGTGGCTGCAGGGTTAAAACCAGAACAACAGAACAAAGACAGCGAGCAGATGGAGGACACACACACACACACACATACACACACACACACACACACACACACACACGCACACACACACACACACACACACTTCCAACCAAACTCCACTCAGATTCTCGCTGATTTACAGAACCTCATGAGCCTCAGACAGGAAGCACTTGTATTTAACAGCTACTTGACAGAACAGTTCTAAATGCAGACCGTGTTTTAAGTGATGAACATGTGAGGCGGTCCGGTCTGCAGCGGGCCTTCAGCAGGACTCACAGCCAGGACCGGCTCAACCCTCTCAGTCGGGTTCCTTTAACTCTGCTTCTGTTTCTAATAAAGCTCGGATGACTTTTCTCTCTTCTTGCTGTGCTTCCTCTGTAAAACGAGTCACTGGTGATTTTATGTTTTCAGATGGACTGAAGAACAAAAGTGTGTCTGTAGAAGTGAATCACTCCGTGGGACTAACTTCTCCTCTGTGGGTCCAACAGAACCGGAGGGAAATCAACTTATAAACATGGAATAACTCATCTACAGAGCAGCAGCTGACACAAACAGCAGACAGACCAACACTCCACTCCTCATCTCAGTCTTTAGCTATGCTAATGCTAGCTGTGGAGTGAGAGGTGTTCTAAGGAGAGGAGAAAGTGTGCGTGGTTCTGAAGAGGTCCTGCTCTCTGTGGTGGACCACATGGCAGGCATTCCTCGAGGGCTCCTGCAGAACCAGGTTGTTTTCAGGGTTTTATGAACAGAGTTTGGTGCACAGACAAGTTGTGAAAGACTAAATGGATCCACAGGTTTAACTGGGCCCCTGACCGGGACCCTAAATGGATCCACAGGTTTAACTGGGCCCCTGACCGGGACCCTAAATGGATCCTCAGGTTTAACTGGGCCCTGGACCGGGACCCTAAATGGATCCTCAGGTTTAACTGGGCCCTGGACCGGGACCCTAAATGGATCCTCAGGTTTAACTGGGCCCTGGACCGGGACCCTAAATGGATCCTCAGGTGAGAGCGAGACACTTTCTGCTGTGGTTCTGTGGGGAACCTTCTGTGATGTTTGAATCGTGCTCCACAGAACCACACTCACTTCTTGGTTCTAATAACACCTCTCACGGTGCAGTTCACTCCATTCAAACAACGTTGAAAACTATGACAGATGTTCGGATCGATTAATCATGTTTAAGTGAACCAGCTGTTTTCTCTGCCTGCTGAGTGGCTGCCTGCAGGTGATCGATCATCCAGTGAGTGACTGTTTATCTGCTCTCCATCACTAATCGATCAGCCTGTCAGACGTGCATCCTGAGCAGTATTGATGAGTACGGCAGCAGATAAGGGACACTCGGCCCGTCTTACCTTCCTCGGCCCTGCAGCAGGTCAGCAGCAGCAGCGGGAGGAGGAGCAGCGGCAGCCCGCAGGAGGAGGCCCGTCCCGGGGCCCGCACACCCTCCATCCCCCCTCCGGAAAAAACTAGTCCAGACCCGATCCGATCAGACCCGAACCCCGATCCGATCAGACCTATCGATCCCTGATCACTGACCGTCAGCTGGGCTCGCTCTCCGCCGGCAGCGCGCGCCTCATTGAGCCCGACGAGTTTAAAACCAAAGGAAGAGTTAATTAACGAGCCGAGGAGTTAAAGACCGTCTGAACCCGCGGATGGAGGACGAGGCTCCAGCTGCACACTGGGACTCTCCAAGATGGACGCTCCGACAGCAACAAGTTGGAAAAGTGGAGAAGAAGAAGAAGAAGTAGGAGAAGGAGAAGAAGGAGAAGAAGAGCTGCCCGACTCTGGACAGCCTGTCTGCTCCTCCTTCATCACTTCATCACTTCGTCCCGGAACTTTTCCGTCTCTTTCTCTCCTCTGATCCCACTTTGTCCTCCAGGACAGAAGAGCGGGGCGCGGCTGCCTCCGGGGCCGGGAGAGGAGCTCTGAGAGGCGGCCTGGTGAGCGAAGGGGGGTCGGTGTGACGGCTGGAGGGTCTCACGCACACGGACTCACACGGACTCACACTCTGAGCGGGTCACTGTGGGCAGCGGGTCTCTGTGGGTCCGTCCGGACTAAAGTTGGGACAAAAGCAGCCGGAGTCAGGTTTCACCTCTGGGTCAGACCACGCCCCCGACCGGGCTCTGATTGGCTGAACCCTCCGAGGGGCGGGGCCTGGCAGAGTGAAGGAATGTGTGTCTGCTGGGAGGACCAGCACCGCCAGAACCAAAGGACCGGCACCGACAGAACTAAAGGACCGGCACCGCCAGAACCAAAGGACCGGCACCGACAGAACTAAAGGACCGGCACCGACAGAACCAAAGGACCAGCACCGCCAGAACCAAAGGACCGGCACCGACAGAACTAAAGGTCCGGCACCGCCAGAACCAAAGGACCGGAACCGCCAGAATCAAAGGTCCGGCACCGCCAGAACCAAAGGACCGGCACCGCCAGAACCAAAGGTCCGGCACCGCCAGAACTAAAGGACCGGCACCAACAGAACCAAAGGTCCGGCACCGACAGAACCAAAAAGGTCCGGCACCGACAGAACTAAAGGACCGGCACCGCCAGAACCAAAGGACCAGCACCGACAGAACCAAAGGACCGGCACCGACAGAACCAAAGGTCCGGCACCGCCAGAACCGCCAGAGGACCGGCACCGACAGAACCAAAAAGGTCCGGCACCGACAGAACTAAAGGACCGGCACCGCCAGAACCAAAGGACCGGCACCGCCAGAACCAAAGGACCGGCACCGACAGAACCGCCAGAGGACCGGCACCGACAGAACCAAAGGACAGAACTAAAGGACCGGCACCGACAGAACCAAGGACTGGCACCAACAGAACCAAAGGACCGGCACCGCCAGAACCAAAGGACCGGCACCGACAGAACTAAAGGTCCGGCACCGCCAGAACCAAAGGACCGGCACCGACAGAACCAAAGGACCAGCACCGCCAGAACCAAAGGACCGGCACCGACAGAACTAAAGGACCGGCACCGCCAGAACCAAAGGACCGGCACCGACAGAACCAAAGGACCGGCACCGACAGAACTAAAGGTCCGGCACCGCCAGAACCAAAGGACCGGAACCGCCAGAATCAAAGGTCCGGCACCGACAGAACCAAAGGACCGGCACCGACAGAACTAAAGGACCGGCACCGCCAGAACCAAAGGTCCGGCACCGCCAGAACTAAAGGACCGGCACCGACAGAACCAAAGGTCCGGCACCGACAGAACCAAAGGACCGGCACCGACAGAACTAAAGGTCCGGCACCGCCAGAACCAAAGGACCGGAACCGCCAGAATCAAAGGTCCGGCACCGACAGAACCAAAGGACCGGCACCGACAGAACTAAAGGACCGGCACCGCCAGAACCAAAGGTCCGGCACCGCCAGAACTAAAGGACCGGCACCAACAGAACCAAAGGTCCGGCACCGACAGAACCAAAAAGGTCCGGCACCGACAGAACTAAAGGACCGGCACCGACAGAACCGCCAGAGGACCGGCACCGACAGAACTAAAGGTCCGACACTGACAGAACCAAAGGACCGACCCGAACCCAACACACAAGTGAATCAACAGTAAACAAAGTGAACTCTTCATTAACTTTATTCTGTCTGTGACTAATACTGAAATAAAACAGAAATAAAACAGAGACACAGACTGAATATGAAAATAAATACATGTAAACTGAATAAAGTGAAGAATTAAATGTGAATGTTAATGAAATAACAGTGAGATTAATTACAGGAGAAAAATCAATTCAGTCTTTTATTTATTCCATAAATGTTGTTATCTGGAGAAAACAAGGTACAAATGAATTAAAGCCTAATGAATCTTTAATATATCTGTGTTGCATTTGATGACTGTTTATTTAGTCAGTGTCAGTCCTCCATGTTCTGCTCTTCAGTGATGCTGGAGCAGAAACACTCTGTTACAGGTGGTCAGGTGCAGGATCAGAGTCCACTTATGATGCATTAATGTGTCCGTATGGAGGACGGAAGCTGCCAACATAAATACAATTATTGTCCAGTTTGTAAACTAAAATATGAATAAACAACTAAATAAATGAGACAAATTAAAACTGAAACATCCAATAATGTCTCATTTTAAAAATCAATACATGCCTTTATTTATTTTGATGTGATTTTTGGTGCATTCAAAGATTTATTAACGTATTTCTTTACGTACTGTGAACATCGACTGTTTGATGATTGTTGACTCGTTCAGTCTGAGGAGCTGCAGACAGCTGAGACTGGGCGAGAGACCCCCAGAACACACACACAGAGAGAGAGAGAGAGAGAGAGGGGGGGAGGTGATGTCACAGGTCAGGTATCGTGAGAACGTCACCTCCATGTGAGACGAGAAAGGACCAGGATCAGGTATCACCTCCCCTCCACCTCCTCCCCTCCTCCCCCACTCTTTGTTAACAGAGGTGTGAACCAGAACAAAAGAAGAAGAAGAAGAAAGGAAGAGGAGGAGGAGGAGAAAAGGAAGAGGAGGAGGAGGAGGAGGAGGAGGAGGAGAAAAGGAAGAGGAGGAGGAGGAGAAGAAGAAAAGGAGGAGGAGAAGAAGAAAAGAAGGAGGAGGAGGAGAAGAAAAGGAAGAGGAGGAGGAGGAGAAGGACAAAAGGAGGAGGAGGAGGAGAAGAAGAAAAGGAGGAGGAGGAGGAGAAGAAAAGGAGGAGGAGGAGGAGAAGAAAAGAAGGAGGAGGAGGAGAAGAAAAGGAAGAGGAGGAGGAGGAGAAGGAGAAAAGGAGGAGGAGGAGAAGAAAAGAAGGAGGAGGAGGAGAAGAAAAGGAAGAGGAGGAGGAGGAGAAGGAGAAAAGGAGGAGGAGGAGAAGAAGAAAAGAAGGAGGAGGAGGAGAAGAAAAGGAAGAGGAGGAGGAGGAGGAGGAGGAGGAGGAGGAGGAGAAGAAAAGGAGGAGGAGGAGGAGGAGGAGGAGATGTCCATGTTCTGTTCAGAGGAACTGATTCCACAAGATGACACTTCATTAAACAGTATTCATCTTTGTTCTGATGTGTTCTGATGGACCATCTCCGATGGATCCAGGCGGGTCAGATCAGACTGTGAGGTGTCTCTGCTGCAGACTGTGATCACAGCAGACATCTTTATATCATCAGGAGGAGCAGAGAACTGGACTGTCTCTCTCTCCACTGTCACACCTGAGTGTTGATCGTCCCAAGTGTTAACATCCTCCTCTCTCTCTCTCTCTCACACACACACACACACACACACACAGTTTAAATGGTGTGTGTGTGTCTCCCCCTGCTGGACGCTGAGCAGTAGAACAGAACACAACACGGTCCAGAGTGGCAGCCTGGTTATTTAAGGCTGAGGGGGGCAGAGTGAACTGGGAACCAGTGAGTCTGTTCTCTTCTCTCATTGGCTGATGAGATGTGACCTCATCACACAAACATTTAATCACAATAATAAACTTTATAGTGTCAGACGGTGCTTCAGAGTTCAACAGCAGTGCAGGACGGAGTGAAGGCCGGGACAGACCGAGTCTGGAGGCTGGACGCTGCTGTTCAGCCCGGACGGACAGGAGGAGGGCGAGGACGACCGGTGCATGTTTGGTTCTGAATCATCCCGTTGACCCGGACAGTGTTTCTTCTCTGTGAGTGCGTCTGGACTGTGACGTACAGACAGGTTCCTCTCTGACTGCTGTGTGGTGTTCGTAGTCTCAGCTCAGGAAACAGAGTGAGACGCATGATGTGGTCCAAGAACCAGAACTTCAGCCTTGTGTGTGTGTTCAGCTGCAGGACTCTGGAGGACATCGGGTCCTTGGCAGCAGCCGTGCAGGTTAGTGTGGTCTTCATACGTGTGAGGACCATCAGGAGTCTGCTGACCAATCACGTGCCAACAAACACAAACTACACAAAAACACATTTCAGGTCTTTTCACAATAAAAGCCTGGTTTCACTGCTTCTCTCCTCATGCTGAGCTAAGCTAAACTAAGCTAATCCTGAGGCTGTTTGTTTAAAGAAGAACAGGACAACAAAGAACAAGTGAAACCTTTATTAACACAACAACATGTTGACAGAGCAGAGTGTGTGTGTGTGTGTGTGTTCAGTGTGTGGAGAACTTGGGCAGCTGGTTCCCCAGAATGACCCGTCTCTCCACTCCGTCCTCCGAGATGCTCGCCAGTCTCACCACACCGCCGCTGGAGCCGTCCCTCTCCATCGCCAGAGACAGAGCTGTGAGACAGACAGGTCAGAGACAGACGGGTCAGAGACAGACAGGTCAGAGACAGACTGGTCAGAGACAGACGGGTCAGAGACAGACTGGTCAGAGACAGACGGGTCAGAGACAGACAGGTCAGAGACAGACGGGTCAGAGAATACATATAAACATGTGACTGGCTGCTGGACCGCGGTGAACCAGGTGAGTCAGAGGTGGAGCTGCTGAACATTAACTTCTGAGTCGCTGAGAGGTTCAGGCCTCTGATCTACGTGTTGGAGTGTTTCTGTCCTGTGAGGTCAGCGCTCTGTCCTGACAGCCGCCCGACTACTCTGATCCTTTGTGTTTACGCTCCGGTCACGTCAGAGGACGATGTGGGTGATCCACACAGACTGAAATACAGCGACCCATCAGTGAGGCCAGGAGAAAGACGAGGAGCCACGGTGCTACACCACAGCCTCTCTGAACAGAGGAGAGGTTTTCCATCCGGAGGCTCTCGGGGCAGCGAGGTGTGACGGTGGAGTTTCAGCTGCTGTGACGTTTACAAACCAGCAGGTGTCGCCGTGTTCACTCAGTCTGAAGCCCAGAACTGTCACCAGGCTTCATCTGACGTCAGGACATCAAGCTAACGGACTCATTCTGACCTGAAGCTTTTTCTAACTCATGCAAACCATTAGTGGAACCACGCACACACACATCTCCTCATCACCCCTGCTAGCACATATCAGTTAATAATATCACTGGCCTCGTGCTGCTGGACCTCAGCACTGCTGCACATCGTTCTCTGATGACTCTGTAACTCATGCTGGACAGACTCCTTGTGTCAGAATCATCCTCCTGGATTCAGCCAGGCTGTCACGTTCAGGGATTATATCCTGACTAATGAGGATTAAAGTAAGTGGAGAGAAAATGTTTCAGGCGTCATCATAAACCTCCAGGATACAAACAGCAGCTGCCTCGTTCACTTCTATCACCTCATGGGTCGGTCTGAACCTCGCAGCGACGAGCCCGAGCACTCAACACTTCGCCTGTGCGTACGTGTCTACAGTGTTGGGAGCAGAGTTCCCAGCATGCCTTGCAGCAGCAGTGTGTACCTGCGGCGGCGAGCTCCAGACACTGCTCTTTGCCCATGCCGGGCTTGTAGTTGGAGTCCATGAAGCCGTAGATGTAGGTGCTGCCGCTGCCGCCCACCGACACCGGCTGCCTCACCAACATCCCACCAATGGGAACGCAGTACACCTAACACAACACACAGACAGGTGAGCAGTCAGACAGGAGCGCAGACAGACAGACAGCTGTATACACTCAGTGTGTATCAGTGTAAAGGTGTTTGCTACCTGTCCGCCCTTCCTGCGGTCCCAGCCTGCCACCAGGATCCCAGCTGACAGCTCCTCTCTGTAGCGGTAGCAGCTCGCTTTGAACAGATTGGCTGCCGTCTCCACCAATGGGGGCTCGTCAAGCTCGATGCTGAGGGCGGGATCACACACAGGTCAATATAAAAAACACCTGAGAGTGTGTGTGTGTGTGTGAGTGTGTGTGCGTGTTACCTGTGGAAGCCCAGCTGGTAGGTGACCACGTCAGCGATGGCCTGAGTGTCAGCAGCTGAACCGGACCTGCAGCAGTCACATGACGTCACATTAACAAACCAGGAACACACAACAGGAACACACAACAGGAACACACAACAGGAACACACCAGGTTCTCCGATTGGATCAGAAAATGTTTGGAGGTTGTTTAAAATATCTTCTGGTTCCTTAAAACCTTCATATCAAAAGATTCTGGACCTCCAAGATCTTTGTTGTTTCTTAAATAGCTCATGTAAACAGGTTCTAGGTTTCTAGATAATGTTCCTGTGTTCTTTAAGAGTTACAACAACGAGTCTGGAGGAAAAAACCTTCAGTGAAGTTCTAATAAAAAGGTTCTGCTCTTCCTGAAACAGGCGACTGTGCTGTTAAAGAGGTTTCAATCATTGTTCAAAGACCTATAAGATTTCTAACAAAGAGTTCTGAGGGGCTTCATTAAGACATATTTAGGTTCCTCAGAGAAGGTTCTGGAGTTCCAGATCAGAAGATTCCAGCTTGTTAAAAGGTTCCTCAGCTCTAAAGTAAGTCTCTAAAGGTTTCATACAGAACGGTTCCTGAGCTCTAAGGTAAGTCTCTGAAGGTTTCATACAGAACGGTTCCTGAGCTCTAAGGTAAGTCTCTGAAGGTTTCATACAGAACGGTTCCTGAGCTCTAAGGTAAGTCTCTAAAGGTTTCATACAGAACGGTTCCTCAGCTCTAAGGTAAGTCTCTAAAGGTTTCATACAGAACGGTTCCTGAGCTCTAAGGTAAGTCTCTGAAGGTTTCATACAGAACGGTTCCTGAGCTCTAAGGTAAGTCTCTGAAGGTTTCATACAGAACGGTTCCTGAGCTCTAAGGTAAGTCTCTAAAGGTTTCATACAGAACGGTTCCTGAGCTCTAAGGTAAGTCTCTGAAGGTTTCATACAGAACGGTTCCTGAGCTCTAAGGTAAGTCTCTGAAGGTTTCATACAGAACGGTTCCTGAGCTCTAAGGTAAGTCTCTAAAGGTTTCATACAGAACGGTTCCTGAGCTCTAAGGTAAGTCTCTAAAGGTTTCATACAGAACGGTTCCTGAGCTCTAAGGTAAGTCTCTGAAGGTTTCATACAGAACGGTTCCTGAGCTCTAAGGTAAGTCTCTAAAGGTTTCATACAGAACGGTTCCTGAGCTCTAAGGTAAGTCTCTAAAGGTTTCATACAGAACGGTTCCTGAGCTCTAAGGTAAGTCTCTAAAGGTTTCATACAGAACGGTTCCTGAGCTCTAAGGTAAGTCTCTGAAGGTTTCATACAGAACGGTTCCTGAGCTCTAAGGTAAGTCTCTGAAGGTTTCATACAGAACGGTTCCTGAGCTCTAAGGTAAGTCTCTAAAGGTTTCATACAGAACGGTTCCTGAGCTCTAAGGTAAGTCTCTAAAGGTTTCATACAGAACGGTTCCTGAGCTCTAAGGTAAGTCTCTGAAGGTTTCATACAGAACGGTTCCTGAGCTCTAAGGTAAGTCTCTGAAGGTTTCATACAGAACGGTTCCTGAGCTCTAAGGTAAGTCTCTGAAGGTTTCATACAGAACGGTTCCTGAGCTCTAAGGTAAGTCTCTAAAGGTTTCATACAGAACGGTTCCTGAGCTCTAAGGTAAGTCTCTAAAGGTTTCATACAGAACGGTTCCTGAGCTCTAAGGTAAGTCTCTAAAGGTTTCATACAGAACGGTTCCTGAGCTCTAAGGTAAGTCTCTGAAGGTTTCATACAGAACGGTTCCTGAGCTCTAAGGTAAGTCTCTGAAGGTTTCATACAGAACGGTTCCTGAGCTCTAAGGTAAGTCTCTAAAGGTTTCATACAGAACGGTTCCTGAGCTCTAAGGTAAGTCTCTGAAGGTTTCATACAGAACGGTTCCTGAGCTCTAAGGTAAGTCTCTAAAGGTTTCATACAGAACGGTTCCTGAGCTCTAAGGTAAGTCTCTAAAGGTTTCATACAGAACGGTTCCTGAGCTCTAAGGTAAGTCTCTGAAGGTTTCATACAGAACGGTTCCTGAGCTCTAAGGTAAGTCTCTGAAGGTTTCATACAGAACGGTTCCTGAGCTCTAAGGTAAGTCTCTGAAGGTTTCATACAGAACGGTTCCTGAGCTCTAAGGTAAGTCTCTAAAGGTTTCATACAGAACGGTTCCTGAGCTCTAAGGTAAGTCTCTGAAGGTTTCATACAGAACGGTTCCTGAGCTCTAAGGTAAGTCTCTGAAGGTTTCATACAGAACGGTTCCTGAGCTCTAAGGTAAGTCTCTGAAGGTTTCATACAGAACGGTTCCTCAGCTCTAAGGTAAGTCTCTGAAGGTTTCATACAGAACGGTTCCTCAGCTCTAAGGTAAGTCTCTGAAGGTTTCATACAGAACGGTTCCTGAGCTCTAAGGTAAGTCTCTGAAGGTTTCATACAGAACGGTTCCTGAGCTCTAAGGTAAGTCTCTGAAGGTTTCATACAGAACGGTTCCTGAGCTCTAAGGTAAGTCTCTGAAGGTTTCATACAGAACGGTTCCTGAGCTCTAAGGTAAGTCTCTGAAGGTTTCATACAGAACGGTTCCTCAGCTCTCCTCTACAGCTCCAGGTCTGTGAGCTCATCAAAGTCACTGACCTGCAGCAGAAGATCCGGTCGTGGATGGGAGTCAGTTTGTCTGTGACTCTGTTGGCGATGTAAGCTCTGAGAGACAGACAGACAGGCAGACAGGCAGGCAGAGAGACAGACAGGTTCAGGTGACTGGTTACTACACACAGTGTGATGATGATCAGTGGTTTGTTTGTCTCACCCTGTGGTGGTGCGAGAGTCGGCACCAATCACCACTCCTCCATCATACTCCACCGCCATGATGGTGGTCTGACAGACAGGTGGAGAGGCAGACAGGTAGAGAGGCAGACAGGTAGAGAGGCAGACAGGTAGAGAGGCAGACAGGTGGAGAGGCAGACAGGTAGAGAGGCAGACAGGTGGAGAGGCAGACAGGTGGAGAGGCAGACAGGTTACTGGGCATTATAATTAAGTTCAGTCTCTCTGTATCAGTTGAAGTTGTCATTATGATAATTGTCAGCCTTTAAGTCAAACACAAGCTCTCCTGTTAGCACTGAGAGCTAATGCTGTATAATCAGAACCGACAGCGGGTTAACGTGTGTTTATCAGAACCATCAGCGGGTTAACGCGTGTTTATCAGAACCAGCGGATTTAAAACCCGCCGCGTCCATTATCGGACAGAAGATGTCGCGCAGCTTTAAAGATGACAACAGATGTACGAACACGTCCAGCGGCTCGTCCCGCTTCTGCCACCGTTATAAATCAGCTCCTCTGTCTCGGTCCAGTCCGGTTCGGTCCTGTTTGTCCCTCCTCTGGTCCAAACTTTCACAATTAATACCAGTTTGCTAGCGTTAGCCGCCGTTAGCCGCTGCAGAAGTGCTGTCTCATTCAGCCGCTGTTTATACTTAAACACCCCCCACAGGAACAGAACCGGGTCCGGCTCGGTCCACCCCGCTCTCACAGCCCGTGTACTCACCCCGGTGCTGACTTCCTGGCTGGTCCAGTCCGGGACCAGGTCGCTTTTGGCAGATACTTTTTGTCCGAAGTTCGGCATCATTGTTGCTAGTGCCGCCATCTTGTCTGTGTGTGAGCGGAGCGGGCACGCGCGGCGCTGTTCGTGACGGCCGTGCGTCTGATTTACGTAACCAGCGCTGTGTGCGTGCGTGCGTGCGTTACAAACTAAACCAGTAACAAACCAGTGCCAGTAAATGCACCGTCACATCCAGAGTCCACAGTTACTTCAGTTATACTTTTTATTTTCAATTTTACACTAAACCCGCGCGACGCAAGAAGAGTTTTGTTCGGGCATGTTGTCGGACACCTCTGCAGCGGGGTCCTAACTCCTTTTTTTTTTTTAAACTTTATTGTACACAATGTGTTGGCACAAGGCACACAGACAAGCCTCCGAATATCACCGACAGTATGAGGTGAAAGAAAGAAATCACAGAGAAAAAATTAATAAAAGAAAAGAAAATAAGAAAAAGAAAGAAAGAAAGAAAAGATAAAAAGAATAAATAAATCAAAGTAAAATAGATAAAGGGGGAGAGCGAGGGTTCCTCTACTATCCTACAACGTTTCAGTGCTTTTTTCTTCTCCATACATTTCAAAGATGAAAAATAATGACATAGTTCTTTATGAAGAACAGAGAAGTTAGGTCGTGATTTCATGCATCTATTTCTATGAATACAATATTTACAGAGAATGATGAAAGTGTTGATAGCAGGTCACCGGACGCCTCTTTCATAGAAACACCAGACAAAACAAATAACCAACCAGTCATATCTTAAAATCTAAAATCTGTAGAATTGATATTGTGTTTGCTGAGAATGGATCAGTTCTTTAACCTAGGTGTGTCAGATTGTGATGTTAGGTAGTTTAAGATCAGTGATATTGTGAGCATTAACCAGAAGTGGAGGAAGTGTTGGGTTCACATTACTCTGACACAGATTATAAGACATCATATCATACTGCCTTCTGTCAGTCAGGTTATATTTACAGCAGAGAATCTCTAAGTTTACAGTATTATCCACCAGGTGCATCACTGACTCCTTTCTCTAGACAGTTTAGACATAAAAGAAAAAGATTTATTTCTCGATAAATTGCATCTTCAGTTCCATAACGGGGTTTTGTGGGGACTGAAAATGTGCCTGTAGATCATTTTCCAGTGATGTGGAACCTGCTGGTGGAAGGCAGATAATTAGACAGGAAGCTTCTTTAGGTCGAAGTGACATGTCAGAAGGGAGTTAACTCCTCCTAGATCATTAAAATGTGATTTGAATGATCTCAACCAGTTATTTTTAATAGTGCTGTTGACACAATGACGTTAAGACGCCCTCCTCACATCCTTTAACCACAGTTCCTTTCCTGATGTGCTGTGTTTTTCTGTTCCAGGTGGAGTTAAAGTTTAAAGCCTGATCTGTAGACTGGAGAGTGACAAAGAACATATATAACACATATATTTTACTGTATTAGGTGAACATATGAACTCATGCAGCAATGAAAAGGACGTAGATATCAATGTAAACTTTGAGACAACAAGTGTAAATGAAGGTTCATATTTACTTGATGGATAATCTTCAATCTTTGGTTCTAGAAAAGTGCATCAGTCCTCATTTAACTGCAGCATATAATGTAGAAGCTAACCTAAACTTCAGCAGATAACATCAGGATGTATCAAAAGAGGAAATTTGAGATTTTCTGCTCAAGCATAAACCTATTTTTTTATTATTATAAAGCGAATAATGCTCACATCAAAAAGAACCCTGAGTGTTTTAAAGCATCAACATGCCATAGATGTTTCCCCCCTTTTAAACCAACAGACCTGAGATTACACTGTAAACACAGAGCCTCCAATGTGAACACAAGAGGATTGTGCTCTAAAATGATTGAAACTCATTCAGCAGAGGAAGGCTCAGACACCTGGAGGAGACAGGTGTCTGAGCTGCTGCACCTTGTAGTCTATCTCATCAGGTACAGCCTGTTACCATCGCTGTGCCCACCTGTCCTCTGTAGGACACCTTCCTCCCTGCAGCTCCTCCTCTGGTGGTGCCAGGCTGCAGTACGCATGATCGGGGGCGTGGCTCAACATGGGAGTTAAACGTTTGACTCCGCCCACTGCGCGGTCAGGCAGCACGTTCTCAAAGGTCAATGCAGCAGCTACGGAGAGGCTGTGCCCCAATTCAGGGTCTGCACACTTAGAGTGCGCAGTTGAAGTGCGATTACGTCATTACGCCGCGGTGAAGGGTGTCCCAACTCAAAGTGTTCCCATGATGCACCCCACACTGCTTTAGCCTGTTTCTTGAGTGTGCACCGCTACCACACTGCATGGTCTCACATATCCCAAGAGTCATCGCGCGCCCGAAGAGAAGAAATGAATAAACAACCTCAAGTGTTGCAGATCTCGTATTTCAATGTAAGTATTGGGTCTATACTGGGTTTTTACTCCTTTGAACATCCAACACCAGATATGTTAAACTTATAGGGACATTAAAACCTCCACATTTCAGTTAGAATACGTTGGTGATGCTCAGCTTGATGCCTTTGGAAGTAAAGCCTTAAAGCCTTCACTTTCAAACGTTACACGTTCAGAGGTTGACTTGTATTTTATATCGTATTGTGACTGTGGAGATGTTAGAGACTATTTTTACTTCATGTACATAAATGGACCAAGATGAACAGAATCAGATCAGGCTGCTTTATATGCTTTATAAGCTGTAAAGTCTAGTTAAACATTAGACTTGAATAAAGAGTTAAGTATGGATTATGATGATTATATATTTTTGCTGTATTAGAACTCTTTTGTCTGTTGACGTAACACAAACATCTTTTACATTTCATCGTGTTTTAGGGAGCAACAGAAGCTTCATCACTGTCCGAGGTCAGAACAACATTAGTTCACAGGGCGAAACATTCCGCCGGCTGGATGGAAGTAAGGATATAATATATAATAATACATAATAAATAGTCAGTCCTGATGTCACTTTGTGTAAATCTCTGCATCCCTGTGTTCATGTGATCTTGTGTTGACCTTTTCTCTTGCTTCTCTCTGTGTTCAGAACAGTTCTGGAAACAACGGGCCTGCAGGGGAAGTCGAGCCCAGCAGGCCAGAAACAAGTGGGGCCATTTAAAGAACAAGAACAAAGTAGCTGCAGGTTTGAGTGATGATGTGGAAACTAAATTAAATTTGTTTTGCCCATGTAAGTTAATAAATACTTTGCTGACTTGACTGATTTCCACTGCCTCAGGATTGCAGATATCCAGGGACAGCAGAGGGTCAGCAGGAGGCCCAGCGCTGCTACTGGGTCCTGGTTTGTCCTCATGGATGAGCTGTTAGGACAGAGGCCTTCCACTGCCCCCCCGTCCTAACTGCCTCCATCCCTGAGGACACACCAGGGCCAAGAGACCAGGAGGAGGATGAAGACGAGGAGGAGGAGGAGGAGGAGGAGGAGGAGGAGGAGAGCCAGCCGGGGCCGAGGAGGAGGAGGAGGAGGAGGAAGATGAGGAGGAGGAGGAGGAGGAGGAGAGCCAGCCAGGGCCGAGGAGGAAGAGGAGGAGGAGGAGGAGGAAGAGGAGGAGGAGGAAGAGGAGGAGGAGTAGGAGGAGGAGGAGGAAGAGGAGGAGGAAGAGGAGGAGGAGGAGGAGGAGGAGGAGGAGGAAGAGGAGGAGGAGGAAGAGGAGGAGGAGTAGGAGGAGGAGGAGGAAGAGGAGGAGGAAGAGGAGGAGGAGGAGGAGGAAGAGGAGGAGGAAGAGGAGGAGGAGGAGGAGGAGGAGGAGGAAGACGATGAGGAGGAGGAGGAGGAGGAGGAGGAAGAGGAGGAGGATGAAGACGATGAGGAGGAGGAGGAGAGCCAGCCGGGGCCAAGGAGGAGGAGGAGGAGGAGGAGGAGGAGGAGGAGGAGGAGGAGGAGGGAGGAGGAGGAGGACATGAGGCTGCAGAGAGGATGGAGAGGCTCTTCTCTGCTCCAGAGGACAATCCTCACATTATAGCTGTTATTTAGTTAATTTATGAGCTCTTTTTATATTATTTGTTCATAGTTGTTCATTTTATATAATTCATTAAATAAAATATTGTCGTATTGTTGCACGTTGTCTATTCCATTCAGTATTTACAGCTTAGGTACAATTTATAACAGCAAACAGCATCAGTGCAACTTTTCAGGGACAACAGATTGAATGTTTTCTTTTATCATTAAGGTTTTAACATTTACAACTATTTACTAAATTACAGCATAAATAACCATTTACAGATTATTATTAACAAAAACAACTATTATTAAAATCAATATTAAAGCAGTTAGAGATGATGGACAGTAACAGGCTGAGCAGGAGTCCCTGCAGTGCTGCTGGGCTGGATGGTGTCAGTGGGACATCATCTGGGTCGGTACTCAGGGTGTTTGGGGGTCCAGTCTCCTCTGTCCACCACATCCTCCATCAACTGGGTCTGCAGGTCTGACTCAGATGGTCACTGAGAATGTTTTAAGAAAGAGGCAAGAATTATAATTTCATAACATTAATTATAATAATAATAATCATAATAAATTACAACTAACAAAACTATCTACCAACACTTTAAATAGGAATAACAGCTTTAAAATTAATGGTTAATAAAACCATATGTGGCGATCAGCAGTTTATATGTCAGCATTAACGTAATGTATCAGTATGTTAATGAGCCCAAACTGTTAGCTGGCTAACAATGATAATATTGATAACATTATGTGGGATCAATAACAGGTTTACCTCTCCACGGTCCTCTCAGCCGGAGATAAACCAGCCGCTTCTCCTCTTCCTCCACATGGAGGAGGATTAAAAAGGAATTCCTGAAGCTCAAACAGATCTGGCAGTAGTGTTGTATCAGTCGCGAACGTGTCGTTCAAATGAACGAATCTTTTGAGTGAACGAAGTGAACTGATCACTTCAGGAACTGATTCGTTCCTCTCTCAGTTCAGTTAAGCTCAGCAGCGAGCATGCCGGCCGGGAGTGGAACTGCTGTGACTCACTCAGAGAACTGTGAGGACGTGACTCACGGTCGCGCTGTGATTCGTTCATGATTCTCGAACCTACTGCACACAGAGAACTGTCGCTGAGGACGTGATTCTCGTTCTCGTACTGTGCTGAGAGTGACGCTGTGTCACTCACTCACTCACTCAGGGCAGAGGAGGTGATTCACCTTCAGTAACCGTACTGCTAAAATTAGCACTGTGTTGCTAACATCCATGTAGCATCATGTTAAGTGATTTTACTGTGCACAGAGGACACTTTCACTGTGTAATAATGTTAGTGCATGTATACCACTCAAAGCAGCGCTGCGTCTCCGGCGTATGATTGTGTACTATAGTCAGTGAACGCACCGTCCCTCAGTAAGTGAACGTGAACCTCAGGGCTGAATCATGAACTGAATGACGGATCGTTTGGCTGTTTATCAGTTCAGGGAGTTGGAGAGCACTGAACGATTCGGTGAACGAATCTTTTGAACGAACTGATTCTAGAGATTCAGTACAGTAAAAAGAACTGCCGTTCCATCACTATCTGACAGTCAAACTTTACTCTTCTTGTCACTTTCACGGACGTGGGCTGCATAAATAGTGACGTACAGGTCGGGGCGGAACACCTGGTGACGCAACCAGGAAATGCTTCGAAGGGCAGACCGTCCTATTTTACAACAGCAGAGAGCGTCCTCTGGTGGAGCTCCAGCTGTACTGCAGAGAGCGTCCTCTGGTGGAGCTCCAGCTGTACTGCAGAGAGCGTCCTCTGGTGGAGCTCCAGCTGTACTGCAGAGAGCGTCCTCTGGTGGAGCTCCAGCTGTACTGCAGAGAGCGTCTTCTGGTGGAGCTCCAGCTTGACTGCAGAGAGCGTCCTCTGGTGGAGCTCCAGCTGTACTGCAGAGAGCGTCCTCTGGTGGAGCTCCAGCTGTACCGCAGAGAGCGTCCTCTGGTGGAGCTCCAGCTGTACTGCAGCAGAGAGCGTCCTCTGGTGGAGCTCCAGCTGTACAGCAGAGAGCGTCCTCTGGTGGAGCTCCAGCTGTACTGCAGCAGAGAGCGTCCTCTGGTGGAGCTCCAGCTGTACTGCAGAGAGCGTCCTCTGGTGGAGCTCCAGCTGTACTGCAGAGAGCGTCCTCTGGTGGAGCTCCAGCTGTACAGCAGAGAGCGTCCTCTGGTGGAGCTCCAGCTGTACTGCAGCAGAGAGCGTCCTCTGGTGGAGCTCCAGCTGTACCGCAGAGAGCGTCCTCTGGTGGAGCTCCAGCTGTACCGCAGAGAGCGTCCTCTGGTGGAGCTCCAGCTGTACCGCAGAGAGCGTCCTCTGGTGGAGCTCCAGCTGTACTGCAGCAGAGAGCGTCCTCTGGTGGAGCTCCAGCTGTACTGCAGCAGAGAGCGTCCTCTGGTGGAGCTCCAGCTGTACTGCAGCAGAGTCTTTACATGGTGACAGACACATGGTGAGTCCAGGTGTCAGCTGTGGCTCAGTGTAGCAAGACAATTGTAATTGTTAACTTTGTTAAGTTTACTTTTAGTCACAGACAGACAGATGAAAACAATCACCTCGTTGGAGGTAATTAAAAAAGCATCTTCAGTTAACAGTCAAACTGAACTGGGCTTTTACATGTGACATAAAACGTTAACAACTGAAGGTGTACAGGGGGGCGGGGCTTCTATGGCTTCAGTAAAGATCAACCAGATATAAAGAACCAAAAGAAAAACCTGCAGGCGTCCCGCTGAGTTTCTGCTCTCTGACGTCGGCCTGAGAATAATCACAGTTTCACTCAGTAGAATGAAACCTTGTGTTAATCTACTGTCCGAGGTCTATCTATCTGTTCAAACACAACAACACAAAGTGTTCCCAGCTTGTATTTCACTCTTTTGAGGTTTTTGCGCTGGCATCAACACAGAGTGTTTTATTTTGAGACTTAACTGGACGTTGTTTTGTTGTTTCAGTGTGTGACTTCCTGTCTGCTCTGCACTGGATTCGGCTGAAGTGATGCTCAATGCTCCAGCTTCCAGCAGGAACAGAAGTCCTCCGGAGCCGGACCAAACATGGATCTGGTGGACTCTAACCATCAGGTCTCACAGAAGAGCGTCGTCACTCCACATATTGATCATGATGTGAAACAAAGCAGCCTGCAGTCTGCACCGGATGCTGACAGTGTGAAGCTTTGAGTGACTCGGTCTGTACTGAAGTTACAGCCGACACTAAAGTAAAAACCTTCAGATGCTTTGATGCAGACTGAAGGTTAATGACATCTACAGGTATCAACTTTATTAACACACTAACATGTAAACTCATACACCAAGGAGGAGAATCCAAATCTATCAATAATCTTGATAAATAAACTTGATCACACAATAAGATATCAGACCTAGAGGTGGTGATACAGAACTGCAGGTAGTTTGGATCAATATTCACTGTCTGACACTAAGAAAGATTAGAAATGAAGAAGTTAACAACTAGAAATAACAAGATGTGGAGAAACAAATGAATTAATATCAGACTAACTCATCTCCATCCACAGTGTGTAATGTGACTGAAGGCTCCCACATTCGGCCTTAAAGCCAACTGAACACATATGATGACAGTATGATGAGGTGTAAAATGTTCTCAGGTCAAACAGCTTCCAGCAGTCGGCCTGTTGACTGATCTTTGGCTCCTGGAATATAACAAACAGAGGAAACATTCAAATTCTTAACGTATGTCAGCAGCTCCAGGTGACATTAAACAGCCTGCAGGTGTCACATGACACACAGCAGGACAGGATGCTGCTAACCATCACTACACCTTTATTCTATATTCTGTATCTGATTACAACAGTTAACGAATGGCTGCATGAACATGTGTGAACTTATTAACATCCTCCACCCACGATAACATTCAGAGGGAAACGATGCACAAGGAAAGATAAAGACACAAATACACACAAACTGTCCAACACTCATTAATCAAACATCACACAACTGATGAAATAATGATGATGATACATGTACATGTGTATATATACACACTAACTAATGACTGATGATGTTTCCTCAGTGTTTCAGGGCCTGAAGCAGTGGAAGCTGCTCTCTGGGTCACTGACATGTACTGAAACCAGCAGGAGAGCAGAGCTGAGAGTCCGGTCCAACATCAGGTTATCAGAACCTCCAGCATCAGTCTGACTGAGGACGGCTCGTCATATCAACGTCAACCTGTCAGCTGAGCCTGAACATCGTGTCTCATCTTCTCCAGCTTCATAAAGTCCAACACATCTCTGGTCCGCTGTGCAAATGTTGGAGGATGAGTGATTGTAGCTGAAGCCAGAGCGAGCGTGCAGCTGTCGCTCACAACATGTTGGGACTGTGGTGAAGTCAGAGTCCAGATCCAGATCAGCTGTGTTAGTTTGACCTGGTGTTGGCAGTAAGAGGACGGTTAGATCAGGTCCAGAACACAGAGATTCCTCTGAGGGCCCGTCCATGAATATTATAGATATGGTTCATCAGGTTATAGCAGGTCATGTGACCCAGAGACTCCAGATCAATGCTGGTGGTTTCACTGCTCTGGATAATTAGGACACACGTCTTTGTTATGGATTTTAGTGCTCGTCATGTTTTATATGAATATTTGTTACCAAGTCAGCATTTTTCTCTCAGAAGCTCCCAGATCACTCAAAATGCCCAAAAGTCTTCTTGGTGACTGAGACACAGCTCAGTTTATTGATTATAGCTCCTCATGTTTTTATCAATAACACTTTATCTGTATAATGTGAGCTGAGCCGGGATGAGCCCCGTCCACTGAGCTGTCAGTCTACAAATGTAGCGTCTGTGATCGGGAGGAACCAGAATCCAATAAAAAGAGGTGTGTCTCATCCAACCAGGACTGAGTTTGATTCACATGACCTGGAAGCTGCTGAAGAAGCTGCAGCTAACATCTATTTCAATATTTCTGCTGTCGTCCTTCTCAGATGTAGTTTGTGAAACAGCTGCAGCTCTTGATACAGTCCAACATCATGGAGACAGTGAGACATTCACTGACATTAAGAAACAAGAAGACAGGTTAACTGGAGGCCGACATCAGCCCTCAGCAGCTACTGAGCACACATGATGACATGTGAAATGTTCAAACAGCTTCCAGCAGTCGGCCTGTTGACTGAAGCTCTGTCTGCTGAGAAACATTACAGTTCTTAACATAAGTCAACAGCTCCATGTAAATACAGGTGAGACCAGTGAAGAGACGACACGTAGCCTAACAGGACGTTGGTCCTGATCACGACACCGTGTTTGTTTCAGTCCTGTCATGTGTCGCCTTCGTAGGAGACGAGAAATGTTTCCAGTTAAACAGAGTTCAGTGGATTCACACCAACTGGAACTGGTATAAAGAAAATCCTTCTGCTCTCCTCCTCTGTAATATTCAGGGAGATGAAGGTTCAGTCAGTAGTTTGACTGCAGCAGAACTCTGAGTAGTTTCTTCATCACACTTCAGCTCACATCGCTCACACAGTAGAAACATGCACACTGGTTAACCAGCTGGCCTTCAGGGAGACACACACCAGCGGTGTACATCTCCTGAATGCCGGGCCAATAGAATCAGGCTGTTATCTGGTCTAGTGTTTTGTAGCCCCCCATGGTCCCAGCTTCTGGGTTATAATGACCCACCTGGAAAAGAGTGTCCTGGTGGCCTTTTGGTTCCAGCAACTGGCTAATTTCTCTTCCTGTCTGAGTGTCTCGACTCACTTGATTGATTGTTCCTAATCAATGTATGGAACAGAGTGGAACGGAACAGAAGGTATATACCTGCACGCCGTCAGGGCGCACCAAATGACCATTTTTTATCACTTGGTTTAAGGCAAAGCGTAGATTATCATCATGAGACTGTTGGAGTGGAAAATCTTCCCTGGAGTGTAACAAGGGAACCTGCGAAGGCCCCGCTGGTTCCTCCTCGCTGGTCTGCAGCGTCAGACAACCTTGCGTCACCACTGAGCACCGCACACACATCCAACATGTCGTTACTGGTGGTGAAATCAATCCCTAAACAAGATTATGGGGTGCATCATGTGGAGCTAACTGCAGCCTTAACAATATGCTTTTCACTAATTTCACCTTCAGCTGCTGCGCAAACATGAAGTGATGGCCCTGTGACCCACACCAGGTGCTGCTGCTCTGTAACTTCAGGACTTGTTCTGAATGACTCACCTGGTCTGAATGAGGACAGATCCAAAGATCACTGGTCTGTTTTTAACCTGTCACAAAGACTCACTTCTCCTTTCAGACCTTGTATCTGAACAGTCGTGTAGAACCAGTGAGGAAACCTTCAGAACCAGCACGTGTTGTAAACCGGTTCCTCTCTTGGATAACAGTTTGTCCCCTGCAGCTCTAAAGGATATTGACATGTTGGTCACTGACCAGGTCCTGTTTGCCTTCGCCGGCGGCGGGCAGGAGTCAACAGGTGTGCTGCGAGGAGAGAAGCATAAATACCTGTCGCAGAGACGCTCTTAACATCAGACGGTCTGCAGGTGAAGACAGAAGAGAAGCTGAGAGAAGCCAACATGGTCCGACTGAGCCTCATCGTCCTCGGCCGTGAGTATCCTCTCAGATGTAGTGGAGCACATTTATACAGTCCAGTTCTCGCTGACTGACGGAGTAAATGTACTTAGTTACTCTCCGTGACTCCACATGTGTCGCTGACTTTCTTCCTACACGTCTGTTGTCATTTCTAATGATGATGTTGGTGCTGAAGGTGAACTGATCCCAGGTGATGATGTTCTGAACCCTCACAGGGTCCAGACACCTTCACACCTTCACCACAGCTTTGACTCACAATGAAGACCACAGATGTTGTTTTACCGTGTTGTGTTACTGTTGTGTTACAGTGTTGTGTTACAGTGTTGTGTTACTGTTGTGTTACAGTGCTGGCTGCAGCTTGGTGTTTCTCTGGAACTACTGGTGAGTCTTTATTCTGCTCGATCGTCAGCATTATTTACTGTTCTGCTGCTTTTACAGCTTGTTATTAAAATGTAATGGATGCGTGTTGTAAAGTGCATGAACTGAGCATAATGGAACTCAGGAAACCTGCGGCTGCCACAGTGGGACGTCTGCTGGAGAGGAGGGAGAGAATGAATGAATGACTCGTGGGTTTATAATCTGAGGACACTGATCACCCTAAACTCCTCCCACAAACCCAGTCAGCTCAGAGGCTGCTGCCTCAACAGCAGGGGTCATCACAGTGTTCATATAGAAACATATGTCATGGTGATACAGATATCATGTAAATGATCATGTGATGATGTCACAGTCTCACCTGTGTATGTTCACAGAGGGAGTGCGAGTCGCGACCCATCGGAGACACACACACTTGTCCTGCCGTGAGTCGACACACACTCGTCTTTCTGTCCTCGTCGATACGTTCAGTCTGTTTGTCAGCTCGTTACCGAATGAAGTGACGTCCTCACTGTGGGACACTTCTCTCTCCTCCAGGTTATAGACAGAAGATAAGCGTGAGCTGCTACAGGATCAGATCACGTTGTCCTAAGGTGACCATCACCAGAGGCTCTGTGAAGTGCATCAGCTGGCGTTCAGCTGGTTACGTAAAGAAGTAAGACAACATCCACATGATTCATGTTCCATCCGCTTGAGGGCAACAAAAAGTTATTATGGGACAAATGTAGAGGTGAGCAGTGTGCGGTCCAGCTCTGGTTCTGGTTCTGATCACATCTCCTCTGTTTCCAGCTGTACCAGGAGGAGCTGTTGGTTCGACTGGAAAAAGGGTCCATATGCCTGTAAATACAGCTGTGTCAGGGCGAGGAGAGTATGTAGACGCATCAGCAAGAACCGCCGACGCTGTCGCTGGATGTAAGTACACACACACACACACACACACACACACACACACACACACACACACACACACACACACACATGCACACACAACCTTGAGCATACTACACCAATACGTAAACCCCACCCCCCCACAAGATAAAGTGTTATATGGCTGAGCACTGATAGACCAAGTGAGGAAACACACACACACACACACACACACACACACACACACACACACACACACACACACACACACACACATTAAAGTAACAAATTGTGTCTTATTACTGATGATTTAAAGGAGCAGTGTGTGGTTCTGGTTGTGGTTGTGGAGAAGAAGTCCAAACTGACAGTATTAACACTGAATATTAATGAGTAATAACACAAAGGTGGTTCCATCAGTGAATAAAGGAGCTGTTCTCAGAGGAACATCCGGTCCAGAACACTGTGTGAAGCTCAGCTCAGCTCAGCTCAGCAGAACAGAACCCATCAGAACATGGTTGTTGGACCCAGCTGATAATAATCCTCAGCAGCTGGTTAACAAAGCTTCAGTCCAAAGTGATGAACTTTGTCTTTGAGGGTCCATCAATAATGTTGTTAATGTGACAAATCTCTGCTGTGTTTGTGTTCATGTTGTGTTTGTTTCTTCTGCTGTTTCTCATGGCTGCTCGTGTTCCTCTGCAGCTGAGGACCAATCAGCTGAGGCCTTTCAAACCTTGCTGTTCACGGCTGTGGACAGAACGCTTTGAAGACCCGTCAGACTGATCGCAGGTCAGATCGGAGCTGAAACTGGAGAACCTCGTCCTCTGTCTGAAGTCGTGTGTTGAAATGATTCAAACGGGTTCAAACTGAAGGATTTGAAGTGAATAAAATCCAAGTTTTCCTCCGACAGCATTTGTTTTGTGTTGACTTTTGTTTGTCCCTGTGCAGCTTTTATCACATTATGGATTGTTTCAGCTCCACACAACAAGCTGCTGTTCCTTTATTGATCATTCACCTTCATTCACCAAAATATCACCTTCAACAAGTTCACCTTCACTTTGCTTTCACACTTTGTTGACCTTGATTTGCAGTGAGTCATACCAAACCTCTCCAAAATCTTTGTAATGCACCTTTTCTGGTGCTCATTCTGATTTCACCTTCCCTCTGTGTGAAGTCAGTCCCCAGGAGATATTTAAGATCTTAGATTTTGAGTTTGGCTCGAAAACATTTCCTTCACACTTTTGAGTGTTCGACTGTCTCTGGCTGCAATATTAAGATAATGACCCAGATAATCATTAGTACTCTTTCATTTTCAGCTTGTCTACTGTAAATACAACAGTCAGCTGGATTCTGAACAAAAACATGTTCAACAAGGAAATCATGGAGCATTTCATTCCAGTTCTGTCCAGATTGTTTCAGACCAAACTTATTTGTGAAGCTTACAGACTCATTTCTCACCTTAACTTAACTTCTTAACTTCAAGTCCTTCAGACTGTTCCATGTATACATCACAATCGATAGGAGCATGCAGACCTGCTGTTCTGACATCCATCTGATCACTCTAAATCATACTGAGCTGCAAGCTGCATTAGAACCGATGTCACATCAGCAGCCCCATAATGGGACGTTCAGACCGAACGCGATAGACGCGAATACAATCTCTCCAGACACTCCATTCGCGCCGCTTGATCTTTTTGGACTATTTGCATCATTCGCGTCATTCGCGCCATTCGCGCTTGAGAAAAAAAGACGAAACGCTTGCCCGCTCATTTTTGAACCAGTATTTCTCAACCCGCTCTCTTTCCAAGTCGATCATGGCTGATATCACCACCGTTGCTGCACTGTACCTGCTGTACACGTCCCAGAAACACCGGAAAACCACCCGCCGTCGTGTCTGGGTACATGAAGTCCTCCGGAGACGCACAGAGCTGGGGGAATTTCACTGTCTCCTACAGGAGCTCCGTCTGGATGACGACCGGTTCCAGCGGAACCTCAGGCTGACCGGACTCCAGTTCGAGGACCTGTTAGCTCGGTCCAGACGCTTCAGACGCTCCAGACGCTTCATTCGCGCTGCGCCAGACGCTCCAGACGCTTCAGGCGCTTCATTCGCACCGCGCCAGACGCTTCATTCGCACCGCGCCAGACGCTCCAGACGCTTCATTCGCACCGCGCCCGATGCTTCAGACGCTTCATTCGCACCGCGCCAGACGCTCCAGACGCTTCATTCGCACCGCGCCAGACGCTCCAGACGCTTCATTCGCACCGCGCCCGATGCTTCAGACGCTTCATTCGCACCGCGCCAGACGCTCCAGACGCTTCATTCGCACCGCGCCCGATGCTTCAGACGCTTCATTCGCACCGCGCCAGACGCTTCAGACGCTTCAGGCGCTTCAGGCGCTCCAGACGCTCCAGACGCTTCATTCGCACCGCGCCAGACGCTTCATTCGCACCGCGCCAGACGCTCCAGACGCTTCATTCGCACCGCGCCCGATGCTTCAGACGCTTCATTCGCACCGCGCCAGACGCTCCAGACGCTTCATTCGCACCGCGCCAGACGCTCCAGACGCTTCATTCGCACCGCGCCCGATGCTTCAGACGCTTCATTCGCACCGCGCCAGACGCTCCAGACGCTTCATTCGCACCGCGCCCGATGCTTCAGACGCTTCATTCGCACCGCGCCAGACGCTTCAGACGCTTCAGGCGCTTCAGGCGCTTCAGACGCTTCATTCGCACCGCGCCAGACGCTTCAGACGCTTCATTCGCACCGCGCCAGACGCTCCAGACGCTTCATTCGCACCGCGCCAGACGCTTCAGACGCTTCATTCGCACCGCGCCAGACGCTTCAGGCGCTTCAGACGCTTCATTCGCACCGCGCCAGACGCTTCAGACGCTTCAGGCGCTTCAGACGCTTCATTTGCACCGCGCCAGACGCTCCAGACGCTTCATTCGCACCGCGCCAGACGCACCAGACGCTTCATTCGCACCGCGCCAGACGCTTCAGACGCTTCATTCGCACCGCGCCAGACGCTTCAGACGCTTCAGGCGCTTCAGACGCTTCATTCGCACCGCGCCAGACGCTCCAGACGCTTCATTCGCACCGCGCCAGACGCTCCAGACGCTTCATTCGCACCGCGCCAGACGCTCCAGACGCTTCATTCGCACCGCGCCAGACGCTTCATTCGCACCGCGCCAGACGCTTCAGGCGCTTCAGACGCTTCATTCGCACCGCGCCAGACGCTCCAGACGCTTCATTCGCACCACGCCAGATGCTCCAGACGCTTCATTCGCACCGCGCCAGACGCTTCAGACGCTTCAATCGCACCGCGCCAGACGCTTCAGACGCTTCAGGCGCTTCAGACGCTTCATTCGCACCGCGCCAGACGCTCCAGATGCTTCATTCGCACCGCGCCAGACGCACCAGACGCTTCATTCGCACCGCGCCAGACACTCCAGACGCTTCATTCGCACCGCGCCAGACGCTTCAGACGCTTCATTCGCACCGCGCCAGACGCTTCAGACGCTTCAGGTGCTTCAGACGCTTCATTCGCACCGCGCCAGACGCTTCAGACGCTTCAGGCGCTTCAGACGCTTCATTCGCACCGCGCCAGACGCTCCAGACGCTCCAGACGCTTCAGACACGCCAGACACTTCATTCGCACCGCGCCAGGCGCTTCAGACGCTTCATTCGCACCACGCCAGACGCTTCAGACGCTTCATTCGCACCGCGCCAGACGCTTCAGACGCTTCAGGCGCTTCAGACGCTTCATTCGCACCGCGCCAGACGCTTCAGACGCTTCAGGCGCTTCAGACGCTTCATTCGCACCGCGCCAGACGCTCCAGACGCTCCAGACGCTTCAGACGCGCCAGACGCTTCATTCGCACCGCGCCAGACGTTCCAGACGCGTCGCGCCAGACGCTCCATTCGCGCCGCCGGCGCCTGAATCGCGTGTCATCGCGCCATTTACATTGATTTTCTATGTAGAGTTGCCGCTCCATTCGCGTCTATCACGTTCGGTCTGAACGCCCCTTTAGCTGAACTCTGAAGCTATCCATCTTACTAGTTAAATTCTCTATGGCATTTACTTGTTTGAGACTGCAGGCGCCTCTTGAGGAGTTCCTGCCTTCATGGGTGGCGTATCGTTTTTGGTTGGAGTGCCAGCAGGGTCCTTTCTCTTCCCTGTGCCGGTGGTTGTTACCTCCATTTGTGAATAAGCATGGTCATTCGAGCAGTGGCGTGCACAGACTTTTTGAAGGGGAGGGGTGAAAAGAAGGAATTAATTCGAATTGAGATTGCCTGCCTCTTCGCCGTCCGGCACTTTGTCCTTCAGAGGCTGTAGAGGGCTCAATTTTAAAAGCTTTTTCTATCATGAAATAAGAAAATCTAAGGAATCTGTTGGTACAAGCCATGAAATGCTTGTCAAAAACATGTCTTAATAACGCTCCAAATGCTAAGAGTTTTCAAAAACAAAAAAAGTCATAACTATGTTAGACCTGTTATTTTATTACCATCTTCTCTTTTCAGGCAGCCATACAGATGCAAACGAATTTAAAGAATTTCTGTGTGAAGCCTATCCAAAACTCAGACAAGGGGGTGGATTTGAGTTGCTCAGAATCTCTGGGACAACACGCAGTCGCCACCTGATCCTCGTCCCGTCCCAATGAGGGTTATCATGTAAGACACCTGAAAGATCCCCAAACCCAGATTGGTCATGCCACGCTTTTCATACGACCACTCCAAAGGAACCTGAATCTGGACCCTGTAAGTTCCTCACTTTACAACTGGTGTTCCCATTTTAAAAATGCAGACTGTGAAGGACAGTCACATAGTTATAGCTTTTGTTGAATTTTAAATGATCGTGTTTATAGGACCGTCGACCAGATTGCGGTAATGAGCTGATTGGACCAGCTCAGACATGTGTCGGGTGTGGAGAGGAGTTTCCTTTTTCACGCATAAGAGCTCATAGCAATGAATGCATGAGGTTTGCTCTACAGAACTAAATGTCACATGTGTTAATCCCACTGCATGTGTAGTCAGCCATGAGATGTAAAACATTTAGAGTGTGTGTGTGTGTGTGTGTGTTAAACAATTGTAACTATTGATGTCTAAGTGCAGGGCAAACATGACAAATCAGCACATCAAATGTTTTATTACTGTGGGCCCAAATATTAGTTATTCTGCTGCCAACAATCCATCTGAAAGCCACATTGTTCATACATTGTTTTGCATCCAAATGGATATTGGTCTTGAGGGAAAGTTGAGTTTGAATGGAATTGAATTATCATAATTATGTGGCCATCCTTTTCTACTTTTAAACTTTAGTTTTTCTAGATTGCAGTGTTTTTGTGAGTGTGTTATGGAATATAAAATTAACAAGCCAAACTAACAAAAAATACCTCTTTTTACTCAAGACCATCACAGAGCAGTGGTGAGGCTGAGGTTGCCACAGAAAGTGCCAACTCCTCCAGAAGTGAGGGGAGATGTGACCACAGGTGAGGGAGAGAACAAGAACCAACAGCTCAGACTCCTCAGTGCCACCTCAGGGATGTGTGCCTGCTCCTGAGATTATTGATCTAGATCCCACTGAGGAGAGAGGCTTCCCACGTTTGTTATGTCATTAAACATTACATAATTTAGTTCAGTAACTTTTTGCTCTCCGTATATTAATTGATCCAGTATTAATTTCAACATTTGAACGACTACTTTTAGATTGCACCAAATCCTGCAGAGGCAGCAAAGAGATTCAAAGAAGCCATTTTAGGTCGGCACGCAACGGGAAGATCTTTAAGTCTCACCATGGATCTGCGAGACAGTGCAGTGGACAGGGAGAGGGCGCTCCTTCTTTTTATAAGATGGCTAATGTTCAGTGGGCTTGTCCCTTAACATGCACACATTGCTTTTTTCAGGAGATCCAGCTGTTGGTGATGGTGTGACTCGCCATTTCTTTGCAACCATCATGTCAAAAGTTCAGTACGGTTTTGAGATCAATTTTGGTATTTAAATATTCACTTTGGTGTTTGGTTGATACCAACTCCAGACTGAAAACAGATCTGTCTTCCAAGACCTTTACGCTTATCCAGAGATTACTGAACTTATTCCTAAATGTGAATGAAGCTGCTGTGAACCTTTACGCTTCTACAGGATCCACCAGAATCTTCAGTGGCTGACTGATATTTCCTTAACTGATGCTGTATGTCAGTTAAATATCTCTGTCCTTTACATTACTATCTATATACTTTGACTTTTCTCTTTTTATTCAAGTGCCAGGGGGAACTCTTCTTTTTGAGGGGGAACTCTTCTGTCATCACATTCCCTCTACTTCCCAAATCCTTAGGAGAGTGACTTCTTTGTTGTTGCCGGCCGAATGATTGGTCATTCATTTCTACATGATGGGCCATGCCTCGGTGGACTGAGCCCAGCTGTCCTGCATGTGCTCTTTGGTGGACCCCCAGAAGAAGCCACGATCCATATCAAGGACTGTGCTGACCTCGATATCCGCGAGAAAATCAAGTTGGTACGATCAATTTTTTTAAAAGTGTGATTTTATTGATACAAATTTGGGATAGGACGATAAAAAGAATATCTGCTGTCAGGGAAAAAATAAATATATTTTTATAATCAATTAATTCAATTTAAATACTAGTAATTCAACTTGATCAACTTTATTGATACCTCCACGATCACCTCATGTAGTGACAATCTGCACCAGCAGGGAGTGCTGAAGGAGTTGAAGGAATCTCTTTAACCCTCCTGTTATCCTCTAACATCCTTTATCCTTGTGGTCAATTTGACCCCAGCAATTTAAACCTCCAGAAAATTATTGTAATTACAATTATAACCAAGTTTTATGTGTGTGCCGGTAAAGTCCGGCGGGGAGGACCGGAGCCTCCGCCTCAGCTCCGCCGCTCCTCAGCTGTTGATCCTCGGTGTGACTGCTGCTGCCGTCACGGCCGTCACGGCCGGGCTCGGCTGGGCTCTGACCGACCGGGAGCCGAGGGAGCTGCTATATAAACCTAACAACAGCGATTAATGAACATAGTGTAGAGTTAATGATTAGCTGTGCTTCATGTGACTTTCACCCAGCTGGAAGGGAAAATAAAAGATGAAATGAGAAGTCTGGTCCGCTGTGACTTACCGGTGTTCTACTGAGGAAAGTAGCAGCACCAACAGCTGCCCTCCTGTAACTTTACAGGCGACTCAAAGAGAAATGTATAGGCCGAGCAAGTTAATGAGGGTATCTGTAATATCCAAAGATTTTGACATAAATAGCGACCTTTTTCTAAAATACTGCTTGTTCTGTGGTGTTGTCAGATCTGATCACTGCAGGCATCAGATCTGCCTGCACTGAAAGCGATAATTGAGTCGCGCCTATCATCGCTTTCAGTGCTTTCTTTGCGTGGTTGTAAACAGAACTTATAGCCCTAATTCAGTTTACCCGCCCATTGTACCAATCCACAGAGAGAAAGGAAACGACAGTTCTGATCTCAGTTCTGAGTGAGAAATTGTGCTTCTGCATGTGTCCTGTTCGTGTTTTCCAAATACAACTGTTAAAGCTGCACTCATCCCTTTTTGATATCAGCAACGGAAATAATAATAATATAATAATAATAATAATAATAATAATAATAATCATAATACACGCACAAGAAGTCTCTTTATTTCTAAAGTCTCTTCAGTTTGCTATACGATGTTTGACAGATGTTCAGCTTTATTGTTTTACCACACGTGATTCTTGAAGGAGTGTGTATGAGAAGCAGAACAACTGTGACTGTGTCCCTGCTGACTTTGTATTTATTTGTTTTTATCCTCTGATTAATGAATGTATTCTTTGATTTTGAAGCAGTAGCCTATAATGTTGTTATTCAGCCTCTCTGAAATGCTATTAACAGTATTAACTGTCTGTAGTGGTAACAGTAGAATGTTTCGCAGTTACCCTGCAATTGATGGCGTTGCCACGCATTTCGTATGTGTGTGTGACATGTTTAGTAGCGTGCACACTGGAAAATAGGGCTCCCCCGAAAGCCACTGTGTAATTCGAACCCTGTCCGGGACATATTATGGAAAATCACTTTATGGAGGCTTTTATATGTATTTTGGGGATTTGGCTGCTTGTCTCCTGATCCACTAACAGTGAGGTTTTACAACCAGCTCATTGTTGAGTGAGACGTGGTTTAACGGGCAGATCAGGACACTGTGATGTAACAGAATATCCACATTGGATTGGCACATTGGCATCACCATGGTGACAGAGAACATATCATCACAGGCACTGAAAACACTGAGACATCCTGTCCTGAGTAGGACTGATAGAGAGGGAGGCTACAATACAGGTTCAGGTGGAGCTTCGTCCTCGAGGCCTATAGGAAGAGCATAATATGTCCCTGTAAGTGATACTGCAGCCAGTCTCCTCCCCAGAGAAGCCGTGAAGGGATTCTAACAAATGTGATGAGGAACAATACAGTCTGTCTGCCTAATATTCAGTCTAAATCTCAGCTGGAGCTCTTCTGAGGTTTGAACAGAGAAATAATTAAGCTGTTGTGAATGTGAGTCTTTTTGCAACAACATTTCTGAAGCAGCTCAGGAAGAAAACACTTTGGGATTCATGTTCACATTGGAATTGTGAATATGAACAGCATGGAAGGAGAAATGATCACAGCTGCAGTAAACGACCAGCACAACTGGACATATGAACTGTTATAATTAGTTATTGTCTAGTCCAGTGAAGTTAACTATTGGACCTACTTCATGACTCATTTAAAGTGTTATCTTAATTCAACCAAAAGGGGAGGAAGACTTTCCTCAGTTATTTACAAGCATGCAAACTCTATGAGATTTTAGTCAATGAAGTCCCCTGACAATTGGTCACGGTCCTTTAAATCTTGAAAAATATTGATCAATGATCAACTGCTCAATCCTTTGGTTCTGATGACTTGTTCTCACTGAACTCATCGTCATGGGTACGCCCTGATTGGAGTGCCGCTCCCGTCTTCTACTTCATCAATGAAGTAACCAGAAATAACTCCGGGGTTGCTCTTTGTGCTGTAAGCATGCAGCCACATGACCATACGCAAAAATCCAGCAACAGCACGTTAATGCATATTCCATATGGTTTCAGTTTGTGGTACGAGGGGTTTGTGTACAGGCGTCTTCTGAGACGGTTGCTCTCAAGATCTTTAACAGGTGCCGTAAGGTTCTCTGGGTCACGACCAAACCGGACTGAATGCATTTCAAATGCATGAATTTGTATCCATGAAGCATCCCGTGTTGGTTCAACTGCTCCTGCAGAAAGAGAGCGACATCCAGCACGTCAGACTGGGCTTGAAATCCCTCTGAACAATCCCAACGTCTTCAGATGCCTGCACAGTGTGACATACTCATATTTATACCATCCTCATTTCCAAGAAACCTCAGTATTTCCCAGTGTCTCGAACCGAGAAGGTGGTAATAGCAGATTAACTGCGATCGCGCCATCATTGCCACTGCGGGAGGATTTCCCTGACAGACGTTTCCTTTTTCTTTATCTTATCTCGTAATTACAAGATTTATTTTCTCGTAATTACCAGATAAGGTGTCTATTTTTTTTTATCCAGTGAATGCAATGTGCTTCCGTACCATGGCTCCAGCGCAGCAAATAAATAAATAAATAAAAAGTACGACTTGAAATTCAAACTTTCTGTCGTAAAATATTCAGAGGAAAACTCGGGAGAAGCAGCCTCTAGACGTTTCTCTGTCGACCAGGAGAGAGTGAGAGAAACGGAGCTTCAGCGTCTGTCCGAGGAGGACAGCAGCAGGTCAGGCTGCTGTCCGAGGAGGACAGCAGCAGGGCCAGACTGCCTGCTGGAGGGAGGAAAAAGGCTAGCGAGGAGCCTGAGATAAACATGCGGGGATGAGTTATCAGCAAATGGGCACGCCACGAGAGAGTGTCCCGCAAAATGATCAGGGCGATGGAGAAACAAATGTCCGCCACCGTGAGTGACAGCAGAGATGAGGAGTTTGCTCCTCCGCAACAACTTCACTTGCAGCAGACGCACAACTGTTGAATTAAACGCCTGGTCTGTTATTTGGTGATTTACCCCCTGGCTGCGCCTAATTACCAAACACACATACACACACAGCAATCTCGCACACGCACATACACACATGGACACATATTCAAACGTTAATGTAAATGAAACCTCTGATATTACAATCCCTCTAGCTGACGTGACCCAGGCAGATCAAACGCCTCATTTACAGCAGCAGATTAATAAGGACTGCTGGGCAACTGGCAGACCGGTGTGCAAGCAAGATGGAGTGACAGCCGGGACGGCCAATCACACAGGAAACGGCAGAGCCAATCGAGGAGCTTGTGGGCGGGTCTAAACTCAGGGAAACGGCTTCAGCTTGAGTGGCCGTTTTCCACTTGGTCCTAGTGCTTGACGTGTCTCTGTTAAATACAGCGTAACATGGTGTTTGGATGGTAAAAAGCGCAGGGGACCAAAACGGGGACATGTCCCCCCAGAATTACGTCCGAGGCGCCCGCCGCTGGCTTTAGTGCACTCCAGGGCTTTGTGACCTTTCTGGCCGCAGATAAGTTTCATGTTAAAGTTTTCTCTTCCTCTTACTTTCATCACGCTGTCATCAGTTGAGCAAGCAGCAGCAAACTTCTCTGTGCTCTCATAGCTCCTCAGCTTTGTCTTAAATTCAACGAAGTTTAACTTCTCATCACTCTGTGTAATGTGAGATAAACATGACCCTAATAATTACCGTGGGATCTGTGTAAATAGTCACCTGGGAAAAACCTTCTGCAGCATTATTAATAAAAGACTTATCAGTTTTATCAATGATCAAAATGCTTTGAATAAATGCCAGATTGGATTCTTACCAAATTTTTGCACAACAGATCACATCTATGCCCTCCACACCCTGATTGAGCAAGAATTAGACAAGAAGAAAGGAAAGGCCTACGCATGTTCTGTTGACTTCACAAAGGCCTTTGATTCCATCTGGCATGAAGGCCTTTTCTACAGACTGCTCAACAGTGGCATTGGAGGAAAAACACATGATGTAATCAAATCTATGTACACAAACAGTAAATGTGCAGTTAAAATAGGAGACAAACAAACAGGTCGTGGAGTGAGGCAGGGATGCAACCTCAGTCCAATCCTGTTCAACTTGTACATCAATGAATTTGCATGTCAATTAGATCAATCCACGGCACCTGGTCTCAATCTGAACGGCTCTGAAGTTAAGGGTCTCCTGTACGCAGATGACTTGGTGTTGCTGTCGCCAACAAAAGAAGGATTACAGCAGCACCTCAACCTCCTGCATACATTCTGTCAGTCCTGGGCCCTGACAGTAACCCAAAGAAAACCAAAATTATGATCTTCCAGAAGCAGTCCAGAAGTCAGGACAACACACACAATTTCTATTTGGACACCACTAAATTACAACATACAAAAAACTACACATACCTCGGCCTCAACATAAGCTCCACAGGGAGCTTGAACTTGGCTGTGAAAGATCTGAGAGACAAAGCAAGGAGAGCTTTCTATGCAATTAGAAGAAATATCAAACTGGACATTCCAATCAAAATCTGGCTAAAAATTTTCCAATTTGTGTTAGAACCGATAATTCTCTATGGCAGTGAAATTTGGGGACCAAAACTAAATCATGAATTTGACAAATGGGACAAAACAATAATAGAATCTTTCCACACAGAGTTCTGTAAGAACATCATGCACGTCCAGAGAAAGACACCAAACAATGCATGTAGAGCAGAACTCGGCCAGTACCCCCTCATATTGAAGATACAAAAAAGAGCAATTACATTTTACAATCACCTAAAATCTAGTGACCCCCAGACATACCATCACAAAGCCCTAACCTGCCAAAAGCTGAAGCCAGAGAAGAGTCCCCTCAGCCAGCTGGTCCTGAGGTTCTGTCCAGACAACCCAACATGGCCCGGACAGCCTCGGGACCACAACACCAAGCCAATCAGACCAAACCAAATTATCAACCAACAAAAAGAAATCTATATTGCATACTGGAAGGAAACAACGAAAACACAGAGTAAATTAAAATGTTATCTGACCCTAAAAAGAAACTTCACATTAGCAAATTATCTGAGCACAGTTACAGATCCTAAATTAAGAAAAGCCTTGACTATGTACAGACTCAGTGAACACAGCCTGGCTATAGAGAAGGGTCGGCACAGACAGAGCTGGCTGCCAGAGGAGGAGAGACTCTGCTCCCACTGTGACCGACAACTGCACTTCCTCACCTCATGCCCCAAACACCAGGCTCTGAGAAATTAACACTTTCCCAAAATAATACAAATACACCCTGTGTGAAGTTATCCCACATTTTGTTCATTTCATAGCGACCTCTTATGGTAGCAATCCCCCCTGTAGGTTATTTGGGGCGGATGTATTAACCTGCCGGATCTTCTTTTTGATGCATGCCATTGTTTTGACTGGTGAAGCTGAGCTGGTGAGTTAAAAGATGTATACAATGTGATTACAACCTATGTTGAATACTATAAATATGTTCATGTATGCTGATTATACAGTGGATAATATGTCCGTGTCATTAATATTGTGGTCTTGTTTTTATTTTGTGTCATTTCAGTTGATTACCTGGCTAACGGCACGATTACTCTACAGGTGTTAGTGAGCACAGCATGTGTGAGACAGGAATGCTTATGCAAGATAAACACGTGAAAGACAGTGATTGGATGTCAGAGCTTGAGAACACCCTGTACGGTGGGAGTTATAACACCTGCAGTACACCCTGAATTTGAACACACAACAGACATGGAGAAACTCCCATATTTACTTGGCGAAATGCCCAAATGTGGGAACATTGCAGCCAAATTCATCATCTCATGTCACGACTTGAGGACAGCCAGTGGAACCTGAGGAACAACTCAGAAACTCAGAAACACACACACACACGCACACTTCGCCCTCTGCTCTCAGAGTCCTATTTTGAACAACAATTTAGTGAATGCCAATTAATTAATTTCGTATTAAGGCTCTATAGCACCTTATTTTAAGTTACTTTATGACTGGATAAGCTCTTTTTTCCCCTCAGGTACACTTCTTTTCAGTAAACTCTGAAAAGAACCTCTTCCTCTCAAAATCTTCACTTATGGCTTCTCAGGTGTAGTTGTAAGGGAATCCCACAAATCGACTGTTGCATCCCATTCCAAATACTACCCTCCTAAGGAATATTAAAAAAGAAATAGGAAACCTTACTAATCAACTCTGGAGAATCCACGCCTTCAAGCCAATCCAGATGGGGATGGGGAAACTTAATTTACCAGTACCAATTACCATTTATCTTCCAATTAAATGACCAGATGCCAATCGGCCATTGAAGTCCAAAACTTTCACAGGTCCTATTTTCAACTAATTATAAAGTATAAATATCACGATGCAATATTATAAAGGATAAACCTAATTAAACAATTATATTATTAAGATTATTGCTTATTCCTTGATTCATTTGCCATATGACAGGATTACAACAAAACACAACCATTTCCACATCATGACATATGGGTATACATATATACGATAACATAGAAATCTGTTTAATTTTACGTAGCCTAACGCATATATCATCCTGCTGTGTCAACTGAACTCTCGCTCCTCAGCAGCGTTGCCATTTTGGGGTGGTAGGTTATTTGCAACACTCTGAAATCAATGCATTCTCTCTCTCAGTCCTCCTGTCTCCTCCTGTCCATGTTTGAATCTTTGAGTCGCTGTCCATATTCGGGTCCCTGGACAGGTTCCTCTCTCTACTAGCCTCCTGAGAAGAGAGAAAACACCAACAAGTATCTTTGCAGACAAACACATCAAGTAATATATATTGAGTAAAACATCCACCACTATTATTGTATTTTTAGATCAGGCGTGTCCAAACCCTACTCCTGAATCAGAAACAGCGCTTTTACGGCATGTCATATTATTCTCCCATTTTCAATATTATGCATATTCCGAAGTTTAATTTTTCAATTTTCAATTTTGCATTCAGTTTACAATTTGAAGGGGAAGCAGAAGGGGAAAAAATGACAAAGTTTGGACACCTCTGCTCCAGGCAACGCTACTGTTCGTGTTGTTATAAAGAACAACTTATCTATCATTTCATTTTATCAACAAGTTAAGTAACATACATTTATTAAAATAAAACCAAACAAAAAGAAATATAACTTCAGTTAAATTATAGATAACTGAAGGTTAAAAATGACATACATCAAACAAATGATAAAGTATACCAAGGTTAAATATTCAGATTGGGTACATATCAATCATCTTGCCTTCTATCACTCCTTCCTCCTCCTCTCCTTCTGAATCATTCCTATTTAGTAATGGCATCTGAGTTTGATCACCCGGCATCACTACTCCAACCCAACGCAGTATCATGGCCTTAGCAAAAGTCAACAGCAATGTGCAAAAACAAAACATCACACACAATGCCAGGATGAGCACCGCCAGCAATTGAGCCAACATGGCACCCATTGGTCCAAATTTAGCTTGTAGTCAAGAGTTTGCAGACCATCCTGACCCTTTAGAGGAACCAAACGCATCTCTGATGTGATGAAAGGCATCTAACACACTGGTTATATTATCTGAAGCCTCATCCGCGGCTTTGTTCCCTTGTGTAACCCGAGACCTATCTGATTTATGTGCTGCACATTTAGCTTTTGCTATTTCTTTGGGTTTTATCATAGCATCTAACAATTTCATTATTTGTTCATGGTGTTGTACGGGAGAGCCATCCGCTTTCTTAAATCCCCGGTTCTTCCACACAGATCCAAACAGATGACATACACTATGTGCATAAACAGAGTCTGTATAGATTGTCACTTGTTTGCCCTCCGCTAACAGACACGCTTCAGTCAAACCCGCTAATTCAGCAAGTTGTGCTGAAGCAGGCTGAGGTATTACTTCAGCCTTTTCAACCACAAATTCAGATCCTTTAGCCTTCACTGTTGAATAGCCAGCACTCAATGTCTCACCAATCCAATAACAAGATCCATCAGTCCAGTACGTTCCAGTCAGTTCTGCCTCCCACAACGAAAGGGCCTGCAAATCTGATCTAAGTTTAGAATATTTTTCTGGTTCTTCTACACAATCATGTGGTTCCCCATCTTCAGGTGTTGGCAAATGTTCAGCGGGATTTACTGTGGTGCACCTCGTGCAGTGGGTACTGATTCTTCCATGGAAGCCGGGCTCCGGATCGGAGCTCATGTTCACCGGCTGAGCTGATTTCACAAATCCAATATCAGTGCTGTGTCGAGACCACAAACATTTTGGAACCTGTTGCAACATGTCTTTCTTAAGGCGATCCGCATCTGACGTGACACTGAACACTGATTCATGTGTCAGTTGTACTGCTTGTGGCTGTTGCCACTCCTTGGGCGGAGATCACAATTTTTATGATGTTCTGAACTTTACTTTCCCAAATAGCTTGATTGTCTTTCATTGGAACAAAGGTGGCATCTTCTGATTCTGCCATCATTGCTGCTAAATGTTTCTGTTCATAATCTTTGGCTATCATTAGAGTCGCATGTGGGATGCCTCCTTTAATGTCATATTCATTACCAAGGTACTCATCTTTGTTTATTATCATAGCCGCTCCTTGTGGTCCCACAATGATGCAACCAGAGCTGAGCAGAGCTTGTTTTGATTGTTGACTCAACTATTCATCCAAATCTGGTTGGACAGCATACTTAAAGTACTTGAGTGTGCAATGAAATGGATATTCTGGGAGCTGAGCCTCAGGTGTATTTGCAAAGAGGAACCACCAGAATCTGACTGGCTCCAGTAGCTCATCACTAAGATTTCCAATCCAAAATACTGAGGGACCCTCTGACTCTGTCGTCAGGAGTAGTTGGTGGCGAGCATCATGTGGAATATCAACCAGACAGCCGTCTGGTGTACATCGTATTGTGCAGTTCAGTCTGCATAAAGCATCTCGTTCCAGAAGTGCAATGGGAGTATGTTCTGAAACTAGTATAGGCATTGTAACTTTTTGATTTTGATAACAGAGCTCAATTGGTTTCGTCGAGGGTACCAGCTGTTTCATGCCCTCAAACCCAACTGTCCGTATAAATTTGCCGGACATGGGGAGATGTGTAGCATCCTCAGGCCGGATACAGGTAAAAAGCTGCTCCGCTATCAACCATCACTTTCAATGACAGATCGTTCACTTTCACCAATATTGTTGGATCTCGTTGTGGCCCTGACACTACCAGCTGACACCTCCCCATTGGGTCCACTGGGCACCCCTAGAATCCAGGCTCCGGACCCCTGGTAGGGTTCACTCGTGGTGCCTGCACTTGACCTCTGAATCCTCCCCGAAAGCCTCCTCTGAAGCGTCCTCTAAGATAACCTCCACCTGACCGGTTGCATTCTTGAGCAAGAAGGCCAAACTGTCCACAAGAAAAGCATGCTCCTGGAGGTTGCTGATAACCTCCTCTTCTGAAATTTCCACGTCCTCTTCCTCTCCATGCCGGTGGCTGACTGACAACTGGCTGCAGAGTGGTGACAGTTGGAAATGACAACACTGGCTGCAGTGGTTGGCACTGGGGCTGAATCAACTGTGGTTGTGGTTGATTTAATTGAGTTGGCTGGGGCTGCTCCATCATGACTACAGCCTGCGTTTTCTCCTTCTTTTTGGTATCAGTTAGCTGAATTTGGTTGAGTTTCCTGAGAGTTTCCTGGTCTTGTTCTCACTGAGCATGTTCTTTCTTTCGATATAACTCAACCTGATGTGCTACATGATCTGTGTAGATATTTCTTGCCATGCTCTTAAGGCCAACCACTTCTGCTAACTTGCTTTTCACTGGTATGGGTAGCCCCTCTTGTAGCTTAGCTCGCAGGATTGATTGCTCCATCCTGTTCAAATCCGGATCGTTTCCAGTGACATTCCTCCACATTTGATGAATTCTTGACACATAAGCTTGTGGGTTCTCCTGCTTACCCAACGGCTCAATGAGGATGTTGTCTGGATGCACGTTAGTGATGTATGTTTCTCTCAATGCTTTCCACAGCTGCCCTCTACATGCAGCAAACAAGTCTGCGTCATTGACGGCTGTCCCCACAAATCGATTCAATCCTGCTTTCACCAAGACTTCTTCCATGGTTGGGACCCCAAGGAGGCTGGCTAAGAGTCTTTTGATATCTCCCATAGCGGGCTGTATTCCTACTAGTATTACCTCCAACTTGGAAATCCATGGATGTGCCCCCTCTTGAATAATGGGTAGTTTTTCGATTATGTGTGACATATCTGTATTTTGCCAAGGCTTATACTCCAAACTCTGTCCTCGCATCACTGGAAGCGTTTTACTGGATTTATCCATTTTACTGGTTTTCCTTCGCAGGTTGTATCTTGGGGTACTTTCTGTTGGAGATCCTTCTCCCTCTCGCTCCGTATGTTCCAATTCCAGTTCTTCTAATATGAGATCCAGGACCTCCCGGGCTACGTGACTCTTAGCCTGCTCTGTATTGCCCCTGCTTCCTTTGACCTGCAATCGGTCTTGCTTCTTATCACCGTCCCCGTCGTTGTCCCAGTCACTTTCTTCAGTCTCACTTTCGCTGGTGTCATTATCTCTCCATGCAGTCGTCCTCGATGTTATATCTCCTTTCTTCTCAGCTTTAGCCAGTATGTGTTTGATTGTTGAGCCGTACCCCCCTTGGGCACCCTCTGCCTCACTTTGTCTATTGCTTCTTATCTCCATCCTTAGGGATCCGTGATCACTCCTTTTCTGTAGCCGTCCCTTCTTTCTTTCATAACTAGGGCTTGGTTGCAGTTCTATAGTTGTTATCGCCTTCCCTGATTCCATTATTCGATCCCAATCATCGGTCACTTGATAATTGCCTTTGTGGCTAAGCACAGGGAGCTGGGGATATACATCAGAGAACTTAACCTCCTTCTCATAAGGTGGGGGACATTTTACTTGGGCAGTATGTGAAAAAGGTGTGTTAGCTTCCGCTAGCAGATTCTCAGTAACCTCCACATTTCTTCCTAATTCCTCTGCAAGCTTTTCCCTTTTTTCTTTAGATGTCATTATCCACTTCTGTCCTTCATGTTTAAATAACTCCAAAATACCTAGCTCTGTTTGCCTCTTCTCCTTTCTTTTCTGTCCTTTTCTCCCTTTCTTTTGCTCTGTCTTATATGTGGACACCAGCACCTGTATAGTTTTAATTACTTCTAGGTTAAGGGTTCCCTCCATTGGCCAGGGTTGATCAATTTCTGGCCAGTGCTTATTCCATTTCTTTGACTCCTCGCAGTCCCTTTAATAAGGGGATTGCTTTTTTGCAGCACGTCAACAGGGGTAGTTACTCTTGTAGTTCTAGAGCCCATCTTTGGCATTGTGTAAGTATTTCTTTTCACTCTCTCTTGCATAAACTTTTAGATGCTATCAAAAAGATAATTCACCCGTTTCAGGAAGTCACTTAAATCAAATTAAATCAAGTATGAATGTGTTTTCAAACACTGTCACCACAGCCACATCTCAAAGTATTCACCAACTCCAAAGAAGACGAGTACTGTATTGCTCTAACGGCTAATGAAGCTCGGATAATTGGGAAGATACCATGTGCATAGAGACCTAAAAATTCACCAGTTCCCACAAAGAACCAACAAACGTTACGAACATCTACTCAAATCTCCCCACCGCAATATCTACCTCTGACAACAATTATAAAATAATTCAAACATCAAATACAGTTTCCTTCAAGAACGAAATCACCATTAACAACCAATAATATGTTGTAATTGATCCGTCCGTTGCCAAGCCTTCCTCGTAATTATCCTTTAGTTAGTACTACATATGTATGTGGAAACACATTTTGTGTTGAAACATTAGACACATGTGAGTGTATGTGAGCACGTATCGGTGTATTTATGTGTACGTGTAAGAGTTTGTGGATAAAATCGCACTAGCCTGGCAGATTCGTAAGCTGGACACCGGCAAACGTAACAGGTGTCCGGTGACTCTCGTCCGTCCCCTCTATCCTTTTCTGGAGATGTACATGTTGAGATATCTTCCTCCATCTGACATAGGAGTCAGGCTCCGTTTTAGTCCCTATAGTGGCCTTGTCTCCTGCTGGTTACACCCCGCCTTTCCGAAACCCCGCTGTTCCGAACATAGACTTTAATTCATCGTAATGGCAGGGTTTCCCTTTTTTTCAAAGACCCCGCTATTCCGAAAAGGCTATTGGGGAAATCCCTCCATTCCGAACTGACCCTAACCTTAACCCACTTCAGAACTGTGCGTGTGCGGCTGGAAGTGGACATCAGCACCACGGATAGCGGTGTTTAATTTCGGAACAGCGGTGTTTCGGAGTGGGGGGGTTTTGCAATGGAGGGGTTTCGAAACGGAAGGCTGTCCCCTCTCCTGCTAACCCACACACAGCTGAATGCTGACTCCAAGGTCCCTTGGAGCTGTGAGCCGTATTATCTGCATTCCCTTACTCACACAAGGACGAACAGGTTAAATTTACACTGAGTTGAAGTAAAAGCCAGAATGTGTTGCTGTCCAGAAACCTCACTGTCCTGAAGACAACAAACACACGAGTGAGTGAGCAGTTCGTTCATTGAACGACTTGCTGAGGACGTTATTCTCGTTCTCGTACTGTGCTGAGAGTGGCGCTGTGTCACTCACTCACTCAGGGCATTGGAGGTGATTCACCTTCAGTAACCGTACTGCTAAAACTAGCGCTGTGTTGCTAACATCAGTATAGCATCATGTTAAGTGATTTTACTGTGCACAGAGGACACTTTCACCGTCTAATGATTTTAGTGCATGTATACCACTCAAAGCAGCGCTGCGTCTCCCGCGAACAGTGTTGGGCACGTTACTTTTAAAAAGTAATTAGTTATAGTTACTGGTTACTTCTCCCAAAAAGTAACTGAGTTAATAATGGAATTACTCCACTAAAAAAGAAATTAGTTACCAGGAAAAGTAACTATTGCGTTACTTTTAATTATCCCCCCTTTTGAGCTCGGCAGTCATTTTAGCTACTCGGCATCTACATATGTATTTAGAAAATGTCTTCCTGCATGGTGGACCGGCTCCTGCTCTCCCTGGTATTTAGCCAATGAGGCCCTGAAGGAGTCTGGTCAGCTGTTGATAACAGGAGCAAGTTCTCAACAACATACCTGTCTATCATTGCATTCAGTTCAGTCTGTGTCTCAAGTTTGTGTGAAGCTGTTAGCGGAGCTAACATTAGCTACACCTGGCCTGCTGTCATCATCAACAGCATCACCAACAGAGTTTTGGCCAGTGTTAGTTCTGTAGAAGCGTGTGCTGCTGAGAGACGCTTCATTAGATCAGAGTTGCTTACAACGGACGTGGAGATTAAAGTGGTGTCTGTACTTCCACTTTGAAAAAAGAACTCTCACTCTATCTTAGAGAGCCAATCATCATCACTTATGCGGTTGTCCCGCCCCTCCCTGTTCCCTCACCGGGGGAAAATAAACCAGCACTGCAGCTTCTGTGGCTGAGAGCCGAGTCAGTGACAACAGCTTCAATGATCAGCTTCAGTTTGCCACATTTAATACTCGGTAACGGTAACAGCGTTGTAACGATGGAAATAGTAATTAGTTAGATTACCCGTTATGGAAAAAAGGAACGACGTTAGTAACGCTGTTATTGCCAACACTGCCCGCGAATGATTGTGTACTATAGTCAGTGAACGCACCGTCCCTCAGTAAGTGAACGTGAACCTCAGGGCTGAATCATGAACTGAATGACGGATTGTTTGGCTGCTTATCAGTTCAGGGAGTTGGAGAGCACTGAACGATTCGGTGAACGAATCTTTTGAACGGATCATTTTAATGAACGGATTCTAGAGATTCAGTAAAGTAAAAAGAACTGCCGTTCCATCACTATGCACAGCTTCTTGTGATCGATAGAAAGTTACTCCACAGGCCACACCTCCCGCCTCCAGCTGACGGAGGCGGGAGGTGTGACAGGTATAACAGTGAACTGGTTTTTGGTTTTTCTGCATTCACCTCCTGCCTTCCCTCTGCAGCACACCTGAGACCACACCTGCACAGGTAAGCTGAGCTGCTCTCACACACACAGTCACACACTGCTGACTGATCAGAGCCGTGAGTCTCCGTCTCAACCACACACTGTTAGTAACTCTGTGTGTGTGTGTGTGTGTGTGTGTGTGTGTGTCAGCGATCAGGATGTCGTGGAATGAATACGTACAAAGCCTAATCTCCGCTCACTGTTCGAGTGCTGACACTTCGAAAGATGAGCCTCAGATCGCTGAGGCTGCCATCTGTGGCAGAGAAGATGGTTCGGTCTGGGCTGCCTCGCCCATGTTTAAAGGCATCACGGTAAACACAAACACACACACAAAATGGCTGACTTCCAGTTGGGTCTGGGCGACGGCACCAAGAGACCTTCTCAGAGAGCAGAGGGATGATAATAACCTCTTCTAAAAACAATAAGATCAGCCCACCCAGTCCAGCAGAACCACGTAGAATCCTCCAGCCTGGTGATTCTGTGTGTTCGGTTGGTTCTTCATGGGTTGAGCTGAAGTTGTTCTGGTCTCGTTAAATAGCTTCAGAGTTTGCTGGGAAGGATTATTTTATTTCCATGGAAACTTTTGTATTTACAGATTTACTGTGTTGACATCAGTGTTGTTCAGTCTGATGGTGATGTGAACTCAGAGTGAACTGTGTGTTCAACATGACACACTGACAGCTTCTACAACGAAAATAAAAACTGGTGGTTTAAAATGTAATGCTGAATTTACAACAAGGACACAATGAGTTACAATCTGTCAGAGACACAGTTTCACTACGTTAGAAAGTTTGTTTTAACTCAACAACTCTTAAAATCACCACATTTGTTAATGGAGTCTGGTGATGTTGTGTTACTGGTTCACTCCATGTTTGTATTTCAGGCTGAATTTACATGCAGGCTCACTGACATGTGTCTCTCTCAGCCAGATGAAATAAAGGCAGTGCTCAAGGTGTCTGAGGGGCCTGAGAATGGCAGCATGGTTACTTTGGCTGGAGTTAAAGCCATGGTCCTCAAATGGGAGCTGCATCAGGACAACATCCTCACAATGACCACCGTGAAAAAGACAGAGATGGATGAAAGCAGACTGCTGGTCGTTGGCTTCGGCGATAAAGGTACAGTCTGGGAGAATGTGATAGCTGTCTGTCGTCCTGTCTGTCTGTCGTCCTGTCTGTCTGTCTGTCGTCCTGTCTGTCCGTCTGTCTGTCGTCCTGTCTGTCTGTCTGTCGTCCTGTCTGTCCGTCTGTCTGTCGTCCTGTCTGTCTGTCTGTCGTCCTGTCTGTCTGTCTGTCGTCCTGTCTGTCCGTCTGTCTGTCGTCCTGTCTGTCGTCCTGTCTGTCCGTCTGTCTGTCGTCCTGTCTGTCCGTCTGTCTGTCGTCCTGTCTGTCCGTCCGTCCGTCTGTCCGTCGTCCTGTCCGTCCGTCCGTCCGTCCGTCGTCCTGTCTGTCTGTCTGTCTGTCTGTCTGTCTCTTCCTGTTTTAAATGAAGTTTGTCTGTCTCTGCATCCACAGCGTTGGTCATAGGTCTCAGCAAGCCCGGATACAGGAGTGTGGCTGTACATGTGGGGAAGATGACCGAGTACCTGAAGAATTTGGGATACTGAAAGAAGATGGCCGACGTCCTGCGTTGTTCTCCTCCAGCTTCCACCCGTTTGCATCTGAGCTCACGGGAATGACGTCTGTGCTGCATGATGTCTGTTATCACAAAGGGAGGAATTAAAAGGTTTTCAACATTCAAGCTGTGTACGTCACTCATTACAGAAACAGGTCCGACAGATGGGAGAGCCGGGTCACAACAGAACCTCAGACGTCTGCTGAGGACACTCGGGTCTGATGTGGTCCAACCACAGCCGACCTGTCCAGTGAAGCTCGGGGTTCTCCTCAAACAGCTCACCTGTCACCTCATTCATATATTCTGGATCTGATCAGAACTTTTCATTCCATTTCTAACGGTGTCCAGTAGTTGATCGTAGTTCTGATGAAGCATCATGTGGTCCATAACGGCTGTCTGCTACTGATTAACAGGTTGTTGAACCCATAACCTGATAATTGTGAACCTCTAGCTGAGGAACCAACACAGAAACAAAGTAAGAGTAAGGATAACTGAAACGATCCCAATTGTAATGTTTCTATTCTATTCTATTCTATTCAGACAGAGTCACATGGAATGTATGGAAGCATGTAACTGCAGGAAACATGACAACACGTGCCAGAACACAGAAGAAGACTGTGAATGAGCTGTTTCTTGTTTTATTTGGACACCATCAGCTGCATCA
>OZ023170.1:29058219-29065142 GCA_963678695.2 Diplodus puntazzo
AAGGCCTGCATGGAGAATATCAGGAGAACCTGCTGTGCATCAAAGACCGGATGGTAAGTTGGGTTGGTGTTAGCTCGGTGCTGTATAAGAGGTGCCAAGTTGGGTCAAAATGTTGGAGTCTGTCTTTCAGAACATCTCTTATTCTTTCAGGATGGAGTGTATCAGTCAGTTCCTCCAGCCACATCTCAGGTGTTGGTGTGTTTACACTCTTCTTCCATAACATAAGAATCATTTTTCCCTATTATAAGACCATATGAAATAAAACATTGTTGTGCTTGGTTTAATCTTTTAAAGGTTTCAGACACCCCAGGAATAATAATAAGGGTTCTGGCTTTATCACACACCTCATGACCTCGGACATTATACCAACAGCACCAGACCAGACAGAGTACATTTTGGGGCACAGAGCAGAACTATGAAGATGGGTTGCAATGGAAGATTTGCATTTGTCACACAGAGGCGACACTTCTGGATATATACATGTCATTTTTCCTTTGAGAAGTGGAGCATGTGTAGAACTTTAAACTGAATAAGACAGTGTCTTGCACTATGTGAACAGGTGTTGATCTTCTCAGTGGCTCTGTCCCAGAGATCATCTGTGATCAGTTCACCAAGTTCTTTCTCCCATTTGTGTCTATGCATATGGGCAGCGGTGGGACTTACTGACAGGAGATTATTATAGATACGTGTCATCAACTCAGGTTCATCTGGTGGCAATTTCAGACAGTCATCTATTAATGTTTTTGATTCGGTCTGAAAATCCTCCAAATGTTTACGTATATAGTCCTAATTTGCAGATATTGAAAGAAATGATTATTTTCCAATCCATATTTCTGCTGTAATTGAGAAAAGGAGGCAGATACACCTCGTATATACAGATCTGACACATTTAATACCTTCTGATTCCACTTAGAAACGGCTCCACCCAAACCAGACGGGGCAAACGTGGGGTTTCTATCTCTGGATAATGCAGAGGATATGGATTTAAGATTAAAACTGTATTTTGGTTTGTTTCCAGATACAAGTCGTGTCATGAATAATAGGATTGTTGTTCTATAATAACCTACTGATCTCAGTTGGCGCTAACAGAATTGTAGCCAGTGAGGATGGATGGCGTTCCTCCTGTTCCATCAGTAGCCAGTTAGGTGGGACTTTGTGGTGTTGAGCCAGAAAATAAAAGTCTGAATGGCTGAGGCCCAGTAATACAACAGCACATTTGGAAGTGCTGATCCTCCTGCAGATTTAGGCCTGCAGAGATATTTCTTACCTATTCTGGGAGCTTTGTGTCGCCACAAAAAAGGACTAATTACAGAGTCTAATTGTTTAAAAACTGTTTTTTTTAAGGAATATTGGAATATTTTGAAACAGGTATAATAACTGTGGGAGTAAGACCGTCTTCACTGCATTTATTCTTCCGATCATTGAAACTGGGAGTTCATCCCAAAACAATAACCTGGAGCGCAGTTCTTCTATTGGAGGAGGAAAGTTATTTTCAAAGAGAGAAGTATACCGTCTTGTCACTTCTATTACTAAATAGGTGATTTTCTTTTATTTTAAATGGGAGATTAATCAGGAATGTCAGATCATCCATGTGAACTGGCATTAAGACACTTTTTGTCCAGTTAATCAGATTTCCTGCAAAAGTACCGAATGAGTTGATTTTATCTAAAAGTACCGGAATAGTCGTTTGTGGACGTGTTAGATAAAGAAGAATATCATCTGCATACAGTGATATTTTACTTATTGTTTCTTCAGTGGTGTATCCATGTATCTGAGGGTCAAGCCTAATACTTTGAGCCAACGGCTCCATAGCAAGAGCAAAGACTAAAGGGCAGAGGGAGCGTCCCTGCTCGTCCCCCTACATAACTTAAACGGGGAGGACAGTGTTCGGCTGGTTAGGATTTGGGCTGCAGGGTTTTTGTAGATAAGTCTAATTAGTGACAAAAAGAGCGTCATGGTGCGAGGGGCCCTCTGCACCCACAGAGTCCACATGGAGCCGGAAACAGCTCTGTATCAACCACACTGTCACCAGACTGCCTTAACAAATGTGTCAGTTTAGTGAGTTGTTGAGTTGGAGACTCTTTATAAACTCTGTGAAACTCTGTCTCTGACTCATTCTGCATTATTTGGACCTTCTTGTTAATGGGTCAAAGACGAATGAGGATTTAAAAATGGAAAAAAATGAAATTGGCTAAAAATACCCATTAAGTCACTTTCAACAAATAATTACATCTCAGAAAACAACATTTTTATCAGAATTAATGTAATATATTTGGACATTTACAGTGAAATGGCTTCATTCGTTCCTATTCGTCACAATATTTAGTGCCAAAAAGAGAAAAAAGATGGAAAATGTCTTGAAAATGTTTCACAGTGCAAGTAAAAGGGTTGTTATTGTATCCTCAACTCAAAAAAAAACACAATACTGTAATATTTATTTATTTATTTATTTTTATTTATTGTTTGCACTTTAATAAAACATTAAAACAAGGAGTTTATCACATAAAAGAAAAAAAAATATATACAATAGATAATATATGATAAACTACAATGCATCAGTGCTGGAGAGGTTTGAAACCCTGGGAGGGCTTATCGAGAACCTCACCATTAAAATAAATACAATTAAAAATGTTATCAAAATAAAACAAATGAATTAATGTGAGAAAAAAATAAAATAAAACAAAATAACCAAAATTAGTCATTAAGCAATGACTCAAGAGATAAATTGAAATGAATCGAGAGAATGAATCAAAGGATAAATTACAATGGCAACTATTGAAAGAAAAAAACGAATAAAAACAACAAGAATATTAAGACAATGCCATGGAGTACAGATGATCTTTTAGTTTCCTTTTATAGACAGGTAGGGAGGGTGAGCTGTCTGTCAGGTGAATATACTTATTCCATAAAGTTACACCTTTATATTTGATGGAAAACTGTGCTCTAGTGGTACAACAGAGTGGAATATGCAGAAGCTTAGATTACCGAGTTGTTCTGGAGTGAATGTTTGAGTTATTTTGAAAACATTGTTGGAAATGATATGGAAGTGTGTGTCCCAGATACTGGACCTTGAAGACAAAAATACATGTTTCCACAGTGTTAATGTTGTAAATGGACAATATCTTTGATTTGGAGAATAAAAGGGCAGATGAAGCTGTAGACTCTGAACTGGCTATTCTGACAAAACGTTTCTGAATTAGATGGAGTTTGTGTAAGTATGTTGGAAAAGTACATGCCCAAACAATATAACAATAAGAAAGGTATGGATATACAAGACTATAATACAATGTAAACAAACCAGACCTGTTAAGGTATTTATGAACTTTCCTGATAATTCCCACAGATTTGGAAAAATGTTTTGACACATAATCAATATGTTCTTTCCACGAGTATTTTTCATCAACTATTACCCCCAAGAAGCGAGTGGAGTGGACTCTCTGGATTTCATTTCCTTCAATATAAACTTTGGCATTATCAAAAAGCAAAAATTATATAATTAGATTTCTTTATGTTTAGCGACAATTTATTTAGCTGAAACCATTTTGAATAAGCTAAGAGTCCAGAGTTAACTTCAGAAATGAGGGTTTTAAAGTGCTTGTAGGAAAAAAGAAAGATTTGTGTCATCTGCAAATAAAGTAGGTGATATAGAACTAGATACAACAGCAAGATCATTTACATAAATCAAAAATAATAAAGGACCAAGAACTGAGCCTTGTGCCACACCACAGGTCATAACATTTTTCTTGGACATACAGTTACTGAAATAAACAAATTGGCTTCTATTGACAACATAGCTCTTGAACCTCTTGTACACATCAGCTTGAAACCCATATCTAGACAGTTTTGACAATAGGACCTCATGGTTCACCGTATCAAACGCTTTAGACAGATCAAGGAAAACACTTAGTGCAAACTCGTTGTTGTCTAGTGCAGAGTAGATTTGGTCGGTGAGATGTAGTAAAGCCATGTAGCCTTTCGGAAGCCGTATTGATGGTTATACAAAATATTGTTTGAATTCATGTGCTGAAGAGTTCTTCTGTATACAAGTTTTTCAAGGATCTTTGAAAAGCATGGCAATATTGAGATTGGACGATAATTAGAAAAAATACTTTGATCGTCAGCTTTATAAATGGGAATAACTTTGGCTGTTTTTAGGTCATTTGGGACAATGCCAATTTCTAATGAAAGTGAAAAGATATAAGTTAGTGGTTTGATAATGGAGAATTTTACCTCATTAACAAGATTTGCTCTGATGTCATCATGACCTGCTGATGAAGGTTTGAGTTGATCAATTATTTTAAGTACTTCATCAGCATCAGGGGGATCAAAGCTGCTAAAGGAAGAAAAACAGCCGTCAATATAGTCAAGGGGGCTTCCACTTAGGGTAGGAATTTTCCCTCCAATAGTGGGGCCCACATTCACAAAAAAAAAAAATCATTAAATCTACATGCAATCTCGTAAGGATTGGTGATAGTTTTCCCTGCTTCAACAAAGTGACTTGATGGTTTAAATAATGTGTTTTCCTTATTCAAAAGCTGTTTGATAGTAGCCCATGTTTCTTTAATGTCACTGGAGGATTCTTTACATTTCTCACTATAATATTTTTTCTTTGCTGCTCTAATAATATGATTACATTTATTTTAATATACCTTGTAAGTCATTTGAGGGGTTTAGCACAAATTTCTTATAGAGACGATTTTTTTTTCCTTGAAGATTTTTGAGTCCCATTAGTAAACCAAGGCTTAGACAGATTTTGTTTTCCTGCTTTCTTTGCTGTGATTAATGGAAAACATTGATAAAAAACAGAATTAAAGGGTTGGATAAACACTTTGTATGCACAGTTTACATCAGTTTGCGTATACACGTTCTCCCACGATAGAGCATCAATTAGTTTTTTAAATAAAGTTATATTTTTTCCTTTAAATTTCCTGTAAGTAACTTTATCAGGAAATTGTTTTTTCACTTTTCCTTCTACAAGGGAGAGTTGAAAGACAGGGAAGTGGTCTGAGATGTCTACACAGAGTGTACCTGAACTGCACACTTGTCTCCTGAGTTGGTCAGGATGTTGTCAATCAATGTAGCAGATTTATCTGTCACTCTAGTAGGTTCGGTGATAATAGGAAAAAAATAGTTGGAGTATAAATTATTCAAGAAATCCAGAGTTAGTGAGTTTGTAACACATTTGAGGAGATCTATATTATAGTCACCAAGAATATATGCCATTTACCTTCTTCATTTATTAATTCCAGTGTGATGTGTCATGCTGTCATTGAAGTGAGCAATGTCTACATCTGGTGGGCGATAGACAATTATTTTCTTGTCACTTCTGGACAGAGTTATTTCAATAAATATGGACTCAATATCATTGTTTCCTGTTTTGAGCTTAAGGTCGTCTCTCTTACTGAAGTGGCTGTCTCTATGCACAAACAGGGAGACACCACCACCTCTCCTGCTCTCCCTATTATAGTGGACTGCAGTGTAATTCGGCAGGTCATATAGAGATTCTACCGCATTTGAAAGCCAAGTCTCAGAGAGGGCAATGGCCGTAAATTCATGCTTCAAACAGGACAAGTGGTGAGTTAGGAGATCATAGTTCTTTGGCAAGCTACGGATATTCATATGAAAAGTTGAAAATGTAATTTCTGGTAGACTATCACACAATGAGTTAAACTGAATTTCACTGTAGGACATACATTTATTTGATCCTGCCTTCAATGGACAAAAAATATTTTGGTCAGGGTCAAAACAACCATCATACAGAAAGTCAGTTCCATCTTCATTCTCCTCTAAAGCGTTGAAAGCCAAGCGTCCAGGGCTGGTCTCTCTGAAATGGTGGGTGCACAATGAGTTTACCATACCGGAGATAGCCAATCTTTCCTTCTGCCCGCGCTGTCCTCATGGCTGGAAGAAGTTCTTTCCTCTTCTGTCGTACAGCCTCAGGAAAATCCTCATTAATGAAGATGTTGGTACCTTTCAGGGCTTTGGCTTTGCTGAGAACCTCCAGTTTGTCCTTATACCACAGAAACTAAGCGACGATAGGTCTGGGCCTGGTTGAGGGCAGAGATGAAGATGGCTTTCCAGTCCTATGGGCCCGTTCCAGTTCAATTCTGCGGTGGTCAATTTGTAGCTTCTCAGACAGCAGCTTCTTCTCCTTTTCCCCACAATCAGACCATTTTTCATTCGTTGATTCACCAATGCCATCAATAATGATATTGTTTCTTCGAGACTGGCCCTCCATGTAGTCGGTTTTGTCGTTGATTGTTTCCATATCACTCTTGGTCTCTTTGCAGGAATCAACCCACAACTGGCTAGAGTTTTTAAAATCTTGAAATTCTTTCTGAGTGAATTCCAGACTAGCTCTGAGGTCAGTGACTTCTCTCAGGAGCTCTCCAACTCTTTTATTTGAGGAATCAACAAGGATTTCAACACAGGATTTGAAGTTATTCGCCTGTTGATCTAAAAGAGTCTTAAAAAAGTCCTTTTGTTGCTCCAGTAGTTCACACACCTGGGCCATAGAGATGGAGTGGGAATTTCCTTTAGGTGGCATGGCAAGGCCAGATCCACTGAACCACTAGGCCGGGAATCAGGCCTACTAGGCCGGGAATCAGGCCTACAAGGCCGGGAATCAGGCCTACAAGGCCTAAACCTTGGGTGTTTGCAATCCCACAAAAGATAAAATCCAAGAGTGAATTTTTCATCCGGATTAATGATGCAGCAGTGAACTCCTTTAAATCAGTTTGGATGAGTAATCTAAAAAGAAAAGTCAAGGATTCACTTGATTTGGGATGGATAAAATCCAGTCAGTCTCACAGCAGTGAGCAGGTGCTAGGGCCTGAATATAATATGAAGTTTGGGTTGAATTATTTGACCGTGTCATTGTAGTAGTAGTCTTGTCATTGTTGTCTTTTTATTTATTCTCCTCA
>OZ023170.1:29065242-29084869 GCA_963678695.2 Diplodus puntazzo
TGACACTTGGTCCACCAATGCAAACCCAGAGCTGGTTCTGAACTGATGCTAGTGCTGGTTCTGGACTGATGCTAGTGCTGGTTCTGGACTGATGCTAGTGCTGGTTCTAGACTGATGCTACTGCTGGTTCTGGACTGATGCTACTGCTGGTTCTGAGCTGATGCTGGTTCTGGACTGATGCTAGTGCTGGTTCTGGACTGACGTTAGTGCTGGTTCTGGACTGATGCTAGGGCTGGTTCTGGACTAACGTTAGTGCTGGTTCTGGACTGATGCTAGTGCTGGTTCTGGACTGATGCTAGTGCTGGTTCTGGACTGATGCTAGGGCTGGTTCTGGACTGACATTAGTGCTGGTTCTGGGCTGATGTTAGTGCTGGTTCTGGACTGATGCTAGTGCTGGTTCTGGACTGACGCTAGTGCTGGTTCTGGACTGACGCTAGTGCTGGTTCTGGGCTAATGCTAGTGCGGGTTCTGGACTGATGCTAGGGCTGGTTCTGGGCTGACGTTAGTGCTGGTTCTGGGCTGATGTTAGTGCGGGTTCTGGACTGACGTTAGTGCTGGTTCTGGGCTGATGTTAGTGCTGGTTCTGGACTGATGCTAGTGCTGGTTCTGAGCTGATGCTAGTGCTGGTTCTGGACTGATGCTAGTGCTGGCTCTGGACTGATGCTAGCAGTGGTTCTGGACTGATCCTAGTGCTGGTTCTGAGCTGATGCTAGTGCTGGTTCTGGACTGATGCTAGTGCTGGCTCTGGACTGATGCTAGCAGTGGTTCTGGACTGATCCTAGTGCTGGTTCTGGACTGATACTAGCGCTGGTTCTGGACTGATGCTAGTGCTGGTTCTGGACTGACGTTAGTGCTGGTTCTGGAATGATGCTAGGGCTGGTTCTGGACTGACGTTAGTGCTGGTTCTGGGCTGATGTTAGTGCTGGTTCTGGACTGATGTTAGTGCTGGTTCTGGACTGACGCTAGTGCTGGTTCTGGACTGACGTTAGTGCTGGTTCTGGGCTGATGCTAGTGCGGGTTCTGGACTGACGTAAGTGCTGGTTCTGGGCTGATGTTAGTGCGGGTTCTGGACTGACGTTAGTGCTGGTTCTGGGCTGATGTTTGGGCTGGTTCTGGACTGATGCTAGTGCTGGTTCTGGACTGATGCTAGTGCTGGTTCTGGACTGACGTTAGTGCTGGTTCTGGGCTGATGTTAGTGCTGGTTCTGGACTGACGTTAGTGCTGGTTCTGGGCTGACGTTAGTGCTGGTTCTGGACTGACGCTAGTGCTGGTTCTGGACTGATGCTAGTGCTGGTTCTGGACTGACGTTAGTGCTGGTTCTGGGCTGATGTTAGTGCGGGTTCTGGACTGATGTTAGTGCTGGTTCTGGGCTGACGTTATTGCTGGTTCTGGACTGATGCTAGTGCGTTTTCTGGACTGACGTTAGTGCTGGTTCTGGGCTGATGTTTGTGCTGGTTCTGGTCTGATGCTAGTGCTGGTTCTGGACTGACGTTAGTGCTGGTTCTGGACTGATGCTAGTAGTGGTTCTGGGCTGATGCTAGCAGTGGTTCTGGGCTGATGTTAGTGCTGGTTCTGGACTGACGTTAGTGCTGTTTCTGGGCTGACGTTAGTGCTGGTTCTGGACTGACGCTAGTGCTGGTTCTGGACTGATGCTAGTGCTGGTTCTGGACTGACGTTAGTGCTGGTTCTGGGCTGATGTTAGTGCGGGTTCTGGACTGATGTTAGTGCTGGTTCTGGGCTGACGTTATTGCTGGTTCTGGACTGATGCTAGTGCGTTTTCTGGACTGACGTTAGTGCTGGTTCTGGGCTGATGTTTGTGCTGGTTCTGGTCTGATGCTAGTGCTGGTTCTGGACTGACGTTAGTGCTGGTTCTGGACTGATGCTAGTAGTGGTTCTGGGCTGATGCTAGCAGTGGTTCTGGGCTGACGTTAGTGCTGGTTCTGGGCTGATGTTAGTGCTGGTTCTGGACTGACGTTAGTGCTGTTTCTGGGCTGACGTTAGTGCTGGTTCTGGACTGACGCTAGTGCTGGTTCTGGACTGATGCTAGTGCTGGTTCTGGACTGACGTTAGTGCTGGTTCTGGGCTGATACTAGCGCTGGTTCTGGACTGACGTTAGTGCTGGTTCTGGGCTGACGTTAGTGCTGGTTCTGGACTGATGCTAGTGCTGGTTCTGGACTGACGTTAGTGCTGGTTCTGGGCTGATGTTAGTGCGGGTTCTGGACTGACGTTAGTGCTGGTTCTGGGCTGATGTTAGTGCTGGTTCTGGTCTGATGCTAGTGCTGGTTCTGGACTGACGTTAGTGCTGGTTCTGGGCTGATGTTAGTGCTGGTTCTGGACTGACGTTAGTGCTGGTTCTGGACTGATGCTAGCAGTGGTTCTGGGCTGACGTTAGTGCTGGTTCTGGACTGACGTTAGTGCTGGTTCTGGACTGATGCTAGCAGTGGTTCTGGACTGACGTTAGTGCTGGTTCTGGGCTGACGTTAGTGCTGGTTCTGGGCTGATGTTAGTGCTGGTTCTGGACTGACGTTAGTGCTGGTTCTGGGCTGACGTTAGTGCTGGTTCTGGGCTGATGTTAGTGCTGGTTCTGGACTGACGTTAGTGCTGGTTCTGGACTGATGCTAGCAGTGGTTCTGGGCTGACGTTAGTGCTGGTTCTGGACTGACGTTAGTGCTGGTTCTGGACTGATGCTAGCAGTGGTTCTGGGCTGACGTTAGTGCTGGTTCTGGACTGACGTTAGTGCTGGTTCTGGGCTGACGTCAGTGCTGGTTCTGGGCTGATGTTAGTGCTGGTTCTGGACTGACGCTAGTGCTGGTTCTGGGCTGATGTTAGTGTGGGTTCTGGACTGACGTTAGTGCTGGTTCTGGGCTGATGTTCGTGCTGGTTCTGGACTGACGTTAGTGCTGGTTCTGGACTGACGTTAGTGCTGGTTCTGGACTGATGCTAGCAGTGGTTCTGGGCTGACGTTAGTGCTGGTTCTGGACTGACGTTAGTGCTGGTTCTGGACTGATGCTAGCAGTGGTTCTGGGCTGACGTTAGTGCTGGTTCTGGACTGACGTTAGTGCTGGTTCTGGGCTGACGTTAGTGCTGGTTCTGGGCTGACGTTAGTGCGGGTTCTGGACTGACGTTAGTGCTGGTTCTGGGCTGACGTTAGTGCTGGTTCTGGGCTGACGTTAGTGCTGGTTCTGGACTGACGTTAGTGCTGGTTCTGGGCTGACGTTAGTGCTGGTTCTGGGCTGACGTTCGTGCTGGTTCTGGACTGACGTTAGTGCTGGTTCTGGACTGACGTTAGTGCTGGTTCTGGGCTGATGTTAGTGCTGGTTCTGGACTGACTCCATCACAGCTGGTATGTTGCTGCTTACCGGCTCATGTTGCCTGATCGTGGTGTGTTTGGTAAATCCTCCTCCTGATGGAGCGCCTCACCACCTGGTACGGGTGCTGGCAGAATAATAAGGAGTACATATGGTGCCAGGCTGGATCTGAAGTGGTTTGGTGAACTATGTTAAGAAGTTCTGTTTGGACCACCATGTGAACACACTGACACTAAACACCTGCTGGTTTCGGCACATTATTAGTGAGGTAGTGTATTGAGGTCAAGGACTCATTTGTGTGCCACCGGGTCTTGAACTCATGACTGTGAGGTGAACAGTGACTCCTGGTGGAGCAGAGTGATGGAAGCAGCAGCATGCAACCTGTGATGGAGAGGCACAACATTTACTTCTCTAGAAGACAACTCGCATACAGAAACTACGTTTAGTGGAACCACAGTGTTCAGACCACAAGACCAACATGGCCGACAGACAGACAGACAGACAGGCAGCTCAGGACAGACAGACAGACAGACAGGCAGCTCAGGACAGACAGACTGTCAGAGAAACAGACAGACAGACAGAGAGACAGACAGACAGACAGACAGCTCAGGACAGACAGACTGTCAGAGAAACAGACAGACAGACAGAGAGACAGACAGACAGACAGACAGCTCAGGACAGACAGACTGTCAGAGAAACAGACAGACAGACAGAGAGACAGACAGACAGATGTAAGATGGCTGCTGCAGCATGTTTACATGTCTCACATCTGGGACGAGTTAGAGAAGGAATGAAGAGAGCGAGACAGAGAGAAACCAGCAGCGTGTTGAGAAGTGGACCCGTCCCTCTCGCTCTCACACATCCAGCATTTAGTCTGATCCTGACGTTACCACCAACATGTTAGCATTAGCTTCATTAGCTGGAACTATAGTTTGAAACTAAGAGACACAACTGAAACAACAACAAGCAGACCTGAAGCCAGCAGACACAGAGCTGTGTGTGTGTGTGTGTGTGTGTGTGTGTGTGTGTGTGTGTGTGTGTGTGTTTGTGGTCGACAAATTCAACTCATTCATGTGTTTAAAACTCAAACTTTATAAAGTTGTTCCTTTAAATCCTTTTCTCGTCTCTACAGCTGTTCTCACTCTCTCTACATTAATTGTAATCGTGTGTGTGTGTGTGTGTGTGTGTGTGTGTGTGTGTGTGTGTGTGTGGTTAGTTAGGCTAATATTATTTTAAACTGTTGACCGAGACTGCTGAGAGCTCGGTCTAAAACCTCCACACACACACACACACACACAGGTTTGGACTGCCTGTCTGGCTCAAGGTGGATAAAACGAGCGCTCCTCAGGTGGATTAACGTGGAGACTCTCGATCATCAAACAGGATCAGATTTCATCTAAAATCATCGACTCCAAACCCACTGGGACCTGCATCCAGGGGCGCCGCCAGGGATTTTGGGCCCCATGAAAAAAAATCTAGTTGGGCCCTTGTATAGGTTGCCCAGGTCTCAAAGGGCCCCCTGTCAGTGCCGGGCCCTTGGAATCGTCCTAACCTTTCCCCCCCCGGCGGCGCCCCTGCCTGCATCACTTAATCAATAATAATGATAATGATGATAATAATAATAATAATTATTATTATTATTATTATTATTATTATTATTATTATTATTACAATTCTAATTATAATTATATGTAATAATTAGGGCTGTCAAAGTTAACGCGTTAATAACGCGTTAACACAACGTCCCAACGGCGTTAATTTTTTTAACGCGCGATTAACGCTCAGTATAAAAAAAAATTTAAAACGCGCATTGTATGATTTACGGCCGTCGGCGGCACCCGTAGTCTTGATACAGAGGGTGGCAGAAGAAGAAGAAAGGGAATCAGAAGAAGAAGAAGCAGGGCTGGCGGTTCGTTAAAAACACGGCGGACTGAAAAGCAGCACTCGCTGCAAACTCCTCATCTCTGCTGTCACTCACGGTGGCGGACATTTGTTTCTCCATCGCCCTGATCATTTTGCGGGACACTCTCTCATGTTGTGCCCGTTTGCTGATAACTCATCCCCGCATGTTTATCTCAGGCTCCTCGCTAGCCTTCTTCCTCCCTCCAGCAGGCAGAGTAACGTCTAGCGGCTGCTTCTCCCGAGTTTTCCTCTAAATATATCACGACAGAAAGTTTGAATTTCAAGTCGTACTTTTTATTGTTTTGCTGCACCGGAGCCATGGCGATCATCAGTGTGATACTGACTGACAGAAAGCAGCACACTGCGTGAAAAAGGCGAAGAAGAAAAACGTGCAGTGTCAGTGGACACCACTTGCAAGCCAAACAGACGGCAGATGCAGAGAGCCCGTCGCCCCCCCTCGCCAAAAGCAGACAACCCTGGATTTATTTTCCTGCATGATTTGAAGTGTTGAATAAACATTTTCATAATGCAAGCATATTTGACCTTTCTTATGTTGTTAAAAGTATTAAGAACATGAAAAAAATACATTAAGGTACATTTAGAACAGAAAAAAATGTGCCAAAAAAATTGTGATTAATTTGCGATTAATCGCGAGTTAACTATGGACAAAATGCGATTAATCACGATTAAAAAAATTAATCGTTTGACAGCCCTAATTAATACATTAATAATGTATTTGATTTTTTTGTGTCACTCTGTTCTTTATTTTCTGTGCTTCTGTTATTTTCAGTAATTTTGATTTATTCCACACAAATGATAGAATTATAGTTCATGCTGTGAGTGACGACTGGAAGACGAAACATCCAGCAGTTATCCAGTGGAGAGCCACAGTGACGTCCGGCAGGGGTCAGAATAAAGACAGAACAGATTTATCTGCTCATTTTAGACTTCTGTTCAAGCTCAGTCACAGACGTCTGAAGAACTTCTCGTGGTTCAAAATGAAACAGGGAGGATTCAAACCATGAACCCAAACATTAGTATCCTGCGTGAGGCGTGAACTTTAGCACACAGCAAATCTCTGGAGTGGAAACATCGGGAGTTAGATGTAAAAGTCTGATACAGTTACAGGAGGTTAGCATGGTCTTGGTCAGCATTAAAGGAATGTGGACAAGGTGACGTCTCATACATACAAGAGCCCAGTCAGCAATGTTTCTCTGGCTGTGTCCAAATCACCCACTCATTCTGCTCCCTAGTCACTACATAGTGAATCCAACATAGTGCACTATACAGGAGCTCAACGGCGGAAAGAAAAACAGACTTTCGGACACTGCCGCGCCGTTACTGACGTCACTACCGTCGCACAGTTGAAACGTGAATTGAAACCTCCATGTGTTCGTCCGCAGCGCAATGCATGATGGTAAATATTGCTTGGTTAGTGACCATCGGTTGTACACTACTTTTCGCAATGCATTGTGGGATACTTTGAGTCACTATATAGGGTTTAATATTCCCCACTAGACATTCGGACAGCACTACAGAATGGCGTAGTCATTATATCCACCTGTTTCCTCAGAAGCCTATGGGGGCTGCCATGACAGATAACTACTTCCGCCGGCGGTTTTCTGTTTCCGGTTGCCTTGCAACTGCATGACAGACCGCTGCCGCTAAGCTAGCCCTAAACAACTAGCATTATGTCATAAGTGCTAAATTGTTTTTAAAATGAGCTCAGGTACAACATGTGCCGTTGTTGGTTGCCACAGCAATTCATGAAAATTTAAGTTTTTTTCAGAAACATCTCGTGTAGTACATCAACAACTTCGACAAACGCTAACACTAACGTTACTGCTGCCTTCAGAAATATAAACCTGCTGTGTCTCTTCAACAGTACTTTCCCTATTTCCCTACTGACGTTCAAGCACCTTGAGAACTGTCCTCACTTCTTAAAACATCAGTACTGTGTGTCCACCTCCGATTGTTATCCATTCTGTCGCTTTCTTTGTGTTAAAAGCCGGTTTTTAGAGCGAGCATGACAGCTATGCTAGTGTAAACACCGAGGTCAGCCAGTTCAACCGGAAGAGCATAACCGACTACCGCTATGAATCATAGGTAAACTCACGAAGTCAGGGTGGAGCTCCAGCTGTACTGCAGCAGAGAGCGTCCTCTGGTGGAGCTCCAGCTGTACTGCAGAGAGCGTCCTCTGGTGGAGCTCCAGCTGTACCGCAGAGAGCGTCGTCTGGTGGAGCTCCAGCTGCACCACTGAGAGCGTCCTCTGGTGGAGCTCCAGCTGTACTGCAGAGAGCGTCCTCTGGTGGAGCTCCAGCTGTACTGCAGAGAGCGTCCTCTGGTGGAGCTCCAGCTGTACTGCAGAGAGCGTCCTCTGGTGGAGCTCCAGCTGTACTGCAGCAGAGAGCGTCCTCTGGTGGAGCTCCAGCTGTACTGCAGAGAGCGTCCTCTGGTGGAGCTCCAGCTGTACTGCAGCAGAGAGCGTCCTCTGGTGGAGCTCCAGCTGTACTGCAGAGAGCGTCCTCTGGTGGAGCTCCAGCTGTACTGCAGAGAGCGTCCTCTGGTGGAGCTCCAGCTGTACTGCAGCAGAGAGCGTCCTCTGGTGGAGCTCCAGCTGTACTGCAGAGAGCGTCCTCTGGTGGAGCTCCAGCTGTACTGCAGAGAGCGTCCTCTGGTGGGGCTCCAGCTGTACTGCAGAGAGCGTCCTCTGGTGGAGCTCCAGCTGTACTGCAGAGAGCGTCCTCTGGTGGAGCTCCAGCTGTACTGCAGCAGAGAGCGTCCTCTGGTGGAGCTCCAGCTGTACTGCAGAGAGCGTCCTCTGGTGGAGCTCCAGCTGTACTGCAGCAGAGAGCGTCCTCTGGTGGAGCTCCAGCTGTACTGCAGAGAGCGTCCTCTGGTGGAGCTCCAGCTGTACAGCAGCAGAGAGCGTCCTCTGGTGGAGCTCCAGCTGTACTGCAGCAGAGAACGTCCTCTGGTGGAGCTCCAGCTGTACTGCAGAGAGCGTCCTCTGGTGGAGCTCCAGCTGTACTGCAGAGAGCGTCCTCTGGTGGAGCTCCAGCTGTACTGCAGAGAGCGTCCTCTGGTGGAGCTCCAGCTGTACTGCAGCAGAGAGCGTCCTCTGGTGGAGCTCCAGCTGTACTGCAGCAGAGAGCGTCCTCTGGTGGAGCTCCAGCTGTACTGCAGAGAGCGTCCTCTGGTGGAGCTCCAGCTGTACTGCAGCAGAAAGCGTCCTCTGGTGGAGCTACAGCTGTACTGCAGAGAGCGTCCTCTGGTGGAGCTCCAGCTGTGATCTTTACACCTGTACTGTCTTCATCAGCCCAGATGTTATCAATCGTACCTGGTGTGAAGGAATCATTTCTGCCGATCGGAGAAACCTGTGATAATGATGTTGTTCCAGCTGTTTGTGGACCTCAGACTGGACCCGTGCTGTGTTTCTAACAAAGGGATTCTGTGTTTTAAGCTCTGTTAGTTTGGCTGGTACAGATGTGAGTGCAGAGGCAGAGGACATGTGTCAGTCTCTCATGCTGACCCGGGAAGATGGTGTTCTTATAGGAACCAGCAGGAGGCAGCAGAGAGTCGGGCCGCCCAGTAACTCCAGTGAAGGTTCTGAAGTTCTCCTCCTTCATCGGGGACATCAAGCAAAGATAAGTAAGTTCCAGATGAACTGACAGAGAAATGAGCAGGACCGAGAGGGATCAACTGGGACGGGTTCATCCAATAAGTGAGTACGGCGTTATGAATCATTGGCTCAATTTCAAACACTACAATAAAATGGGCTTACAAGCAAAAACATATATGAAATAAGTCTGAAGAATAAACTTTGTAGTGTCATTCAGTGACTAGTCTGCAGCCTGTATGCTGCAAGGGTGCGTTCCTCGGAGCGAATGTGCCAAACAAACCACCTGGCTGAGAAGGTTACCCACAGTTAGTGTGTGCTTGATGAGATCCAAGCACACACAGTATGGAAAGATCAGTGTGACTGTGAGTTTTATGTGAGTGATAAGCTCAGTGAAGGTTTGAGCACATCCGTCCCAGTGAGTCACTGAGAACACGAGGAACAAAACTACCTGACCCTCCTCCAGGCCCTGCTGGAGTAACGGCAGACACGTGGGGGATAATGTGGTTGAGGATGTTCCATGTTGGCTCTATGTCACTGTAATGTTTCTCAACTTCTTATGAACATTAATACTCATACTGGGCTGGGGCAGCCATCACCATGCTCTTTATTTACTCCTCTCCCGCTCTGGTGCCAGTCACGAACTCTGACGTCATTACGCATTCACAACGTGAGTTTCCAGACACTACATCCCTCCCCTTCTAGATAATGACTTACATTACAATAACTCATTATACAACCATTAACTCTACTTAAATTGTTGACAGTGTACCAACCTGTAATAACATCTGTAACCTTGTTTTCTTACACTTGCAACAGACTCAGTTATAACTTTACTGTGACACGTCTTCGTGTTCAATACACTTGCATAGAAAACATAAATTCCACTTCATTATGCTGTAACCAAAATAAGTTTGTTAAGGCTAGGGATGTATTCAAACTTATCGGTTCAACCAAAAACCTCATTCCAACCATAAACTCAATTTCAAAAAAACTTCTTCAGTTTATTCAAATATAGCTACCAAATATAAAAAAAAATCTTCAATTTATAAAACTTAAATTTCTTCACTCTTACATGAAATGTATCAAAGCAGTAATCTCGATCTCAGAGCTCTCACTTTTCCAACATTACTTCAGATGCATTTTAGTTTTTTTTCCCTCTTTTCATGCTACAACAGCCTGAATGGCGGGGGGTGGACTACCCTGATTATTCTGCCCCTTTATGGTGCGGTCTGTCTAAGTGACAAAGTGTGTGAGATGAGCCGGCAGCCTCCTGGTTCTTTGAGGTCTTCTGTCCTGCTGGGGAGCGTCATCCGGCACTATTTCAGCAGGTCCACTCACACGATTCGGCTCCATAGTATCTTGTTCAGGCTCAACCCATAGCTTCACAAATGATACATGAAGCATCATCTTCTTGCCATTCTTGCCACACACAGTCTAGGCTCTTTCTTACCATGTACCACAACCAGAGGTGATACCCATGGTGTTGGTCCGTTTACCCTTTCAATGACATCAGCTTCCTCAAGTTGTTTCAATTTCTCCTCCACTTGTTTTCTCACGCTGGCAGGTATCCTGGAACAGGCTGTGCAACTGGTCGTACACTGTCATCCACATGCAGCTTCAGCTGAAAGTCTTTCAGTTTTCCTAAGCCCTGAAAACAGTCTTTGCATTTGTCCTCTATCTCAGCTGTGAAAGCTGTTTGGTCTCGTGGCTGGACTGTGTTCACATGTTCAACAGGCAGACACACTGCTGTGAAATTGGGACTTCTACACATCGGCCCTAACACACAGATGTGTGCCTCTTCAATCACTTGGATTGTTGCTGTGATTGTTTCTGATGTTTCATTAGCTTTGAATCCAGCAGTGAAAACACCTTTTACATGGAGTGGTGTAGGAGAGCCGAATGGATAGACTCTCTTCACTGGACGCTGTAGCTTGATGTGACTTTTTGACTTCAATTGCTTAAACTTGGATTCTGTCACAACATTACATGAAGCCCCTGAATCTATCAACATGTCTACTGGTTGGTCATTTATTAATATGGCCAGTGTTCCCTCGGCAGCACACTCATTTACTGTAAACACATGGTCATCTTCACTGTTCTGGGTCCTTGGTGCGTTACTGTGGTTGTGACTCTGTTTACTTGATGTGTTTTCTTTGTCTTACACATCTTTGCGAAATGTCCCTCTTTCCCACAGTTATTGCACTTCTTGTTCTTTGTCACTGTGCACTCACGGCTCATGTGTCCTGTAGGCCCGCACCTGTAACACTTGATGCTGTGCTCACCACGTGGTGACTGACTTTGGGTTTTGGAGAATCTGGATCGTACAGATTTGTCTCTACTCTACGTTTGACGAGCATTTATCAATCACTTGATCACGTATGAAATCACCTCTGTTGTCCCCAAACTCACATGTAGCTGCAAGCTTCTTTAATCTACGCACAAAACTGTCTATGGACTCTCCTTGTGTTTGTTCTGCTTGTCTAAACACGTGTCTTTCATAGGGGATATTTTTCTGCAGGGTAAAATAGGCATTCAGCTTGTTTACTGCACCGTCATAGCCGCCGTCGTTTGCAGTTTCATCCGTAGTGAAGAAGATGTCTTGGACTTCAGCTCCTGCTAAATGTAGCAACAAAGCCCTTTCCTGTGCATCGTCGTGGATTCCCGACGCAACTAAATAGAGTTTAAAACTATTACTGCCAGCGGACGCCGACATTAGCTGAATCACTCAACACATCAAAGGGAGTTACCGTTGGTAGCGCCATGCTCACAGTCCAGTCACTTTTCTTCCTCCTCCTCGTCAGATTCAACTTTAGTTTCGACTGGTTCTGCTTTCTCCACGTACCATTTTAGATCCTCATCGCCATTTGTAATGTTTCTCAACTTCTTATGAACATTAATACTCATACTGGGCTGGGGCAGCCATCACCATGCTCTTTATTTACTCCGCTCCCGCTCCGGTACAAGTCACGTACTCTGACATCATTACGCATTCACAACGTGAGTTGCCAGACACTACAGTCACCTGTGGGGTGTTTCTGGTGAAAGGCACACTAAACACAGAATGATTAAGATGTTATAGACTACGCTAGAGTACTCTTTCTTTGTGGTAGTACTCTCTTTCAAGTTTTTCAAAATCAGTAGTGGGATTGAAACATTAATGGGAAACGAAAGTTTGAGTAAGACGCGTCCACATGGAAACCCTTCTGTGTGTGAACACACCTGTTTAGCATCATTGTGTCCGATCGTCCACATGGATCCTGCAAACACACTTTTTTGAAAGCTGGTCTCAGGGTGCAATAATCCAAAAACACCACCCTTGCATTCTCGTGTGGACAGCGAATCCACATACTTTCCATATAGATGACGCCATCGCCCCACCCCTCGATCTCTGAACCCCGCGACGTCTCATGACAACAAAAACAACAATGGCGGACTACATGCTTGTGTTGGTGCTGCATTAGATATTGAGTCTATCAGGTCTATCATATTCTGCTGCTCTGCCACTACACTGAGCAGAAAAGGATTGACCTCTTCTTGTTGTGTTCGGTTCTCTGTCTACTGTCTGATTGTACACAGAGCACAAGCTTTATGTTCATGCTCCGTCACTACTTCTCTGTTTTTGGTGAACAAGCGCCACCTAAAGGCCCAGGATGGCTCTAGAAAGGAGGGGGGGGCAACACACCCTGACTTTTCAACCTCGTTCTATCTCCTAAACAGGCACAAACTAACGTCTTTTTCTCCATTAGCAGCTTCTGTCGACTACTGGATGTGGAGTCGAGGTCACAGAGAGATGACGTTCCCGACCCCGTCCCGAGGGAAACAGGGATGCAGGCTGTCATTCAGATCCAGAAGTGTTTGTACACAGGCCATTTCAACTGAACGAAATGAAGGAGGTTACAGAGGAATCACCTGACACAAAGACTGGAATTGGGTGGGCCACAGAGTCCTGGACAGAGATCACAGTCTACAAACAGAAGCAAGAGGAGAAGGAGGCTAAATCCACATGGAACTATCAAGGAGAGTGCTACAGCACTGACCAGAAGACTGATGCTGCAGAGGGAAGGCTGAGGGAACACTGAGCTAGATCAGCACGAAGGACGAGATCCAGAAGAATCCTGGCCACATGCACCACCCAGAGGTCCAAGAGCTGTTGAAGTCATTGCTCCTGTCTTTCAGTCTATCATAAATCAAGGTGCCATGGTTGAATCCCTAAATCTCACCATGTACCTGCCCCATCTTGCCTGTAAAGAAACCAAAGAGGGGTGGAGATCATTAAAACACCATAGGGTCATAAATGACGCTGGTCAGCATCCAGCAGATGTTGTAACGCTACTGCTAAACATTCTTCAGAGTGGGTTTCAGGTATTGATTTGGCGCATGCTCAAAGGCAGCTGCTCTCACCTGCCTTCCCCTAATGCACTTGTCTGTCTAACACAATGGTTTTTTCCTTAATAATGTCTTTTTGCTTCAAACAGGAGCTGATGCTGTAGAAAATACACTACGGAGAACATAACAGGAATAATGATGACATGCAAACACTAACGTCTGGAGATCATCCTCCCGAGGGTAGAAGCTGCCCCTCCTCAGCCAACATCCACAGCGTCCAGCCTGGAGACTGGGTACTGATCCAGGACCTGACACGGTAACACTGGCATCGACCCCGGTGGACAGGACCAGACCAGCTGGAGAGATGGAGTGGAAATGGGAAAACCACAAAAGAACAAGAGGGGTGCAGAGAACCTACAAGAAAAAAGGCTAAAAAGCCTACAAGTGGACGCAGACAAATGTGCCAAAATTACTGGTGTGTTTGCCACCACAAGTTCAACTGTGGCAGCCTGTGCAGGGCCGGAGAAGGAAGGAGGAGGAGGAGGAGGAGGAGGAGGAGGAGGAGGAGGAGAGAGACCTGACCCAGCAGGGACAGACTGAGGAGGTGGAGGAGGAGGAGGAGAGAGAGGAGGAGGAGGAGGAGATGGAGGAGGAGGAGGAGAAGGTGGAGGAGGAGGAGGAGGAGGAGGAGGAGAGAGAGGAGGAGAGAGAGGAGGAGGAGGAGGAGGAGAGAGAGGAGGAGGAGGAGGAGGAGGAGGAGAGAGAGGAGGAGAGAGAGGAGGAGGAGGAGGAGGAGAGAGAGGAGGAGAGAGAGGAGGAGGAGGAGGAGGAGAGAGAGGAGGAGGAGGAGGAGGAGGAGGAGGAGAGAGACCTGACCGAGCAGGGACAGACTGAGGAGGAGGAGGAGGAGGAGGAGGAGAGAGAGGAGGAGGAGGAGATGGAGGAGGAGGAGGAGGAGGTGGAGGAGGAGGAGGAGGAGGAGGAGGAGAGAGAGGAGGAGGAGGAGGAGGAGGAGGAGAGAGACCTGACCCAGCAGGGACAGACTGAGGAGGAGGAGGAGGAGGAGGTGGAGGAGAGAGACCTGACCCAGCAGGGACAGACTGAGGAGGTGGAGGAGGAGGAGGAGAGAGAGGAGGAGGAGGAGGAGATGGAGGAGGAGGAGGAGGAGGTGGAGGAGAGAGACCTGACCCAGCAGGGACAGACTGAGGAGGAGGAGGAGGAGGAGGTGGAGTAGGAGGAGGAGGAGGAGGAGAGAGAGGAGGAGGAGGAGGAGGAGGAGGAGAGAGAGGAGGAGGAGGAGGAGGAGGAGGAGAGAGACCTGACCCAGCAGGGACAGACTGAGGAGGAGGAGGAGGAGGAGAGAGAGGAGGAGGAAGAGATGGAGGAGGAGGAGGAGGAGGTGGAGTAGGAGGAGGAGGAGGAGGAGAGAGAGGAGGAGGAGGAGGAGGTGGAGGAGGAGGAGGAGGAGAGAGACCTGACCCAGCAGGGACAGACTGAGGAGGTGGAGGAGGAGGTGGAGGAGAGAGACCTGACCCAGCAGGGACAGACTGAGGAGGAGGAGGAGGAGGAGGAGGAGGAGGAGGAGGTGGAGGAGGAGGTGGAGGAGGAGGAGGAGGAGGAGGAGAGAGACCTGATCCAGCAGGGACAGACTGAGGAGGAGGAGAGAGACCTGACCCAGCAGGGACAGACTGAGGAGGAGGAGGAGGAGGAGGAGGAGGAGGAGGAGGTGGAGGAGAGAGACCTGACCCAGCAGGGACAGACTGAGGAGGAGGAGGAGGAGGAGGAGGAGGAGGAGGAGGAGGTGGAGGAGAGAGACCTGACCCAGCAGGGACAGACTGAGGAGGAGGAGGTGGAGGAGGAGGAGAGAGACCTGACCCAGCAGGGACAGACTGAGGAGGAGGAGGAGGAGGAGGAGGAGGAGGAGAGAGACCTGACCCAGCAGGGACAGACTGAGGAGGAGGAGGAGGAGGAGGAGGAGGAGGAGGAGATGGAGGAGGAGGTGGAGGAGGAGGAGGAGGAGGAGGAGAGAGACCTGATCCAGCAGGGACAGACTGAGGAGGAGGAGAGAGACCTGACCCAGCAGGGACAGACTGAGGAGGAGGAGGAGGAGGAGGAGGAGATGGAGGAGGAGGTGGAGGAGAGAGACCTGATCCAGCAGGGACAGACTGAGCAGGAGGAGAGAGACCTGACCCAGCAGGGACAGACTGAGGAGGAGGAGGAGGAGGAGGAGGAGATGGAGGAGGAGGTGGAGGAGAGAGACCTGATCCAGCAGGGACAGACTGAGGAGGAGGAGGAGGAGGAGGAGGAGATGGAGGAGGAGGTGGAGGAGAGAGACCTGATCCAGCAGGGACAGACTGAGGAGGAGGAGGAGGAGGAGGAGGAGGAGGAGGAGGAGGAGGAGGAGAGAGAGGAGGAGGAGGAGGAGGAGGAGGAGGAGGAGGAGAGAGAGGAGGAGGAGGAGATGGAGGAGGAGGAGGAGGAGGAGGTGGATGAGGAGGAGGAGGAGGAGGAGGAGAGAGAGGAGGAGGAGGAGAGAGAGGAGGAGGAGGAGGAGGTGGAGGAGGAGGAGGAGGAGGAGAGAGACCTGACCCAGCAGGGACAGACTGAGGAGGAGGAGGAGGAGATGGAGGAGGAGGAGGAGGAGGAGGTGGAGGAGGAGGAGGAGGAGGAGGAGGAGGAGGAGGAGGAGGAGGAGAGAGACCTGATCCAGCAGGGACAGACTGAGGAGGAGGAGGAGGAGGAGGAGGAGAGAGGAGGAGGAGGAGGAGGAGGAGGAGGAGGAGGAGGAGGTGGAGGAGGAGAGAGACTGAGCCAGCAGGGACAGACTGAGGAGGTGGAGGAGGAGGAGGAGAGAGAGGAGGAGGAGGAGGAGATGGAGGAGGAGGAGGAGAGAGGAGGAGGAGGAGGAGGGAGGAGGAGGAGAGAGACCTGACCCAGCAGGGACAGACTGAGGAGGAGGAGGAGGAGGAGGAGGAGAGAGAGGAGGAGGAGGAGATGGAGGAGGAGGAGGAGGAGGTGGAGGAGGAGGAGGAGGAGGAGGAGGAGAGAGAGGAGGAGGAGGAGGAGGAGGAGGAGAGAGACTGAGCAGGGACAGACTGAGGAGGAGGAGGAGGAGGAGGAGGAGGAGAGAGACTGACCAGCAGGGAGGAGAGGAGGAGGAGGAGGAGGAGAGGAGGAGGAGGAGAGATGGAGGAGGAGGAGGAGGAGGGGAGAGGAGGAGGAGGAGGAGGAGAGAGAGGAGGAGGAGGAGGAGGAGGAGGAGAGAGAGGAGGGAGGAGGAGGAGAGGAGAGGAGGAGGAGGAGGAGAGAGACCTGAGCCAGCAGGGACAGACTGAGGAGGAGGAGGAGGAGGAGAGAGGAGGAGGAGGAGAGATGGAGGAGGAGGAGGAGGAGGTGGAGTAGGAGGAGGAGGAGGAGGAGAGAGAGGAGGAGGAGGAGGAGGTGGAGGAGGAGGAGGAGGAGAGAGACCTGACCCAGCAGGGACAGACTGAGGAGGAGGAGGAGGGAGGAGGAGGAGGAGGTGGAGGAGAGAGACCTGACCAGCAGGGACAGACTGAGGAGGTGGAGGAGGAGGTGGAGGAGAGAGACCTGACCCAGCAGGGACAGACTGAGGAGGAGGAGGAGGAGGAGGAGGAGGAGGAGGAGGTGGAGGAGAGAGACCTGACCCAGCAGGGACAGACTGAGGAGGAGGAGGAGGAGGAGGAGGAGGAGGAGGAGGAGGTGGAGGAGAGAGACCTGACCCAGCAGGGACAGACTGAGGAGGAGGAGGTGGAGGAGGAGGAGAGAGACCTGACCCAGCAGGGACAGACTGAGGAGGAGGAGGAGGAGGAGGAGGAGGAGGAGAGACCTGACCCAGCAGGGACAGACTGAGGAGGAGGAGGAGGAGGAGGAGGAGAGAGAGGAGGAGGAGGAGGAGGAGGAGGAGGAGGAGGAGGAGGAGGAGGAGGAGAGAGACCTGATCCAGCAGGGACAGACTGAGGAGGAGGAGAGAGACCTGATCCAGCAGGGACAGACTGAGGAGGAGGAGGAGGAGGAGGAGGAGGAGGAGGAGGAGATGGAGGAGGAGGTGGAGGAGGAGGAGGAGGAGGAGGAGAGAGACCTGATCCAGCAGGGACAGACTGAGGAGGAGGAGGAGGAGGAGGAGGAGAGGAGAGGAGGAGGAGGAGATGGAGGAGGAGGAGGAGGAGGAGGTGGATGAGGAGGAGGAGGAGGAGGAGGAGAGAGAGGAGGAGGGAGGAGAGAGAGGAGGAGGAGGAGGAGGTGGAGGAGGAGGAGGAGGAGGAGAGAGACCTGACCCAGCAGGGACAGACTGAGGAGGAGGAGGAGGAGGAGGAGGAGATGGAGGAGGAGGAGGAGATGGAGGAGGAGGAGATGGAGGAGGAGGAGGAGATGGAGGAGGAGGAGGAGGAGGAGGAGGTGGATGAGGAGGAGGAGGAGGAGGAGGAGAGAGAGGAGGAGGAGGAGAGAGAGGAGATGGAGGAGGAGGTGGAGGAGGAGGAGGAGGAGGAGGAGAGAGACCTGATCCAGCAGGGACAGACTGAGGAGGAGGAGAGAGACCTGACCCAGCAGGGACAGACTGAGGAGGAGGAGGAGGAGGAGGAGGAGATGGAGGAGGAGGTGGAGGAGAGAGACCTGATCCAGCAGGGACAGACTGAGCAGGAGGAGGAGGAGGAGGAGGAGATGGAGGAGGAGATGGAGGAGAGAGACCTGATCCAGCAGGGACAGACTGAGGAGGAGGAGGAGGAGGAGGAGGAGATGGAGGAGGAGGTGGAGGAGAGAGACCTGATCCAGCAGGGACAGACTGAGGAGGAGGAGGAGGAGGAGGAGGAGAGAGAGGAGGAGGAGGAGATGGAGGAGGAGGAGGAGGAGGAGGTGGATGAGGAGGAGGAGGAGGAGGAGGAGGAGGAGAGAGAGGAGGAGGAGGAGGAGGTGGAGGAGGAGGAGGAGGAGGAGAGAGACCTGACCCAGCAGGGACAGACTGAGGAGGAGGAGGAGGAGATGGAGGAGGAGGAGGAGGAGGAGGTGGAGGAGGAGGAGGAGGAGAGAGAGGAGGAGGAGGAGAGAGAGGAGGAGGAGGAGATGGAGGAGGAGGAGGAGAGAGACCTGACCCAGCAGGGACAGACTGAGGAGGAGGAGGAGGAGGAGGAGGAGGAGGAGGTGGAGGAGGAGGAGAGAGACCTGATCCAGCAGGGACAGACTGAGGAGGAGGAGGAGGAGGAGGAGGAGAGAGAGGAGGAGGAGGAGATGGAGGAGGAGGAGGAGGAGGTGGAGGAGGAGGAGGAGGAGAGAGAGGAGGAGGAGGGAGGAGGTGGAGGAGGAGGAGGAGGAGGAGGGAGAGAGGAGGAGGAGGAGGAGGTGGAGGAGAGAGGAGGAGGAGGAGGAGGTGGAGGAGGAGGAGGAGGAGAGAGACCTGACCCAGCAGGGACAGACTGAGGAGGAGGAGGAGGAGGAGGAGGAGATGGAGGAGGAGGAGATGGAGGAGGAGGAGGAGATGGAGGAGGAGGAGATGGAGGAGGAGGAGGAGAGAGGAGGAGGAGAGAGACCTGACCCAGCAGGGACAGACTGAGGAGGAGGAGGAGGAGGAGGAGGAGGAGGAGGTGGAGGAGAGAGGAGGAGGAGGAGGAGGTGGAGGAGGAGGAGGGGGAGGAGGAAGAAGAGGAGGAGGAGGAGGAGGAGGAGGAGAGAGGACCTGACCCAGCAGGGACAGACTGAGGAGGAGGAGGAGGAGGAGGAGGAGAGAGAGGAGGAGGAGATGGAGGAGGAGGAGGAGGAGGAGGTGGAGGAGGAGATGGAGGAGAGAGACCTGACCCAGCAAGGACAGACTGAGGAGGAGGAGGAGGAGGAGGAGGAGATGGAGGAGGAGGAGGAGGAGGAGGAGAGAGACCTGACCCAGCAGGGACAGACTGAGGAGGAGATGGAGGAGGAGGAGGAGGAGATGGAGGAGGAGGAGGAGGTGGAGGAGGAGGAGATGGAGGAGGAGGAGGAGATGGAGGAGGAGGAGATGGAGGAGGAGGAGGAGATGGAGGAGGAGGAGATGGAGGAGGAGAGAGACCTGACCCAGCAGGGACAGACTGAGGAGGAGATGGAGGAGGAGATGGAGGAGGAGGAGATGGAGGAGGAGGAGGAGGAGGAGGAGGAGGAGGAGGAGGAGACGTCCTCGTGTCCCTCGGTACTGACACAGTGACTGACAGAGTTGCAGAGAATTAATGAAGAAACTTCTTTTGTAAGGTGAGATTTATGATAAATACATAAAGTTGTGTTAAATTAGTGGATTGGATACCATTTTAACAGAGCATTGTCTCTGCTCTCTCAGGGTCGCCTTGCTGCTTGGAGTTGTTCAAGTTTCATTTAAATAAAAACTGAAAGGAAATTATTTAAAATAACAAATGCAAGAAAATGGCCAGTGGCAAAAAATAGCGACAAAATACAACTGGTAATATAAAAACTGTATGCAAGCCGCAAAAAAAAC